>CM053772.1:233666289-233809064 GCA_028658325.1 Potorous gilbertii | reverse complement strand
ACTATAGTGAAAATGTGCTCAACAGGAAAGTATATGTAGAACCTATACAGAATTGTATGTTGTCATGGGGAAGGAGGGAGGTAGCGGGGGAAAGGTGTGGGGGGGATAAAATCTTAATTTTAAGAAAGCGATTGTAGAACATTTAAAAATAAATAAATAAATTTAAAAAATATGTCCATAATAATCATGTTTGAAAGAAAACAGTCAAGAAAATAAAGAAAAATAAAGAAAAAAAATTTAAAAAAAGAGTCTTTCTTTACAGGTATTTTATGGGCTATGGGGGAAGAGGTAGAGTATATGCATCTTCCTACTCCACCATCCAAAAAATTTTTATAGGTCCAAAAAGCAATATTACTAAGATAGAAAGGAAAGAGGTGAGAGAAAATATTTGTGATAAATATATCTGTTGACAATATGATACCTAGAATCTATACAGAAAGCTTAGAAATCTTTGGAGTGATACTCATTTGTTAAAGGAGAGACAATCAAAGACTAAGAGAGCTTAGCTTTATATAGTTTCAAAGTTGACAGGGACTACAGAAACCATTGGTCCAACACATCCCTGAAAAATAATCCCTTCTATACCACCCCTGGTATACCCACAATACAAGGTCATCTTTCTTTTCCTTAAAAACATTTAATGAGAGATAACTCATTACTTCTGGAGACAGCCTATTCCAACTTTGGATAGCTCTAATTCCTACAAAGTTCTTGCTTATTTCAATCCTAAATTGCTTCTGGTTCTTCCCTCTGGGACAAAGCCAAAGACATCTTTTGTGCAACTGTCCTTTATATACCTGTGTTACTCATGCTAAAGATCTCTAGTTCTACCAATAGATCTTCATACACCATAAACTCTAGGCTCTTCCCCTTCTTAGTCTCATCTGGATACTCTCCAGCTCATCAGTGACCTTCAAGAAATATGGTACTTAGAACTGAGCATAGTATTCTAGATGTGCCTTGGCTAGGGAAGAATACAGAGATGATGATGAGGAAGGTGAGAGCTTCAATAACAACTAACATTTATATAGTGTTTATTTTGTGCATGTACTGTGCTAAGTGCTTTACAGTTATTGTATCACTTGATCCTCACCAAACCCTGAAAGGTAGCTGCTATTCTCCTTCCCATTTTATAGATGAGGAAACTGGGGCAAACAAAGGTTAAGTGACTTGTCCAGCGTCACATAGCTAATAAGTATCTGAACCTGGATTTGAGTTCAGGTCTTCTTGACTCTAGCCTGACGTTCTCTCCACTGTGCAGTCCCTAGAAAATAGCCTCCTTGTTTCTGTACTTAATACTTCCTTAATATAGTTTAAGATTGTGACATTTCTCAAAGGAAGAAATTCAAATGATTAATAACTAATTGAAAAGTTGGCTAATATCTTGAAAAAACTTTATGGTTCCACCTTACACACTTCAAATTGGCAAAAATATTGGTAGTGATTTGGGCAAAGGGCAAGAACTGTATTATATTGTGAGATAGTAACCCAATGAGGGCCTTTGGGAGTTTATGGTGTATGAAGATCTATTGGTAGAACTGTCATATCCTATGACAAAGTAATTCAACTGCTGGTACCATTGTCTAAGGCAATCTATCAGTGGATAAATCCTAGGGCATTGGGGAAGGCATAGAGGGTAAGTGAATTGCCCAGGGTGATATAGATTGTACATTAGTTTCAGACATTGGATTTCTCATTCTTTCCAGTGGAGCCTCACAACCACTTTATGAAATTTAGAGTTGGAAGAGACTATAGAGGGCACATAGTCCAATCTCTTCATTATAAAGATTAAGAAACTGGGGCAAAGTGACATTAAGAGACTTGAACAAAGTTACATAATACATATCAGAAGTGAGATCTGAACCCAGCATACCAGATTCCAAACCCAGCAGTCTAGCTGCTGTACCATGCTGGCTAGTCTAACTGATTAAGAGCATTGTTGAAAGAAAGCTACTATTTATGGTTGCTTTATTGGTAAAGATGAAAAACTAGAGGTAAACCACATCAGTCATTCAACAATCATTTCTAACGACTGAGAAATAGCTGAACAAACTAATAATTTGTTAATGTAAATACAAGCCTTTGCCTTGACTACAGACATTGACATAAGAGAGTGTGTTGAGCAAGACTGTTTATTGCTTGAAACTCAAACACAACTGTGAAATTTCAAATACACTTTTTTACTTGTGGGAGCTAAAAGTTTTAAGGATGTTGGGAATATTTTATTTTAAAATAAAAATTATTATTGATAAGAGAAGTACTAACAGACCCTTCAGTCAGAACTTAAAATTCTACATGAAGCTTAGAATATCATTCACTGTATTACCTATAACATGGACCATTATTTAGAATTCTTAAACAACAAAGTACTTTTTATTCCCCCCACTTAATAGTAATTATTTTGCCAATTACATATGAAGATAGTTTTCAACATTCACTTTTATAAGATTTTGAGCTCCATATTTTTTTCTCCCTTGCCTCCCAAAGATGACATGCAATCTCATATAGGGTATCAATGTACAATCATATTAAACACATTTCCACATTAGTCATGTTGTGAAAGAAGAATCAGAACAAAAAGGAAAAACTGTGAAAAAATAAAAAGAGAGAAAATTATATGCCTCAATCTGCATTTAGACTCCACAGTTCTTTCTCTAGATGTGAATAGCATTTTCCATGATGAGTCTTTTAGAATTGCCTTTCAAGAGTGGGGAAACTGCGGCCTTGTGGCCACATGTAGCTCTATAGGTCCATAAGTGTGGCCCTTTGACTGAACCCAAACTTCACAAAACAATTGGGATTTAGTCAAAGGGCTGCACTTGAGGATGTAGAGGGTCACATGTGGCCTTGATGCTGCAGGTTCCACAACCGTATATCATTGTAATGCCGAGAAGAACTAAATCTATCAAAGTTCATCATCGTACAGTGTTGCTGTTACTGTGGTACCTTTTATTCCTAGTTAGAACTTGCTAATAGAGTCAATTTCAGGCCGTAATAACTTTGGTAATAATAAATAACTTTTGGCTTCTGGCATGAAATAGGTTAACTAAAGAACTCCAGTAGAGACAGTGTTGCGTAGTGGATAGAGTGCTGGCATTTCAGTCAGAAAGACATGGGTTTCAATCCTGCTTCTGACAAACACCAGCCAAGAGACCAGTGGAAAGTGACTTAAATTCTCAGCACCCTCAGGCAACTCTCTAAGACCAGTTATAGGTAAGATACAGATCTGTATGCATGGAGGGAGTTTTAACGCCAAGAGTTCCCCATATCAATGTTTGCCTAACTCCTTCCCTCCAAACAAAAACCAAACTAGCCGTGACATTTCTATTTTGCTCTCTGCAAGAGTTTTCCAATATGGACCACAGTATATGTTGACACCTTCTCTTATGCTACAGAAGTGTTGCTATAAGATTTGACGAACTGACTGCATATTTATATAACAGTCACACAAGAAGGAAAGCAGACAAGTGAGAAGCTATAATGTCATCACATAACCGTGATTCAGTGGGAATTTTTGACTGCAGTTTGTCGAGTTCTGAAAAGCAGTTTTGCAGAAATCAGACCATGATTCAACACAAAGGGATATAATTACATGTCAAAAGGAAGGACTTACCCAAAATATAACAGTAAGAAGTAGCTAGGGATGGAGGCTGGCATAGCCCTGGTCCTACTTTCTAGATGCACTGATTTTCCTTTAAGGGATAGTGGAGAATACCCAGAATGTTTGCTGCTGTATCCTCAAGGAATACAAGTGGAGAGGGGCTCTGCTAGAATAAAACCCATAGACTTGGGCCATCAGGGCACCTCCTGGGCTCTGGCAGGAGCTCATAGATATTTCAACTGACTTGGAGATTTATGTAGGATTGCTTTCACTCAGAGAAAATTCAGTTAAAGGGCAAGAAGGGAGTCAGTGGTATAGAGGACAATCTAACCACAGGTGAAGTAGTGTCAGGAAAGGGAGTAGTATGTCTCCTTGAACTTCAACCTGGGCTTCCACAAAGGCTGTAAAAAGGTGGGGTCCCAATAAAGTGATGCCAGAGTAATAGGTTGCTGGGGAGCAATAACTTGGGATGGTTGTAAGGTATGGCATAAACTAGCAAAGGGTAACAAAGTGAGGTGAGTAGAGAGGTTGTCTTTGGTTGGAAGTGACTCCCTCCACCTACCAGATGTCAGTTATGCTGCATAAGCCATGGTTTTGATACCATCATCCGTTTTCAAGTGTCAGAAGCAGTCTAGTTCTATTGATGTTAGCTATTGTTATGGGTCATAATATGATGCAATCAGGCAAGTATATACTCAGATCTGTGAATTTACTTAGGAATCTTCCAGAAATTCAGTCATAGAACCTAAGCCTGGAGCATTCGTATAAACCACTTAGTCACAATCTCTTATTTTACAAATAAGCAAAGGGAGGCACACGAAGTTGAGACTGTAAGTTCCTTGAGGTCAGGGACTAATTTTGCTGTTTTTTTAAAAATTTGTATCCCAGCATTCTTGACACAAATTAAGTATTTAATAAATGCTTACTGGTTGGTGTAATTTGGGCAAGATCCTATGATAAATTAGTAACAGAACCAATACCTGAATCAGTTGAAAGTATGTATTAGATCATGGATTTACAGATGGAGGGACTTCAGAAGTTATCTAGTCTAACTTTCTTCTTTTACAGATGAGAATACTGAAGCTTAGATGGGTTAAGTGACTTATTCAGGTTCACACATTTAAGTAAGTGTTACAGGCAGAATGTGAACTCTCTGAGGTCTTTCTCACCCCAAGCCCAACATCCTACCCACTATGCCACACTGCCTCTTGAGTCCTTTACCAATAGATACTTTCCCATGTTTAGTGGTATTTCAAAAGAATATCACCAGCATTCTTTGGTTCTAAAATTTCAAAGTATCCATGAACACTTTTCAGAAGAAAAATAATTAGCTGATGCCAATATCATTCTGCTAGCTATTACATGATGTTCACCAAGTGGTCTAAATCAACTTCATACAACAGACTTGGTAAGTCAGAATATAATTGAAACTTCCAGCTGTTGTGAATAATATTTTAAAATAAAATTAATGTGGTTCAATTCTACCTCCTCCAGCTATATATTCATTTCTTGTAGCCCTGATCCCAATACAATTTTACCTCACATCATACTTCCCTGAGCAAGATCATTAGCATCAGTAAGACAGTATGACCAAATCCTGCTAAAAAGAAGAAAAAGTATTCAGAGATGTTCCTTGGCTCATTGCCTAGTTATATCATAGCTCTTTTGGAAAGCCATCATAATGTCATTTCACTCAGCAGCCTTTTGCAGATTTGATTAATGACATTAGGCAGAATATTGGGTCTATAAGGTCTTCTTGTTCAAGTGCAAGTATTATGAAATGAGATTCAATTCAGTAATCACTGTGTGAATAAATTAGGACCTACTCCCTCATTGAGATACACAGTGTCAATGATAGGCTTTTGAAGCATGCCAGGAAGCAAAAGCTCTGCTGGTTGCCACCAAGCTAGAAAAGCTTCAAGAATAGGCCTTGCAGAGAGGATTCTTGGAAGAAGATGGAATTGGTCAGAAAATTCCAAGATTTTTTCCCACAAAATAGATAAAATAACACCTCAGGGTAAACATAGAGTGGTAAAAATAAATAAGACTCCTTACTCTTAGAACAGTGGTCCTTACTCCCAGAACAGTGGTCTTTCTAGGACAATTAGAAATATATGAAGAAAAATCCCAGAAGGTTTGGTCCCTGTGAAGAATAAACACTCCAGGCTAGGGACCATTTAAAAAACAAGTGGCAAGCCCTGGGTGTTTGCCTTAGCTCCAATCACAGGAACTTTACCCCCAGAATAGTGAGGAGAGTTGGGCATCTGAGGTGGGGAAGATTGAGGTAACCTCTGTTGTCAAGGAACACCAGATCCAGCTGTGATATGGATGTGCGACTGGGGTGAGAGGGAACCAGCACACATGAGGTGAGTGCTGTGGGGCAGGAAAGCTACTGTCTGCGAGCATTTACAGGAGGTTGGAGGTCTTAGCTTCAGTTCCAGGATAGAGGAGAGAACTGAAACATGATCTGAGACCAGAGGCACCAGCCTCCATACCACAGATCTAGAGATGATTACAAAAACTAAGGTAATAGAAATGTACAACCAAAGGAGAAAGATTTCAACCATAGAGACTCAATATGGGAATAGAGAAGATGGGGGTTTATCTTCAAAAGAGGAAACTGAAGTAAAGAAACCCTCTTCCACCTCAAAGAATAATGTTAAATATGTCACCTGCCCAAAAAGAATTCATAGAAGAACTTTAAAAAGATTTTAAAAATCAAATGAGAACTAAAAAAAAATCCAAGAAAAATAAAATTATGGAATGGAAGTCAACCAATTAGAAAAGGAGATCCAGAATCTTAAAAAAGAAAAGAATTCCTGGAAAATCAGAATTGGTAGGGAGGGGCACAGCCAAGATGGTGAAGTAGAAAGACAGACCTGTAAAAGTTCCCCTGCACAGTCCATAAAATACCTGTAAAAAATGACTCTACACAAATCCTAGAGCAGCAAAAGCCACAAAACAACAGATTGAAGAGATTTCCAACCCAAGAGAAAAAGAGGTTCTACAGCTCACTGAAGAAAATAGTTCTTTAAAAATTAGAATGGAGAAGATGGAAGCTAATGACTTTATGAGAAATTATGAAATTACAAAACAAAACCAAAAGAATGAAAAAATGGAAGACAATGTGAAATATCTCATTGGAAAAACAACTAACCTGGAAAATAGATCCAGGAGAGACAATTTAAAAATTGTGAGACTACCTGAAATCCATGATCGAAAAAAGAACCTAGACACCATTTTCCATGAAATTATCAAGGAAATCTGCTCTGATATTCTGGAACCAGAGGGTGAAATAAAGATTGAAAGAGTTCACTGATCACCTCCTGAAAGAGATCTGAAAAGAAAAGTTCTGAAGGATATGGTAGCCAAATTCCAGAGTTCTCAAGTCAAGGAGAAAATATTGCAAGCAGCCACAAAAAAAATTTGAATATTGTGAAAATGCAATTAGGATGACACAGGATCTGTCAGTTTCTACATTAAGGGATTGAAGGGCAAACTGAGGGAAAGCAAAGCTGAGTATGATACCTCAAGGGAAAAAATGGTCATTCAGTGAAATAGAGGACCTTTCAAGCATTCTTGATGAAAAAACCAGAGCTGAGTAGAAAATTTGACTTTCAAACATAAGAATCAAGAGAAGTATGAAAAGATAAACAGGAAAGAGAAATCACAGGGGATTTACTAAAGCTGAACTGTTTACCTTCCTACATGGAAAGCTAATATTTGTAACTCTTGAAACTTTTATCAGTATTTGGGTAGTTGGAGAGATTATACATACACATCTATCTATCTGTCTATCATCTATCTATCTATCCATCTATCCATCCATCCATCTATCTCTCTATCTATCTAGACAGAGGGTACAAGGTGATTTGAATAGGAAGGGATGATATTTAAATAAATAAAATTAAGGGGTGATAGAAGAATATATTGGGAGGAGAAAGGGAGAAATGGAATGGGGCAAATTATCTCTCATGAAAAAGGCAAAAAAAGCTTTGTCAATAGAGGGGAAAAGGGGCAGGTGAGAGGGGAAAAAGTGAAGCTTACTCTCTTCACATTTGGCTTAAGGAAGGAATAACAAGCACACTCAATTTGGTATGAAAATCTATCTTACACTACAGGAAAGTAGGGGAGAAGGGGATAAGTGAGGTGGGGGGGAATGATAGAAGGGAGGGCAAATGGAAGGAGGGAGAAATTAGAAGTAAACTCTTTTGGGGAGGGACAAGGTCAAAAGAGAGAATAGAATAAATGGGGGCAGGATAGGATGGAGGAAAATATAGTTAGTCTTACACAACATGACTATTATTGAAGTTGTTTGCAAAACTACACATATATAGCCTATATTGAATTGCTTGCCTTCTCAGTGGGGAAGGAGGAAGGG
The DNA here is from genome assembly GCA_028658325.1 of Potorous gilbertii. Lineage (NCBI taxonomy): Eukaryota > Metazoa > Chordata > Mammalia > Diprotodontia > Potoroidae > Potorous > Potorous gilbertii. The sequence continues at coordinate 233,801,082 of CM053772.1, read as the reverse complement.
AGAGAAGTTGGAGCTCAAAGTTTTAGGAATGAATGTTGAGAATTGTTTTTGCCTACAGCTGGGAAATAAGAAATGCAGGTAATGGGGTGTAGAAATTAATCTTACCCTACAAGAGAAGATGGGGATGAGGGAAGAGAAGGGTGTGATAGAAGGGAAGGCAGATTGGGGGAAGGGGCAATCAGAATGCATAGTGTTTGGAACTCAAAATTTTGTAGAAATGAATGTTGAAAACTAAAAATACATAAACATAGAAAAAATTACTTCAAAAAAAAGAAAATCAGAATTGGTCAAGGGAAAGTCAGCAAAGTTATAAGAGATCAAGAAATAATAAAACAAAATATAAAGAATGAAACAAAAAGACAAGAGAATGTGAAACATCTCATAAGAAAAACTGCTCTGTAGAACAGATCAAGAAGATAAAACATAAGAATAATCAGACTACTTAAAAGCTATGCTTAAAAAAATCTGGATACAATAATACAGAAATAATTAAAGAAAATTATCCTGGAATATTAGAACAAGAGAGGAAAGTAGAAATAGAAAAAAATGCACAAGTCACCACCTGAAGAGATCCTGTAAAGAAAACTCATAGGAATATTATAGTTAAATTCTGAAACCCCCAGCTAAAGGACAAAATATTATGAGCAACAAGAAAAAAAACCAATTTAAATAAGGTGGAACCACAATTAGAATCACACAAAATTGAGCAGTGGTGATACCAAAAGTCCTTAGATCTTGGAACACTATATTTCAAAGAGCAAAAGAACTGGTGTTCTGGCTGAAAATATTATACCCAGAAAAGCTAAGCACAATCCTGAATAAAAAGGGATATTTAATGAATTGTCGGACTTTGAGGACTCTGTTAAAAAAATCTGAATTTAATAGAAGATTTGGCATACAAGAGTCAAGAGAAATATGTTATTTACCAAATACAAGGAACTCAATAATAAAAAGCTGTTTACCTTTTATCTATGTAAAACATAAAACATGTCTAAGATGGTTATTAGTAATTGGGTAGTTCATAAGAAAGATTGGGGTAGATCTAAGTATGATATGACTTTAAAAGTAAAAGTGTTTAGGAACAGCCAAAATAAGAATCAACACAAAGAAATTGGATGGGGGAGGAAGGTTGGTAGTTCTGGAAACCTACTTTTATCAGGAATGGGTTCAAGAGGGAACAATATGTATATATCTAGAAGAGTATAAAAGTCTTCTAAATTCAAAAGAAATAAAATGCTAAGGGGATAGGAGGAGAGGAAAAGGAAAGGATCTTTAGAGAGTAGGGTGAGAGAACAAGTTAATGGGGATATAGAAGGATGTTTAGATTAATAGGAGTGGGAGGCCAAGGGAGGGATCCTTGGAGAGGGTGTAGGTTAAGTAACAGGAGGGCAAGGTAGTGGATAGAAATGAAGTAGAGGAGTCAGGAGGGATAAGAAATAAGAGATATGCACAAACATAAAATAATGATAAGGAGTAGAATTCATTAGGGAAAATTTATGTTTATATATTTATGTGTATGTATATGTGTGTGTATGTGTATGAGTTTATATATCCACACTTAATTGTAGCCTTAGTGAGGGGGAGGAAGGTTGAAAATAGAACAAAGTAAATAGTGCACAGCAGAGAACAAAAGAAAACTTTTAGGGAAGCAAAGAAAAGATGAATAACTTTCAACATAATGCATAGTATTTATTGCACAGCCTTTCTTGAAATAGAAATTTATTGCTATATATTTTGAATCCTCTCTTACATTCTCCTGTGCAAATGATTGCTTTTGTTATTGTAAATTCAAGTTTTAGAAAAATAAAATAAAAAAAGAATAGGCCTTGTAACATCGGCTATGTCTGCAGACCGAGAACCAACAAAACTGAGGCTGGAGAGGTTCTTTATTAGAAACTAGTCATTGGATGATGTAATTATATTTAGCCAATGACCTAAGGGATAGGGACTGGACCTTTATTGTCACCGATATAGAAAAAACTCTGATGGAAGAACTCCTTCTACCAACGTAGGTCAGCAACTTCTCTACCACTTATAGAAGTAGTCAAGAACAGTGACAATTTATAAATAACTTGCCCAGGGTCACCTAGCTAATGTGTATCAGGGCTAGGACTGAACCCAGATGTCAACTTTGAGGTCTACTATTCACTATTTGGCTCATATATTTATATATATTTACATAATATATTATAGTTAAATTGATATATTTGAGTTATTTGGCTTACAATTTGCCTAATAGAGTAAGGATCCATGTCAATGAAACTGTAGATATTTAAAGTGTTGAAATAAGGAAATGATGATCTCTAACAGTTCTTTTTATCCTTAATTCACTTCTTTATGTGATACTGAATTGGTCTATTAGGACTCCTACTTTTCTCATCAATTTGAAAGCAGATGGTTCTGGATGTGGCAGGAAGCAGAGCTTTAAAGTCATTTATCTCTGCAGGTTCACTGGAACTGGAATGCTCAACAGCTTAAATGAATTCCAGAGTAAACCAATGTAGATGCCTAAGTAGCAATGCTTAGCTTGTTTTCGAGGAACAGTGGAAAATAAGACACTCAAGAAGAATCCCAACTCCCTTCAAAGGCAAGCTCCTTGATGCCAAGGATTGTGCCACTTTTCCATTTTGTATCTCCAACACTTAGCAGAGTGCCATGTAAAAAGTGAGTGCTTAATAAATGCCTTTTTGTTGAATGATGAAAACTATGAAATTGCAGACTGTTCTGTGGAATATTGCTATTGTCCAATTAAATAGGCATTAGAAGAGTTAGTGTTATTAGTTTGGAAGCTATAAATGATAACGCTACAGCATGCAAACAATGATTTTAGGTGGGCATTTTTAAACTCCATCTTTTCCCAACAACCCACAAGCTGGCACATAGCTGAGGGAACAGAATCACTTTCCTCCCAGGATTTCTACTCTAAATGGAATGAACTCTGGATCTGGAATTAGATGATTTGAGTTTGAATCTCAGCTGAGTTACTTGGTACCTATAGGACCTTAGGCTATCAATCATTCAGTCGATCATAAGGCTGGGAGTTTTCTCATCTGTATGTATGAAAAGGTTGATGAACTCTGAACCAACAAGGGGAAGGAAGACTTTAGGGATTTGCTGAGTCACACAAATAGTGGAGCTGATTTCCTTGTTGACCAAAATGAACCAAAATCCATTGTTTGTAGGGCACATGCTCATCTCACCTTGTAGGACACATGATGAGCATGAATAGACAGACTCCTGTGAAGATAATTGCAACTTGTGTGACTGCATTTGTTGCTGAAGATGAAGAAGTAGAGGAACTCTATTAAAAACTTGGCAAGATCTTCCCAACTAAAGCTAAGTTGGCCTTGATACAAGGTGACTTTAACAAGAAAGTGGGCACCAGGGAGGAAGATGAAAGTGATATTGCTCAGGCTCAAAATATGTAAAGGCAATGGTTTATAGGCTACGTGGATCCCCCATAACTGCATATCATGGAGACTGTCTTCAAGAATTGAGTTGTAAGGAATAAAGCAAAATGAATATGAAATAAAATCATAAAAGTAAAACCAACTCAACAAGCATTTATTTAGTACATACTTTGCACACGGGTCTGGACTAGCCACTGGTGACTCTGCGACAAAAAAAATAAATAGTTCTTTACTCCAGGTCAAGTTATGTCAATGAGATGGCATAGTGGATAGAGCACTAGCGTGGAATCTGGAAAACCTGAGTTCAAATATGGAGGTGTGGATACTGAATACCTGTGTGATCCTGGGCCAATTACTTAACATTGAACTGTCTCCGTTTCCTCAACTGTTAAAGAAAGATGATAACAATATCTACCTCCAGGATTGTTGTGAGGTTCAAATGAGGTAATATTTGTTAAATGTTTAACACAGTTCCCAGCAAATACGGGTGCTTAATTAATTCTTGCTTTCTTCCTTCCTTACAAGCTGTTAAGGGTAGGGGGTGGATTACACACACACACACACACACACACACACACACACATACACGTAACACGAGTATCTACAAAGTCTATATAGAAAGTCATTTTATAGAGTGCTCATAATTGAAGAACTCAAGAAAGACATCTTATAGGAAGTGATGTATTAACTGTGCATTAAAGGAAGCACAGGGATTCTACTTGCTGGAAGAGTAGAGAGAGTGTGTTTTAGAATCAAAGGCACAAAGGTATAAAGGCTAGAAATGAAATGTCATATAAAAGTAATGCTTTGCATGCCAGTTTAATTGGAATGGAGACTGTGTAAAGGGTAGTAACTCGAAGAACAACTGGAAGGATAGACATGGGTCATATTGTAGTTAAATAGCACGTCGAGATTTTATTCTTATGCTACAGGTAACAAGACGCTACTAATATTTGTGTTTGGCAGTTCAATGGTCAAATTGGTGTCTTGGCAATATTTATTTGGCAATCATGTGGAGGATGGAGTCAAGTCAAAAAGCACTTATTAAGCACCCAATATGTGCTAAGCATACAGTTAGAAAGGGGAGAGACTGGAAGCAGGGAGATTGATTAGGGGTTTCTTACAGTAGTGCAGACAAGAGGGGAAGGCATGAATTAGGGCAGAAATTGTGTGAGTGGAGTGAAGGGAAAAGATATGAGAAACGTGACTCCTTTATGGAGGATTTGCAGAAAGACATGCTGCTGGGAAGAACAGCTTGCTGGCAGAATCAGGATCCAGAGTGATACTGACAATCTAGAGCAATTGACAGAATTGAGAAAGTTGAAATGTAATAGGAACGCACATAAATCTTTACCACTGTATTCAAGATGAGAGAAGCCTGGCAAGATAGCATTTTGCCTGAGAAATATGAGGGGGGTTTAGTGAACTACAAGTTTGACAAGAGTAAGCAGTATGTTTTGGAAACCCAGAAATATGCTGAAATCTTGAACTGCATGAAGTGTCCAGGAATATGGAGGCAATAGTCCCATGGTACTCAGTCAAGTTCAGATCATATTTCAAGTATTGTGTTCAGTTCTGAACAAAATATTTTTGGAAAGATATTGATAAGCTGGAGAATGTCCAGAAAAGTGCAGCAGGTGGCGAAAGGCCTTGATTTTATGCCATAGAAGGATCATTTGGAGGAACTAGAGATGCTTACCCTGAAGAAGAATGGGCCCCAGAGGCAAATCATAGCTCTCTTCAAACACTTGTAATGTGGAAGCATTAAACTTGTTCTGTTTGGCTTCAGAAGGAGAACTAAGAGTAATAGATAGAAGTTGCCAAGAGGCAAATTTAGGTTTGAGGGTAAGAAAAACTTCCTACCAATGAGAGCTGTCCAAAAGTAGAAAGAGCTACCTGATGAGAGAGTGGCTTCCTGATGAAGAGAGGTCTTCACATAAAGGTGGGATGAGAGACCCCTCATCAGCTGTTTCATAGTCAGGCTTCCACTGGGGGTATGGGTTGGCCTCTGAGGTCCCTTACAGCTCTGAAACTCTATGATTCTCTGAATATATGGCAAAATCTGCCTAGGGTGGGAAGGGAATAAGGAAGTCACTTCTTTTTCAAGGTGGAAAGCACCCATGCTAAGGAAATCACAGATTATCAAAGGATAAAAATTATTGTGAAATCTAACAATTGAGTTTAAAAAGTGGACAAGTACAGAATGGGGGGATTGATGACTGGTTTGTGTGGATTTTAATGATCTACATATTCATCTACATCTACATATTCAACAATGTGACAGTAGCTAAAACAAAACAAAAAAGCTAATGAAATCTTAAATTGCATTAATAGAAGCCTAGTATCTAGAAGGAGGAAAGTGATAGACTATCTTTATTTAATGATATTGATGTTACTGGATTAAATCCTTGGTATTGCAAGTCAGATGGGACAATGGAGTGAACCAATTCAAAACCATGATGTAAGAGGGTCAGTTGAAGAAAATAGGGATGTTTAAACTGAAGAAAAGTTGACTTAATAATAGTTGATACTTGCATAACTTTAAGGCTTTTCAACACATTTTTTGTACTTCTCATTTGGTCTTCAAAACCAGCACATGAGATAGGTGCTGTTGTTACCTTCATTATATAAGGACATCAAAGATCAGGAAGGTGAAATGATTTCACCTTCTGTGTCTCTTTCCATTCCAAGACAAGCATTCTGTCCAATTCATCATAAAGTCATAATTTTTGTCTTCAAATATCCAAACGTTTATGCATGGAAGAAACAGAGGCATAGTGAACGCAGTCCGGAAGCGCTGGGTTCAAATCCACTTACTGACTGCTTGACTCTGGATAAGTGACTTAATCTCTCTGGACCTCAGTTTCCTAACTGTAAAATGAAAGAGTCAGACTGTGACTTCTAAGGTCCATTCTAAGTCTATGATTATCTTTCTCCACCCTCTCCCCCTTTAACCTTCAGAGGACAGAATTAGGACCAGAGTGACAGCTATAGGGAGGCAGATTACAGTTCAGTATAAGCAGAGACTTCCTAACATTACAAGTGCCCACAAATGGAATAGGTTACCTTGGGAATTAGTGAGAAGAAATCAGTATAGATCTTAATTTGGAGTCTATATGACCACCTACCAAAAGCTTTATTGAGGAAATTCATACTTGGGTTGATGATATCCAGGTTTCTTCAAAGATTCAAACCTACTAGTAACACACAGATAAGAAAAGAAGCTGTCATATTATTAAAGTTCCCTCATGTGTTTCCTGCTCTTTTTCACCCTGCTCTTTAAATAAATGTCCTATTATTTTTTTTGGCACTCATCTTTAACTAACTTCTATGAAAGTGAGCTTATTCCTCATAGGGAATTGACTTAATATACATTAGAAGAAAAAAAGGTTTTTTTAGAGAGCATGAAAGCAATTTATTGGTTAAACTCCATAGATTTTTCTGTACCTGATATTTTCTGCTCTTTAAATAACTGTCTTATTATTTTTTACCATCTTTAACTAGCTTTTATGAAAGTGAGTTTATTCCTTATAGGTAATATGGCTATAATATACATTGGAAGCAAAAATGTTTTTCTGAGGAAGAAAACAATTTATTGTTTAAAATCCATAGATAGATTTTTCTGCACCTGATATTTTCATCTGTTTTAAGAAACAGTCTCTTGAATATTAAACCAGGGAAAGCTCTATAGAGCTATCTCTAATCCTCCTTTGACATTTCTCTAAGTCCTAAGATGCATTATTAATGAGGATAATATTTACAACTCACTCTCCATGAATTTCCTAGGATCTAGATTACTTATTGGCTGACCCTCTATGGATTAAGTTTTCTGGCCCCAGACCTGTACCATATAAGGACAAGTGGAGTCTCTTTCTTTTCCCTTGAAAACATCCATCCAATTTGCAAATATCAGTCTATGGAAGAACCAGGAATATACTTGTGGGAAAATGATAAGAAAAACTGTTTTTATTTCTCTTGTAAAGTCTACCCAGACTTGAAATTAATTTTGGGGTTGTTTTTGTTTTCACTTTTTGGGTCCAGATCTGTGATTTCATCAGAAAGGAAATTACTTTCACTGATGTTGAGTAATTTGTCTTTGTAATATATTCTGGGGGAGCTCTGAGAGGTTAAGAGATTGGCAACCCCCAGACCCACTTGATCATCCAGTTAGCACAGTAAATAGAGCAGTTGACATGGATTCAGAAAGAGCTGAGTTCAATTCTAGCCTCCGACACATACTGTCTTTGTGATCCTTGGTCGGTCACTTAAATACTGTCTGCCTCAGTTTCTCTAGTTGTAAAATGGAGATAGTAATAGAATACCTCTTAGAATTGTTATAAAGATACAATGAAATTGTAATTGTAAACCTGAAAATATTATATAATTGCTAGTTGTTGCCATTATTAATTATCATTAACATATCTCAGATGTAAGACTTGGACCTAGGTTTTCCTTACTTTATAAGCTGTTCCTCTGTCCACTATGCCATGCTGACTTTGGCAATGAAGGGTAGTGTTAAGGTCTAGACTTGTTTATTCAAATATATAAGAAACTCTCTACTAATACATGCCTACATCTTTTATGCAACATAGAAAGTTATCTTTCAGAGTACTGAGAAGCACACATAACTAGTATGTGTCAGCACCAAGACCAGCTCCCAATCTACTACAGCTTGCTGCCTCACAGAAATATTTTCTAAAATTTTTATTTATTTATTTTGTATTTTTAGATTATGATATTCATTTCCACAAAATTTTGAGTTCCAATGTTTCTCCTCATCTCTCCTCTCCCCCCACCCCATAAAACCTTGCATTCCGATTGCCCCTTCCCTCAATGTACCCTCCCTTCTATCACACTTCACCCTTCCCTTATCCCCATCTTCTCTCTTTTCTTGTAGGGCAAGATAAATTTCTATACCCCATTACCTGTATTTCTTATTTCCCACTTATATGCAATAATAATTCTCAACATTTGTTTCTAATATTTTGAATTCCAACTTCTCTCCCTTCCTCCCCCTCTACCCATCCCCACTGAGAAGGCAAGCAATTCAATACAGGCTATATGTGTGTCATTTTGCAAAAGACTTCCATAATAGTCATGTTGTGTAAGACTAACTATATTGCTCTCCATTCTACCCTATTCCCCCCGCCCTTTTTCTATTCTCTCATTTGACCTTGTCTCTTCCCAAAAGACAAACAGAAACATTTTCTGCCTGAAAAAGAATTTAAATCCTGGACTCTCAAATGAAAAGTCGGATGCTCTACCAATTAAGTTAAGTTAAAATTATCAAGAAGGCAGCTAGGTGGAATAGTAGATAGAGTAGGGGTGGGGAAATTGTAGCCATGAAGCCACATGTGGCCCTCTAGGTCCTCAAGTATAGCCAAACTTCACAGAACAAATCCCCTTCATAACAAGATTTGTTCTGTAAAACTTGGACTCAATTAAAAGGCCACCTACAAGAATCTAGAAGGCCACAGGTTCCCCATCCCTGGCATAGAGCATTAGGCCTGGAATCAGGACACTGTTATTACTGAGTTGTTTTAGTCATATCTGACTTCCTGTCATCCCATTTTAAAGATTTCCTGGCAGAGTTACTGGAGTGGTTTGCCACTTCCTTCTCTAACTAATTTTGAAGAAATTGATGCAAACAGTCTTAAGTGACTTGTCCAGGGTCAAATAGTTAGTTAGGGTTTGAGGTCGGATTTGAACTCACCAAGATGAGTTTTCCTGACTTGAGTTCAAATCCGGCTTCAAACCCTAACTAGTTGTGTGACCCTAGGTAAGTTGCTTAATCTTGTTTACCTTGGCTTCCTCACCTGTAAAATGAGCTGGAGAAGGAAATGGCAAACCATTGTGGTATTTTTGCCAAGAAAACTCCAAATGGGGTAACACAGATTCGGATATGACTGAAACAACTTGACAACAAAAATGAAATTATCAATACAAAAATTATCACAAGAGAAAAAGAGTATTTTTTAGCAATGTAACTCTACACATCTAAAATACAGGCCATGGTTAATAGGCTTATCAGTTTATACCAGGAAGGGACTTTAGAGGCCATTGAGTTCAATTCCTTTATTTTATAGATGAGAGAATCACAACCCAGATGGGTTTAGCAGCTTTCTCAACGTCCTGCAGATGGTTAGTGACAAAGGCAAGATTTGAACCCATTATTAGATTCCCTGTGAAAGGTCTCAGTAACCTAGACACAAAGGAGAGACAATGAGATATCATGGAAAGGGTGCTCCATTTCTAATCAAAACAGACCTGGGGTAGAAGCATTAAAATTCTAGAGAATCACTTACAAACCCTTCAAAAAATATTGGCTCTTCCTACCTTGTGTAGGCTTAAAATATAGGGGCCATTCATGGGCCCAAATGCACTATTGATTGGTGGGAAATTTTAACCTGCTGTTTCCACTTGGGTTCTTTTGTCCCTCCCCTGAGGCTTACCATATTGATGCAGAGCTTAGTGCAGACACCTGATCAGCATATCATACTGTAAATGAAAGCTTGGGAACTCAAGAGATCTGCCTGTCTTAGCTTCCCTGGTATCTGGAATTACAGGTATGTGCCACCATCACCATCTCACTTAAAAACTCTTACATGATTGTGTGTTGTTTACACATGCACTGTTTTCAAATGGGGGTTGTACAAGGACTTAGGAGGCTAGAGTTCAAAGGTCAGTTTTGCCACCAATTCAGCATTTTACCTCACTGGGCCTTTTCACCTTATTCATCCAACGAGGGGGATGGATGACCCTACCTCTTCTGCCTCTCTCAGCCCTGAGATTTTAGCTTTCTAGAAAAATCAACATATGCTATCCTTCTTGAACATGAGGCTGAAAACCTGATGGTAGCATTTTCCAATTCTCTTTGTGAAAGACCTATATAACAGATGGCAGATTTGGGCTTCTACAAAATTAAAGCTGTGCATGTGCTTTAAAAGTCCCCTAAATACAGATGCTACAGCAATCCAGGATGGGTTGATGATGTCAGACCTTGTGAAGCAGTCACAATGGGACACATGAAAACAAGGTGTGATCTCACAGCTTTCTCATCCTCTCTGGAATAATTTATTAATCGTCATCAAAAGCTCAGCTGTTCTGCCAATTTGGCACCCAAGTCACTTAGAAAAGATCTGAGGAAGAGGGATGGGGATAGGCAACGAGTGAGAGTGTTCTGTATGTCTGGACAGGAGATAGTCAAGAATCTTTGGCCCTACCAAAGATTGGGATAGAAGGGAGGGGGAGATCAGATTAGGTGCCTCAAAAGCTTTTTCCTCTAAATATTTTCTGAAAATTTGCTTGCAGTCTTCTCAGACTGGCTCTGTCCTGGCGCTGTATTTTCTGCCAGTGGAGAAAGAGGATCATTTCTTCAATAAAACTATCAGCAAGGCAATCTGCTTGGAGAGGGAAATGAGGTCATTTGGAATCATTTAAGTTGTTGAAAAACCTCATCACTGTTTTATCTTGTCTCTGTTCCAGTTTTGTCATTTGCATAAAAACGAGCATGACTGATATCCTCTATCTGGTTGGGTGAGCTGTAGTTGAGTCTTACAACAAAATTCTTTCTTTATCTTTCTTCATTAATTCTCTCTCAAACACTTTCCCCCAGGGAAGGGATTCTTAACTTGGGGTCCATGAATTTGGCTTTTTTCTTCTTTTTAAAAAATATTTTGATAACTGTACTTCAACACCATTGATTTCCTTTGTAATCCTATATATTTATTATTTGCATTTAAAATAATTATTCTGACAAGGGATCTATAAGCTCCACTAGACTGCCCAAGGGGTGGAGGGCAAAAAAAAGATTAGCTACCTCTGGAATTAGAGGAAAGTATTTTATAAAGTCACAGATCTTGTGACTTATATTTTACTTAATGGTACACATTCAGAAGGTACCTCCCTGAAACTTTAACAAAAATAATCACTTTAAAAGAATTTAACTTATGTCGATTACAGTTGTCAAAAGCCAAAACCAGGGGTAAGTAAAGCTTTATTATCTAGTTATGCATCTTATGCTCACTAAAATTCTAGTACCCTAACCTCCGTGATGATTGTCTACAAAATCCCTGCTCATTTTCACCAAATATCCTAATAATATCAGTTGACTACACACACACGCACGCGCGCACACACACACATGCACACATACTTTAAAGATTTCACATAAAAATCAACGAGCGTATGCCAGAGGTATTATATCTCCGTATTACTGATGGGGACAGAGCTTAAACGACTTGCCCAGGGTCACACAGCTAGTACATATCAGAGGAAGAATTTGATCCAAGTCTTCATGACTCTCCATTTCATTAAGCTGACTGTAGTAACAGTTCCACTAACTGTCCTCAGAACACCCATAATTGCCTGCTTTTGCTTATGATATCCTCCCAATTGGAATGCCTTCCCTAGTTTTTATCGCATCCAAATTTTACCCAGGTTCAAGGCAGACATTGTCTTATTGCTTTGTATATAGTCCCTGTCTCCCAAGTCCCAGACATAATGTCTTGCAAACGTAAAGTAATCAAGAAATATCTGCTGATGACACTAGTGCACTAGTACTAGTTCTTCTAAAACTCACTAGGTATTTTTAAAAACTTGTTTTATTATGGAAAAACACACATGCAGCTCTTCTGCCTCACCCCCCTCAGAAGTTCAGATATGGAATTTATAGTTTTCTCTTCATAAACACAATCAGTAATCTGCTGAACAATTTCACCATTTGATTTGCTTTGACTTATAGGATATCTACTGAAGAGTCTGTGGATTCTTTTGTAGCATCTTCTCTGGGGCTGCTTTCCAAACTTCCACTCACATGACTGGAGTTCTAGAGGGCAATTGATTACCTCTCTTCTCAGTGTTCTAAGGGATAACTCTGAGGGGCTGAGATTTCTACAACTGTTGCTAATGATCATCTATGGGTATGCTCATCAGTCATAAGCTGACTTAATTAGCTTTTAGAAAGAGTATTTACTAAGCTGGTATAACAAGGAAAGTTGTTACAGAAACATCATCCCATACTAGAGGAACACTCTTCCTTTGCTAACACAAGGTTTCTAGGAAGAGTGAGTTCATATTTAGAGTACCTGTGGCCAAAGAATAAACGTATAATTTCTGGTTATTAGAAGTCCTTCCTCTCTTCATGGAATTCATAAAATTTCCCATAGGTGGAGATCTTTGCTGGCCTTTGAGGTGAGTAGAGTTTTTGTAGAGTAGTAAAGCTACTTTTCCTTAATATCTTTGGTTTGTCCTTGGACTTTAATATCATTATTATTTATTTATTCTTTAATCATACAAATATTATTATATTAATAACATAATTAATAATTTAATATTATTTAATATTTAAATTATTTAATAAAAATTTTAAAAATTCTTAATAATAAATAAATAAATATTCCTTAATATCTGTCTCAGCTTCTAATGCAAATGGTGCCACCAGCTACTCCTGCTGCTGTAGGGACAAATTATGGAAACTGATGGAATATAAAATTTCTCAAATTTTAGAAATTCACAAGACAATAAGTCTATCTGTCATTGCAGGCATGGGGTGGATGATTGAAATTTGATTTTTCCTCCAAGGACAATTATTCTTTCTTAGAATCTTTCATCCTAGATTCAACTTGCTACTAGAATATATGATTCCAAACATCCTTGCTGTGTTCTAAGTAGGCCTGGAAGTATGTCTGATTCAGCCAATCAAAAGAGATGTCCTGCGTGGCATCATTTGGCTTCATCTCATGATCAAATCACTTCTACCTAGTCCATCTCTTTAACCAATTGAATGATTCAATCCATCTGTCCCATCTGTCTGGGTCTTTTGAATTAATTGGGTTTGAGGGTATAAAACACCACCATTGTACCTTATAAACAAATTACTCTAAGAGGGAAGGAAGAAAGAGGGACAGAAGGGGAGAGGAGAAATAAAGGGGAAGAGAGAGAAGGAAGGAAGAAATGAGGGGAGAAACATAGAGGGAGAAAGAAATGGGGTGGTAAGTGAAAAAAAGGGAGAATCAGAAAGGTCAAGGTAAAGAAAGGAGAGACAAGGCTCTACCTAAAAGCAGAACAGCCAAGGATACAACAAAAATGGTTCCTTTAGCTTATTTTGTTGTTGACTGCTGAAGAGAGCAAAATCCTGTATTGAGAAATTCTTTACAGCTAAAATGTAGTGGTTCCATTCAAAAGCTAGACACATTAATACCAAGTGCAAAATGGAACTTTTAAAGGTGAGATTGCTTCTAAAAAGTTTTAGCTTACTTTACTTTTAATGGCAGAAGTTGTGGTAGAAGACTTGAGACTGAAACTGGCAGTTTTCACAATGTTATTCTCCTTATTAACTGAAAATCAACAAAAAAGAGACACTCCAGAATTTTGTAATTCATATTAATTAGTTGTATGGCTACAAAGAAATGCTTAATATGGTGTAATGGAAAGATCTCTGGATTTGAGTAGACTTGAGTCATCACTTACTACTCATTGCCTATGTGACAATGATGCTGGGCAAGAGACTGACTTTTCTGAGACTCAATATTTCCATTTAAATAATGCAAGTGCATCTGACCACTAAAGCTCCTTGCCCAGCTTTAAGTCCTACGATGATATGGAAACCTGTAGAAAAATGTCCCATTTTCATTTTTTTAAAGGATACCCTCCATTTTGAAGGATGGACAACTTTCATAAAAAGTTCAAGGAGATGAAAAAGCATCATAAATAGATATTATAGACATTAGAAAGAAAACCAAGGGCCAGTAGCTACTAAATGTCATTGTGATGTTTTTGAGGGTAGAGTAACTATTCTAGGCTGGGCCTGACTCAGGTCAGTGCCCTGGTAGTTTAAGTCTGACATTAAATGCTATGAGACATATGTAGGTCATTCAACAGTAGAAGAAGGCAAGGAGAAGTTATACTATGAAGACAGCCCATAGAGGATACTGTAAATGGATTTAGTTAAGAAAAGGTTATCTCTCCCAGAGGAGCTCATGGTAGTCTACCAGTCAAGCATCTGTGAGTGCCCAGAGTTCCTTGGGGTTGTTTTGTATTTAGGTGGCCACAGAGGGACATCAATAACTAATTCTTTGGCTGCCTGAGCAAATTCAATCTTAAAGATGGCTTCAATATCTTTTAAGTCAAATAAAAACTTAATTTGCAGATGGTATGGGGGTAGGGTTAGGATATTGCTTCTACCATATTGTCTATGATTTTTTTGCATTCTTTTTGAATTTTGGCCCAGCTTAAGATCAAATTATTGCATATTTTAAAAATGTTTGTATACATATGTATGTATGTATTTATTTTGTATGCATTTCACAGAATTTTGAAGTTAGAAGAAACTTCAATGATCATCTAGTCCAACCCGTAACTTAACAAAATGTCCTCTCTAGCATACCTTACAAGAGGCCATCCAGACTTTACTTAACAATTTCCAGTGAAGGAGAGTTTGCTATATCCCAAGGCAGGCCTTTCTATTTTTGGATACCTCTAATTGTCAGGAAGGTTTTCTTACCATCAAACTAACATCTCCCTCCTGTCATTTGTCCATGCTTCTGATCTCTGGGGCAAACCAGAATAATAACGACTATAAACATAATATACAAAACTCCTACCACTTTTAATTTAAAAATACTTTATATAAATGATCTATCTGATCCATATAACAACCCAATGAAACTGGATCTTCATTCCAATTATCCTCATTTTACAAATGAAGAAGTGGAGGTTGTACAACCAATGTGAGAAGTAAACTCTGATCCCAGATTGATCCCAACCTCAGCATTCTCTTTAGCCAAGATGAGAGCTAGGTGACACAATCGATTGAGCCCTGGGCCTGAAGTCAAAAAGACCTGAGTTCAAATCCAGGGTCAGATACTTACTAGCTATGTGATGTTGGATAAAGTCATTTAACCTCTTTCTGCCTCAGTTTTTTCAACTATAAAATGGGGACAGTAATAGCACTTATCTCCCAGAGCTATTGTGAACATCAAATGAGATAATATTTCTGAAATGTTTGGCATAATACCTACTATATAGTAAGGACAATATAAATGCTTATTTCCTTTCCCTTCCATTCCAACCATCTTCCACATGACAGCTTTTCAAGTTCTTAGACATATCGATGGTACATAGGCTAAAAAAAATCCTTTACCAGTCTGGTTGCCCTTTTCTAGACACTGTCCTGCTTAACAATATCCTTTCCAACAAATGACACCTTGATCTCCAAATGTATTCTGGAGTAGAGTACAGCAGGACTTTCACGTCCTTAGCCCTGAACACTGTGTACCTCAATGTAACTTAGGACTGTTTTTTTTTGTTTTTTTTGTTTTTTTTTACAATTTTTAGCTTCCATACAACATGACTGACTCATATCAGGCTTGTAGTCCATGAAATCTCCAGATATTTTTCATATTAATTCTCATCTAGCCATGCCTCTCCCATCAAAAAATTGGTTTTAATCTCATGTGAAAGACTTTACACTCATTTCCAATAAATTCATTTTTTTAGATTTAGCCCAATATTTTAGCCTGTAACTGCATTTGTACACCAACTCTGCCATCTAGTATTTTAGTGATCCCTTTTAGATTTCTGTCATATGAAAATTTAATGAGCATTCCATATATGTCTTTATCCAAGTCATTGAAATAGATGTTAAATAGCACATGGCCAACTACAGGTCCTAAGGTCACTCTTCTAGAGCTCTTTCCAAGGTATCTTTGAAGGAATAGATAAAAATTTGGTTAAGTGTTAACTGTGTGCCAAACCTTTTGCTTAGTTCTAGGGACACAAATAGAAGAAAACAAAGAGAAAGTTTTCTCCTTCAATAATCTTACATTCTGATAGGCATAAACAACATATACAAAGGAACTAGAGTTGGAAAGGTAAGGTACAAGTATACCCATTCAGCAGGATTGTTGGGCTAGGAAATGATGTATGAGCCTGGTTCTGGGCAAGGGAAGTGAAAGCTGACCCTATTAGAGATCAGAGTTCTGGGAGGAGTGTCCACATTCCATCTGGAGAAGAAGGGTCAGAATGCAGCTGACATAGTCTGGAAATGACCCAGAAGTGTCACCAGTAATGACTGTTCTTTGGATCTACCAGTCAATCTATTCTAAATCCACCTAAGTATATTGTCACAGATGCTACATCTTTCCATCTTTTCCATCTTCATGACTTTTTAAATGCTTTCCTAAAATCTATTTGAGTTATATCTACAAACTTCATAATTCTGATTGTTCTTCCTGACAACCTTAAATGTCATCATCATTTCTTCACATCAGGTAGAAAAGTGTTAGAATCAAATATGGTGGGACAATTTTAATTGCCAATGAGAACAGATTACTAGAAAAAGTGTTGGTATGGCCTGTTTAAATCTATTTGTTGTTCTTGTTTTTGCTACAAATACTCACGTGATAATTTGATTTATCTGCATCTCATACTAAGCTCTCTGCAGGCTTCTTATTTTGTCCACTGAGTTTTGTTGTTGTATTATGAAACAATACTCATTACCTTACAATATCTTTTACAGTAGTATGGTCTTATTGTTGGAATGGTTTTGGTTTGGTGAGACTTCTCTAAGAAATGGTGACAATCAGAATCCATGTCTTTACTTTTGTCTAGTCAGCATTTTAAAAAAATCATCAAGCATTTATTTAAATAGGTCAATTTCAGCCTCCTAAAACTGCATTCTTTGCCTTCTTATATTTCTTTCCTTTGAATTTTGTGCTTCTGTTGATTGTGACTATTATCTGTGGTCAGAAAAACAAAAAAATCTAACTCCATATTAAAAACTTTATTCTGAAATGATGGCTGGCTGGAATCAAGACTAATGACTAAAGACCATGACTAAGACAAGTTTCATGGTTTATTCTGTTACTCAGGGTTTGCCATATGCAATGCTGTTTGATTTTCTTTTTTTTTTTAAATGTTCATGGCCCGTTACGGTGGTATATGCCTATTATCCATTCTACTGAGGAAACTGAGGCTGGAGAGTTACTTGACTTTAGGAGTTTTGTACTATAGTAGGACTAAAGCCCCAAAAGGATTCCATGCTAATTCTGCCACCAAAATGGTTAGCAACCAGGAATTGGAATTTGGGGGCACTAAGCCTCCTGAAGAAAGTCAACCTGGCCCAGGCCAGAAATGGGACAGGTTAAAGTTTTTGTGCTAATCAGCCATGGGGTTGGGCCTGAGTGACTGCGGTATTTCAGGTTGTGAAATACAGGAAGATTTAGTCTCAAAAAAAGCATTTATGATAGGTAGGTGGGAGGCATTCAAAACCACAAATTTTTGATATTTTTCATTTCTTAATCATATTTTAAAACATAACCTTTGCTGTCTTCTCCTGTGGCTACTTTCACATGCTTAGATTATTGAGTGTTAAAGTATATAATGCCGACTTAATGACTATTTAAGAAGGTACTCAAAAGACTACCAAATTATGAAAAACTGGAAAAAATGTCAGTCATATAGAATAAAAAAATAATAGCGTTTATATAAGATGTTAAGGTTTGCAAAGTGCTTTATATATATTATTTCACTGGATCCTCACAAGAACCCTGTGAGGTACATGCTATTATTGTATCCATTTCTGAATGTCAGAACTGAGAATGAGAAGTTAAATGGCTTGCCCAGGGTTTCATAGCTAGTCAGCGATTGTGACAGGATTCAGTCTTCCTGACTCCTGTTTCCTTAATAAGAGATAGGCAGGTGAAGTACTACGTTGGTAACTCAGAGATGATAAAACAAGAAGAGAAGGACTTTTCTAATTAGATTTTCTAGGAAGACACTGGGAAACAGGAACAAGAATTGCTTGGGATAAGAAGACATGAGTGGGTTTCTATATGTGTCACCGATGGGAGATCCTATATTGTTAAATCGTGAATCCACCAAAGCAGCAAAGAATCTGTTGAAGCAATCATAGATTCATATTGGAAAAATCCCTTAAAATAATGGAACATTTAATTAATTTAAAATATTTTCAAAGAGGATATTTAATATCACATAGCCATATATTAATAAATTCTTGTGAATTGAATGAAATACAAATAAATTATGCCTTTATGTATTATTCCTTCAATACTTCATCAACTTCTAGGATGGAAATGATCTTTTGCATTATTTCAGTTAACATTAACTTTAACGAAAAGTGATTCTAGACACAGAGGCACATTTGTAGAGGTCAGTAGATTTAATCTCTGCTACCAAAGGGATGAAGAAGATGAATTTCTTGAGCTCAGGAGTTTTAAGCTGTAGCAGGCCAAAGAGTATCCATGGGTGTCCACTCTAAGTCTGGCATCAATGTAGTCATGAGCCAAGATGGAGAAGTTGGTAGAGAGGGGTAGGCCTCAGGCCACTAAGGAGAGGCAAACAGGTGCAGGCTGGAAACAGAGATCATAACTCCCACGATGATTAGAATGGAGGCCAAGCCTTTGAATGGCTGCTATAATTTCAGCCTAGGTAAGATAGGTAGACCCACTCTCAAACCCCACTCCTCCAAACCCCTTGCCAATAAACAACAACAAAATGCAGCACAGAAAAATGATTGAAGCTATAGTATACAATTGTACTAAATATTGATTCCTTACTTCCCATAACCTAGGTAATCTTCCTCAACCTTCCCTGCTCTTACTCTTGAAGTGCTGAGTGCTTCTAAAAGAAACTTATTAAAATGGAATGATTTAGTTAACTTGAGTGTCACTTCATCTTTAAAATGAGGAGCTTGAATCACATGATTTCTATCTATATATCTAACATTCTGTGAATCTATGAGTCCATATTCTAAATCTAAGTGTTTAATGAACTAGTATGTGGAAGAAGGATGAACATTATGCTGCTTGACCCAAGAGGACAGGACTAATGGTGAAGGACAGAAGATGAAGAGAGGCAGACTTAATTTAATATGAGGAAAACCATTCTAACTATTAGAGCTATGGGCAGTTAGGTGGTACAGTGGATAGAGTACCAGGCTTGGAGTCAGGAAGACCTGAGTTTGAATTTGGCCTCAGATTCTTACTAGTTGTATAACCCTGGGCAAGTCACTTAACCCTATTTGCCTTGGTTTCCTCATCTGTAAAATAAACTGGAGAAGGAAATGGCAAACTACTCCAGTATTTTTTCCAAGAAAACCCCAAATGGGGTCACAAAGAGTTGGACATGACTGAAACAACTGAACAAACAAAAAATCACAGTGGACTGTTTCAGGAGATGGTGAGTTTGCCATGAGAGTCTCCAAGTGGAAACTAGATAACCATTTGTTGGGATATATCATAATGCAGGTTCCTATTTAGGTATGAGGTCAGACCAGTTGTCATGATGATGCTTCTGTGATTATAAAAACCTTAGTATACCTTTACCCACCTTCTTTTTCTTTGCCTTAACTATCAGAGGATGTGTGTCCCTTTGGGTCACTGAACTTAACCCTAACATCCTCATTCTTGATCTTATCCCTAATTGTTTCTAGGTCATTTCTTAATTGATCATGTCCACTCTCCATTTCTTTAAGGATGGCTATATTACTCTCTACCACATATAAGTCAGCGTTCTAGACTGAAGACACAGAGACAAAATTAAAATCAGTCTCTGTCCTCTAAGAGTTTACGTTGCCCTGAGTTTTCAGTCTCTTTATCTGTACTGGTTCTCATCTCTCTGCTAACCAAAATACTCACATACGTGTTGGCCTTTAAAAGCCTTTGCTTTATCTTGATTCCTTCTCAATCTACCATTCCACCTCTTTTCATTTCTTTACTGAAAAATCTCTAAAACAGTTTCTCTGGTTACTTTTTCTATTGCCTCACTTTGACCTGGTTTCCACCCACTTGGTTCTGTTAGACCTGTTCTCTCCAAGGTAAAAAAAATAATTTCCTAGCTGCCAAATCCCTTGTCGGTCCTCACTCTTGGTGGCCACTCTCTAGCTTCCTACCCTTCTGGATATTTTCTCTGGGTTGTCTTCTGTGACAGTGTTCTTCCAGGGACTGCTTTTCATGGAACCACAGATTTGGAAGTTATCTCAGAGGTTATCTCAAATAACCAGACTCTTTTCTACTACATGCTCAGCAAGTGGATATCCATTTTCTCCACAAAAACATCTTTGGTCATTCAAACCAGAAGTTGACTCTTCTGAACTCTTGTAGAACTTTGTTCCTTCCCTCTATGCTTACTATATTCTGTGGGTTATTTTCTACCTGAATATTATCTACCCTTCTAGACTATAAGCTTCTTAAAGGTAGGAAATGTGCCATTTTCATCTTTGTATCTCCCTTAGCAACTTAACATAGTTACATGAAAGGGTAAAGAATAAAGACTGATTTAATTTAAACTGTTTCACTGAGTATCTTTTCAAGTATTAAACTCTGGCCAATACACAATCTCACTGACTACTTCAGAGATGTTGAGGAAAAATTACCCTTGACTATCATTGTAAATGAACATCTTCCATTCAATAACCCTGCTGTCATCCTACACAGTACAGCTTTAATGAGAATTCAACACAGTTAATATCCTAGCTTTTCATGACCCACTATTTACACAAGAATTTCCTTATTTGTTTTCTTGGCCATGTTTGATAGTCACAACAGTTTCTGATGATTGAAACAAAGGAAAAAGTCTTTCTTAAAATCTTAAAACTTTATTATCATTCAGCTCTTTTATTAAGAGTGTACTTGCACAGGGTCCTATTACAAAGGCTGTAGAAGGCTTCTTTAGCTCCCTGATTCCTAACTAAGCTTGTATTAAAATACAATCCCTATATATGAAGTAAAAGAGTGACAAAAATATCCCATATTCACCCTAAAAAGATGGTCATATTAGGTATAAATACTAACATTTACAGAAAGTATAATGACTAAAATGTCTTCACCTGATATCTGTCATATTTTCTTTGTTATCTGTTTGTTCAAGGAAGAGGAGGAGGATGGAAGATTAGGGACAGTTTTGTTGCATAAAGCAGGAAAAAGTGATTGAAGAGGTCAGGAAAGCATTGCTTGTGGTGGGATAATGCTAGGCCAGATCATTCCAGAGTATTTGTATATTAGATCCAAAGAATGTTAATAAGAAGATACGAAATGGAAGAAGCATTCTGATGTTTTTATGCTGGTCTATTTTTATACACATTTGGACTTTAGTATGTTGGTACCCCATGTAGTGTGTTAGGAAGTAGAAAATGGTCCTTGGGAAGATGAAGTCATGAAGAAGAAAGCTGGGTCAGAGGCAGCACACTATTAAAAGGCCTTGAGGATTGATTTTCAAAATATCTCAGAGGGAGAAAGAATAAAAAAAAGTAGAAAAGAACATGGAATAGACTACTAAAAAATGCACTGAGAAGACATCAGCAAAGATTGACCCAAATACCTACATTTTCATCTTTAAAAAATCTTTATAAGAATGTGCTGTGTTGGGCATAGGTCTATAGTCCCTGCTGCTGGGGGCAGCTGAGGTTTGTGGATCCCTTGAGTTTGAGAGTTCTGAACTGCTGCAAGAATAAATCCAATTAGGTGACCTTTCTAAGTCTGGCCCCCAAATACTCAGCACCAAAGAGTGAACCAGTCCAGGTTAGGAAAATAGAACATGTTCAGACTTCTATGCCAATCAGTATTGGAACTGTCTCATTAGTAGACATTGCACCTCCAGTCTAGGCAAGCTAGAGAGACCCAGTCTCAAACCATGCCCCCCCGCCACCCAAGAATTTGCTGTAATGAATGAAAGGGATACTATTTCAGTGGTAATGAGTATGCTTTAGTGTATTTGTGGTATGAAAGATGTGAATCTTCTCCACACTCAGATAATAGCCTAGATAATTCTACATGATTCTTAACCACATTCTCTTATCACGCTTCCATAGACAATCACCTGAATATATTAGAGGCATCTCTCAGGTGTTTTCTATAATTCATGGTTATTGTTATAATATTTGGACTTCTATGCTTCCTCTTTCCTATAAAATGTGGAACATCTCCTTTTATAATCCTACATTTCTAGCATGGTATTCTTTAGACTACTTCCTTTGCGCAGAGTAAATGCTTAATAAATACTTCATTAATTCCTGCATACAATAAGGATCACACTGGAGTCAGCTTGCACCAAGTTCATAAGAACAAATTATTAAAATTTCAGTATGAGTATTGATACCTTAGAAATTAGTAAACATGACAGATCAGGGCTTGGTTCATTGTTGATTGTTTAGACTTGAGAAAGTAATGAATAAATTGTTAATAATTCAGATTATACTCAAATTTGTGTCATGCATGCATTTTTTCCCCAAAGACCCAATTCCTATGCATTTTCCCCAACTCTGGAATATAGGACATATGTCATATGATGCAGCCTACTTATGTTACCTTGAGTATCTCCATTGATTATCTGCAGGTGCAAGTGTTTGGAAATTATAGCACCCTAATTTGCAACCATATAGAATCATCAGAAGAACATTGATATCGAAAAGATGGGAGTTTCTTGATATGGAAGGTTTTGATTTGTCCCTGTTAAATACCATTCTATTTTATCTGGAACATCATTCTAGTCTTTTGAGATCTTTGGAGATCTTCTTTAGATATAACAGCTATTAGCTTTCCTTCTAATTTTATGTTTTTTACGAATTTGATAAATATGCCATCTATGAATTCATGAGTCACTGATAAAATAACGACAGGAAATTGCTAAAGAGAGATCCCTAGAGAACTCCACTAAAGACTAACTTTAAGTATCATATCAATCCATTCAATAATCCCCAATATTTTGGTCTGGTTAACTAATTTCAAATAAAACTAACTATGCTAACCCCAGGGCAGCTAGGTCGTGCCGTGGATAGAGTTGTGGGCCAGAAGTCAGGAAGATTCTTCTTCTTGACTGCAAATCATGCCTCAGACACTTAATAGCTGTATGACCCTGGGCAAGTCACTTAACCCTATTTACCTCAGTTTTCTCATCTGTCAAATGAGCTGGAGAAAGAAATGGAAATCCACTGCAATATCTTTGACAAGAAAACTGCAAATGAAGAGTTGGATACAACTGAAGTGACTAAGCAACAACAATGCTACCATGTAGCCTGAAACTCTCTATCCTGTCTAAAAAGATAACATAAATAACTTTGTCAGTTATTTTGCTCAATTCCAGATAAATTAGATTTAAGATATTTCTCTGATCTGCCTAGTCTCGTGACACTATATAAGAGGAAATGTAGTTAGTCTGGTATGATGTGTTCTTAATTGAACCATGTTCTTTGAGATCATAACTTCCCTTCTAATTGCAATCCATTCCTTAGAAATCTGTCAAGTTCACAATTTAAAGGTTTTATTGTCTTCTCCTTTTTGAATAGAGGGACCCATTTGCTCTTTTTAAGGCTTTTGCCATTTCTCCTATTTTTCACAGTTTCCCAAAGATCTCTGATAGCAGTTCAAGAATCATATTTACCAGATCATCTTGAACTTTATTACTCTCAATTGTATTCTTAGAATATTTATAAACTCTTTTTGTTTACCCTTAGTTATATTCTTTTGCTTCCATTTTTGATACATATATTTTAAGAAAAACATTACATACTAGTTAATGAGAGATTGAACAAATGGTGCCACCTCTTTGAGCCTCTGTGTTTTCATCTATAAAATGTAAATAATAATATCTGTATTTTCTATCTCACAGAGTAATTATGATGAAAGCACTCTGTAAATGAAGCACAGTATAAATGAGATTCTATAAAACTTAAGCTGAAAAGAAGATATGTTTCTCTATGCATAGTAAGGGAGAGATGTGCTCCCTGTGGGCAGCTATGAGATAATTCTCTTGAAGGTATGATCACAGAAATATGGGCACTCAACTTTGCAAACAAAAAAGCTCATTCAAACTACAATCATTGATTGAGACCCTATGTACCCTCCATAGTGACTTATCTTCCATTAAGAACATAGAGATGTCCATCCTCAAGTAGCATGTTTGTCTTGAAAAAACAATAAGGGTAAATAAGATCTTTGAATGACTATCACACCAGAAAGAATAAAGTCAAGAGTCTCTGAAACAGAATGTGTGATCTTACTAAGTGCTTTAGCAATGGATGCTTTACAGCTGTGATTAACTTGCTATTGTTTCCATGGAATCACCACTGGGGCATAAAAAAGTAACAGCAATACTATTTTCACTAATTAATAAAGTAGAGTCTACTTGAGTAAACAAAGGGGAGAGGGACAAAGAAATTAAACAAGAAAATGATTAATTAAAAGGGAATATAGTAAAGAAACAGACAAAGACAGTGGGGTGAAGTTGAAAGCTTGTGAAAGCAATCCCAGAAAGAAACTTCTGCTTTAACTAATTTTGCAAAACTTACAGACTTAATTTGAGATATAAGAATTTTGTTAAGATTGTATTGCTTAACTTTTGAAAAGTATTAGTGAAATAAGGAAAATTGTATTCCTTTTTGCCAAAATTAATAAGTGAGAAAAGAATGGTAGAAGATAAATCAAAATTAATTGTAATTTTCAGTGTAAAGGGATTGAATTTTCCTACATAAAAGACTCATGGATGACTAAAAAAACACAATGCCTAAAAGAAACACATCAGATATCAAAAATGTATTGAGGTACAAAACAAAGTAGTGAACTGAAATTTGCAATGCAATTGCTAATTTAAGAAAATCTAGAGTTTATAATAAAGATATCCAATCAATCTGAAATCAAATTATAAAGTATTAAGAGAAATAAAAAGGGAAATTACATCAGGTTCATATATATCATTACTTTAGGAAAAAGATTATAAAAATTAAATTCTGATAAAATGCAAATTAGAAATTAAATTTCTAAAGAGAAAGTTAATTGACTTTCACAAAGATAAAATAGAAAATCAATGATAATGGCACATACAACACTAACAGAAAATTTTAAATCTGACAAAATGGTGAAGAGGAATTAACCTGTATTTGGTGTTAAAGAAATTGAATTTGATAGATACAAAGAAAACTGAAAGGAAACTAGAGAAAGGAAACTTTTTTTCAAATGCACATAGTACATTCCTCAAAATTGCCCATGCTTGAAGGCACAAATAAATTGCTAATAGATCCAGAAAATAAAAATGTTATATTTATAGATAGAAGCATAGTGAAATAGTAATCAATAAGGAAATATTATAAAAGAATATAAATCTATGTGGAAAGTCAAAAAAATTAAATTTCTTTTAGCAAATTCTGTTGAATGATTACCAACTGCCTACTATGATTTAGGTACTAATTTAGATGCATAGATACAAAGTCCAAACCAAAGTAATCTCTGTCCTCTGGAAGCACACATTTGATTGGGGAAATCCCACATATAGCTCATCAAATAATAAGTAGCTAAAGCATAAATGATAAAAACAAATTATATTAAAGATAGAAAAATATAAATGCAACTGAAGTTTAGATAATTCAGTCAAAGTAATACATGACTAGGCTGATATCTTTTAATTGCCAAAGAGTTAAAACTAGACCTGTTGAAAATTAAAGGAATTATAAAATGAACAATTAAACATATTAAAACTAAGTACAAAGAATAGAATTGTTAAAAAGAAAAGAAATTATTGAGATGGAATATAAAAGAACAATTAAAATGATAAATAAGGGTGTTTTTAGATCAATAAAGTTGATTATCAATTAGCAATTTGGTATTGAAAATGAAGTAAGGTGAAAAATAAGATTATTAAAATTTAAAAATGAGAAAAGGAAAATAAAGCTATCAGAGAATACAAAAGACATGGAAAAACAATAAAAATGCAAAATACTGAAAAAAAACAAAATAAAAAAAAAACCTAAGAAAAAGAATTTCACAAGGTGAATTGAACAGGATATCAATGAAAGGCCATATAAAAAGGCAGCTTGATAAAAAAGATTCAGAAATGAATTCTATTAAGATTTCAAAGAGCAAAAAATTCCTCTATATTACTATGTAAATTACTTTTACAAATGGAAAAAATGCCATTGTATCTAGCCAAACCTGGCTTCCAAAAAATAGAACTACATAATAATATCAACAACAAATATTGATGCAAAATATTTTGTTTATATTGAGAATGTGAGAATGGTTTAATATAAAAAAAATCAGCCTAATAAATCATGTCAATAAAAAAACTCACAAATGCTCATGAGTATAGCAATTTATGAAAAAAAACAGGTTTTCAGTAAAATGACATATCCATTTATGTTAAACACAATGAGAAATATCATAATGTTGTCCTCGACATGATAAGGGATTTATTTGAAACTAAAATTAAAATTCTATAAAATGGAGAAAGATGCCACTAAAAACAGTGGTAATGTGGGTGTGCCCACTGAAAGCACAGTAAGCATCATTTTACAAAGAAGAGCTATAAAAATGACCCAAGAAAAATAAATTTGGGAAACAAGAACATAAGATGTTCAAATGTTTCTATTTACAATCAATATATTTAGAAAATCCAAGAAGCTCAAGAAAAATTGGTATCAATGGCTTTACTAAGATAGTATGACACAAGATAATTGCAGAAAAAAATCATTAAAATATATATGTCAGGGGAGAAATCTAGGAGAAATTAAAATAAATATACTGAATAGCTGGATATTAACTTGTGAAGATAAGCAAAAAAAAAAACCATATAAGATGACCACCAGTAAACAATATTAATTGATATAAATTGAGAATTAAATGACTGAAAGGATATTCAATGTTCATGGCTAGGCTGAACCAATATAGTGAAAGTGAAAATATGTACATTTCTATACTTAATTTGACAAAAATAAAATACTTATGAACTAGCTCATTGAATGAATTTATATGCCAAAATTTATATGGAAAACATTGTAGGAGATTATGAAAACAGAATAATGGAGAATGGGGGAATTACACTGGAATTAGATAAAAATAGAAAGTAGGTCAATGAGACAGAATAGATAATCTAGAAATAAAATTAAATATATACTTATATTTGATTGGGGATGGATGACTGGGGGAGGGATAGTCCAGAATCTTGATTTTATTGAAATGAGCTCATAATGTGGAAACTTCAATCCAGATTGGCAACTCTTCTATAACATCAGTCTTTAAAAATTTGCCTGTGAGGACTGAAAGGTTAAGGGCTTGCCCAAGGTCAGATGGATATACAGCAGAGGTATAACTTGAATCCAGATCTTCATGGCTCTAAGGCTAATTCCCTAACCACTACCTCACTTTGCCTCTCATGTTTGATAAATCTAGCATTATAAAATGTTGAAATAAATTATTCCACTAAAGCACTCCTCATTATGGCATTGAGTTGTCACAATAAAGAATTCATAGATCTCTAAAGTATTTAAATATTAAATAAAAAACACTAAATCTTATTCAATAAAATTGTATGGAGCATGAAATAGCAGTTTAATAAGGAAAGTTATTAGATTCATATCTCACTTAATTTTATAGAAAGAGGAAGGAGAGTTGTGCTGAGTAAGAGCTGTTTTTCAAGTTCAAGATCTTGCATTAGAATCCTAGTTCTGCCACTTGCTACTTGTGTGATATTTTTACAAGTCATTTAAACATCTGAGGCTCAGTTGTTAAGGTTCTATAATTTAATAAAATAAGAAAGTTGGATTAGATAACCTCAAATGTCCCATCTGGAATCTGTAATTTCATAAATCTTGATGTGTATCAATGCTCTAGTATTATGGAAAACATAAAAAATTAGAAGGAAAAAGAATGATATGTATCACAATTACAGAAAAGAGGAATATTTCTATTCATTGAACAAAAAGAATCTGTTATAGGACACAAAACAAATTGATTTGATTCAATAAACGTAAGGAGTTTGTGAGGAGCAGAGGAAGATATCCAACTTAAGAGGCAAGAAATTTTCATAAAAGAGTTCTACTGTAAATATACTTGATAAAAACCTAATGTCCCCCCAAATAAGGAGTTGATACTACTTCACAATAAAGTCATTAATTTTTTCCACATTCATGCTCTTAATACAATCTCTTGAACAGCATAGATGCTTAATAAATATTGATTGAATTGAATTCCCCAATAGATAAATAGTTAAAGGATATGAATAGGCAATTTATTATTAATAATATACAAAACTGTTCAGACTTTATTAATTGGGAAAATTAAAATTAAAACCACAATTTGGCAACATTTATACCTACCAAATTGGCAAAAATAAATAAACAAAATAAAATTCTATCTTGGCAGAGCTGTAAAGAAACAGGAATACCATTAAACTGTGAGTAGAACTTTGAATTGGTAAATTCATTTTGGAAAGCAATATATACAAATACAGAACATGGACCTCACCTCTGGGACTTTAGCATAGGACTTATTCAGAGAAAAAAGTACGTTTCCATTAAAAAAATGTCACAGCAATTTTATTTATTAAATTGGAAATAATCTGTATATCCAATGATTGGAGACTGGCTGAATGAATCACAACAACAGAAATATATTATTTGCCATTAGAAATGATCAGTTCAATATGCATTTTACAAATACGAAGAATACAAAGAAACATGGAAACACATATGAAGTAGTGAAGAGTGAAGAAAGAATATATTTACACAAAACTGTGATCATGTTTTTTTAAAAAAGAGTAACTTTTTAAAATTCCACAAAAAAGCAAGATTAAAATGAGAATTTCTGTGTTAGAAGGGATTTCAGAAGCCATATAATTCTATCCATTCTTGGAACAACAATAACTTGTTGAATACAACATACTTGTTGAATGCCATCCAGTTTTTCCTTAAAGAAGGGAAACTCACCAATTCTACAGCCAGCTCTTTCCACTTCTGGGTGGATGGTTCTAATTGATAGGAAATCTTTTCTTACTTTGAGTCTATATTTCTTTCTTTGTTACTTCCATTTACTGCCTTTGGCACCAACTTCTGTCTTCTGGAGCCAAGTAGAGTCTAATCTCTTTTTCATATGATAGACTTTCAAACACTTGAATATAGCTATCCATACATATTTCAGTTGGCCATGGGATGCATAAACAAGCAATATTTAGGTTATTATTTTGTTCAATTTACTATACACATTTTAAAAGCAAATTTTAAATAATTTCAAATCCATAGCTTTGCACATTTTATTTTAATTTTATAGATCATTCATTTGAATTTTTTGTTGATGGTTACTGAACCTAGGATTTGAAATTTGTCCAAAAAAAGTGAAACAGGTTCACATAGTAACAGCTGCTTTCTGTCTCTTCTAATTCTTCATGATTTGAGATTAAAGATTTGGCTTTTTCTATAGTTCGAATAGTTCAAGCTGCTCTAAGGAAAGATTGATTTAGAGTACCATTATGGAAGTCAGTTTTCATGAAAATGTAGTGAGGTCTTTGTCAGTCCAAGAGCATGCCATTATTTCTGTAACTTTTGATTGATAAATGGCACATTGCATGAAACATCTTGGGATATTCAAGACATGTAGTCATAATTTTAAAAAGGCAAATTGTCATTTTAAAGTTACTACAATAGAGCTCATCTGGTATACAAAAAATCTACTTTTGATAGTGCAGAGAATTTGTTACATGGAAAGTCCCTCTATTAATCCTTATTGCAAATGTCCATAACTTAGTAAGTAAATCTTAGAGGCAACCAGAAGTTAAGGGTGTTGCTTAGGGCTGCACTTAGATCTAAGACCAGATATTCCTGTCTCCAAGACCAGAGCTCTGCCAGTCTCATCTGAGAACCTTGATTAATATAATGTGATTGTGGGCAACAGGTCTAAGGGCTGTTCCTTTTGCAATGGCAAAATGGTGTAAGTATCACAACTCCAGTGCTCTTTCTATTTTGTGTAGATGTACCTGGTTTCAGAAATTTTACATAAAATAGGTCCTTTTAAGAATCTAGTGGGTGGGAAGATGAGTTTGAAGTAATGTAAAGGGAAGTTATTAGAATAAGGAGGAGACCAATGTATACCTAATGACTAAAATAATACAAACAAAAACACTAAAAAGGTAAATAGATGCATAATATTTGAAAGAATCAATTTGGGACCCAAACATAATCAAACTTCCTTATTTTGCTAGATAGGTTGAGTGTGTGTGTGGGGGGGGTACTATGGGTGTTAATATTACATACAGTTCCAGATGCTGTGGTTTTGCTTAACTAATTTGCTTTGTTATAGGAAAAGTTTTATAACTGGGAGGATATATATCAGAAAATAATTTATAAAACTATCAATATAACTTATAAAATGCACAAACGAGAGCTTTCTATTGAAAAGATTCCCTTTGTGAATTCTTTTGGAAATCAAATAATTGCCTATTATTTTAGAATAAATTTGAATGTTCATGTAGTGGTATTACATGAAACAAGGCAAATCTGCACCAGACTTGGGCCAGATAAGAGAGTTACTTCTCATTTGATGAGTAAGTTTGAGGCCACTGCTCTTTTAGTTTCTGAGTTTAAATTGTAAAGGAGAAAATTCATGGGTCATTTTCCATTCTCACTTCCTGAAGAGACTGGGGACTCAATACTTTCTGTGAAGTGTTTGTATTCTTTTGAACAGACTTTTTTTTTCTTATTCTCTGTTAACATGTGGTTTGGGGAAACAAACCCAAGTGATTTGTTGACTTTTAAAAGTTGAGACTTTGCAACTTTCCCTCTTACTGAAAAGTGTGAATCACAGGCCTATAGAAGAGAGTAACAGCTGCCTAGTCTTTGGGTGTAACCGACTCCACCACCAGAAGACCCCATTCCTGCTATGTATTGCCCTTACAGTATCGGGGCCGTTTTTATGTTGTCCCCCAAACTATACATTAGCAAGACACAAGCCAAAGTGGTCCGAAATGAAAGCTTTTCGAATCTCCCTGGTGTATACCAAAGCAACCGCCTTCCTGGAACCTGACTAGTGCCAGGCTCCCGCATGCCGCCCAGCCTGCTAAAGGCACAGTGACCTGCTATGCCACAGCGCCAGAGCACAGAAATCTTACAGCCAAAGCCACAGAGATCAGCCTAGAAGCTGTGCCGGTTCGGCCCGACCCGGCACAGCCCAACCCCAAAGGAACTGTCCGGGCCAGGCTGGTCTTGCCAAGCCGGGCCTTAGGGTTCTCAGGTTTCAAGTGGAGGAGAGTCCCAGTCTCCCTTCTCCCGTCAGACCCTGGACAGCGCTCTCCTGAACACGAAATCCAAAAAAACAAATAAGGCAAACCTGAACCATTGCTAGTCACTCTGGTGCCTGGCACCACGTCCGCAAAAACCCAGTGCCATTTGGACAGCTCCAGAAAGCCCCAGGGGCCACTTCTCACAGTCGGTCCAGAGCTCAGGAGGAGCCAACCGAACTTCCCAGAGTTTCATAGGGTCTCAGACCCTTTCGTAGCCCTGAGTGGAATCCCTGGGTTCCCTAATGAGGCTGCCCCAGCCCGTGGCCAGGCGGCAGGGCCACGCGAGATCTGTGTGCGGACAGTGGGCAATGGGAATAGGCAGGCGCCGGGCACCAGCTCTGGGGAACAGAGGGCTGGGGGAAACAGCTCCGGGCCATGCGCCTGGTGCCCAGCATGGTCTCCGGGTGTGGCCGCCCCCTCCCATTCAGGAGGAGACTTCAGGCCTTAGTAGATCCCTTGCTCTGGCCCTCCCCCATCCTCCTCCCTTCCTCCTCCTGCTATCCCGCCCAGCAGCGCCCACCTGAGTCGGTGAGCCGGGGTCTGGCGCGGTCCCGCAGGTAATGGATAAAATCCTGGCAGCTGTCGTGCTCTACCGCCCCGCTGGAGCACAGTTCGGCCAGCAGCTGTAGTGCCTTCTGACAGATCTCGTCCCTGGCCCCGGGCATCGCCCCCCAGCATCCTCGGGACAGGTCGCCGGAGAGCCCTCCGCCCGCTCAGACACGCCTTTGCCTCCGCTGCCGCGGCTGCTTCCCCTGGCCGCCCGCAGCCACCCGCCGCCCCCAGCTGACTAGGGCAGGGGAGCGCAGCCACACTGGGGACTGCCCGTCTGTCCGCGAGCCTTCACTCCCGCTCTCTTGAGTCCGGAGGGCGGCTGCTGGATGGTAGGACGAGCAGAGCCTGGTCTCAGGCGTTGGGTCCCACCGGTTGCATGCAGTTCTCCCTCTCCGTACCGAGGAGCGGCGCAGCCCGAGCCTGCGGGCGGACGGGCGGCTGGCTAGCGCTCTCTCGCTCTTTCTCTCCTCTCGCTGGCTCTGCCTCAGCGCAGCTAGGGCGCAGCTCTCCCTGGCGGTCGGAGCCCTCAGTGCCGGCGGTTGAAGAGCTAGAGGCGGGGCTCAGAGAGGTGGGGAGATCTTGCCCGAGGGTCTGGAGGGATCAGACCAGCCCCTCCCTCCGCTCCTCTTCAGGGTTCAAGATATGCCCCCCGCTACCGCAGCTTGTTTCCCTGGGCACAGTAATAGCAAAGACTTACCCAGCTGCTCACGAGATTCGCCAGGTTGTGAGGACTCACTCCAAGTGCAGCTCCCTTGATTGCATCCACCCGGACCGGGACTCAGATTCCCTCCCCCGTTCCTACAGCGTGGCCTTTACACGGATGAATGACCTAAAGAAGGCAGATGGAACAGGATGGAACAAGGAATATAGGAGTCAGTGCTATATGCCTGGAAAACTGTCAGTTTGTAGAGGACCACCCAGGCCTCCCAAAGTGACCTGTCGCCTAGAGTTCATCGACAGGATTTAAGGACCCTTGTCAGATGGCTGTGATTAGCTTCCTGCAGGGACTTTGCCAGAAATGTTTCCCTATTCGTCCTCTTTCTCTCCTTTCCCCTATTTCAAGGTATCATCCCTGGAAGCAGCCACTCCCAAGTCTAAGATAAAACAAATTGTCACCTGTGAACTGGTAACGTTTTCAGGAGGTCATGTTGTAATAACTGAAACTTTAGGTGACTACTGAGAAAGTAAACAAGAGTTGGAACATGAAAATTTGTCAGAATGCCTCAAATACTCTCTGAGGAGAGAGAATCTTAGTTCCAGAACTGGGAGAAGGCTGGAGGTCATCCGGTGCAATCTCTTCATTTTACAGATGAGGAGACTGTGGGCTAGAGAAGTTAAAGGGATTGCCCAAAGTCACAAAGGTATTTAAGTGGCAGAGCCTGGATCTAAACTCTGGTCCTTGACTTCAAGTTCAGTGAGGAGTTCAGAGGTCTCTTCACTTCCCTACACTGCTTAATGGCAGAGTAGACATCTCCCTGAAACAAACAAAAACAAAAAAAGGTATATCATAGATTGAACATCATTCATAAATATTTATTGAGGACATACCGTGTGCAAGGTTCTGTACTAAGTAGTAGGGTTAGAAATGTGTTTAAGGCTCTCTTAATGAACTGATACCCTAATTGAGAAGGATAAAAATATGTGAAAATTTTAACAGTATAAGACAGTTTATAGGATCAGAACTGGAAGGGACTTCAGAGGCCAATTAGTCTTATCCTCTTGTTTTTTAACTCAGGAAATTAAATGACTTGCACAAGGACACTACTGATTTGAGTTCTGAAAGGTAGGATTTGAACTTGGGTCCACTCATCCAAAGCCATTGTTCTTTCCCTTGAACCGTACTTGTTCATAATGTTCAGTCATTTTTCAGTCATGTCCAACTCTTGGTGACCCTATTTGGGATTATCTTGGCAAATATACTGGATTGGTTTGTCATTTCCTTCTCCAGGTCATTTTACATATGAAGAGAATGAGGAAAGCAGGGTTAAGCGACTTGCTAATAAGTGACTCAGCTAGTAAGTGTCTGAGGCCAGATTTGAAGTCAGGAAGATGAGTGTTCTTGACTCCAGGTCCAGCACTCTATCCACTGCACCACCTAGCTGCCTCTGAACCACACTACTTCTCTGTTAGTAATTCAATCTAGTTAGACTAAGCTACTCGCCCCAGAGAAAGGAGAGGAGACCAGTAGACAGAAAAAGCTTGAATGACTGATGAATCCAGGAGTGGAAGTCAGCTACTGACATCAAAGAAGCTCTAAAAATCCCTTTGTACAGCCATATCTTTTACTTATGACTGTTGTATTCCAAAGGTACCTGAATTCTGTTCTCTTAGATTAGTGCTCCAGGTCAGTGTATTTTCTCTACTCAGTTTTGTTCCTAACCACTGTTACAATTCTGATCCAGCCTGTAGGTCTAGGTATGGCTAGTTTTCCTGGAACCACCACACACACTACTTTGTCTCTGAGATTAGAGTGGAGAGCTCAAAAAACAAACGGGCAGAGCATGAAACAGATTGGTACATGCATTTTTGTGTCCTTTTGGTACAGGTAGGTCTTGATTAGTGAATAAGGAATTCCATGAAATGGTCATATTATTCAAATTTGTGCTGCATATTTTCATTGAACTTGAGTCAATAATTTTAACTTTAAATAATACAGATTTGAATACATGTGATTATTTCATGGGATTCATTAGTTCCGCTAATGAGGACCTAACTATATATGCATATCAATGATGATTTATATATTGTCAATACTATAATTACATTCAATGAAGAGAGAGCAGTGTTTCCATTCCTTGAGACCTTGAGAATTGGATTATTACAGATATCTAGTGACTTCCAAAGGAGTGATATGGGTTGTAAGTATTATGGTGGGGGAAAGAGTACTGTGAGTTGGATTGTAAGGGTAGTCTCTATTCCTAATAACTGGAAATTCACAATTTCTGAGGCTGCTTTTCAACAACTCTATTGTTAGGAAGTTTGTATTTGTATATAGTCTAAATTTCCCTTTGTTCCTTCTAATCATGGCTTCTCCTGTGATTTTACTTTCTTGAATCAACCAAGAGAAATCTGATGATATGTGAGCTAAAGAAATGATAAATACTTGTTCCTCAGAGACCTCTTGTCATTAGCTGATCTTTAGAGTTCTTGGGCATATGTCCAGCATGGCTGTTCAGTAATTCCATTCCATAAGTACTCATTAAGTTACTGTGATGTGCCAGACACTGGGCTGGTTGCTGGGGATACAAAGTCCAAAGTGAAAGTCATAGAATTTAGAACTGTAAAGGTCTTTAGAGGTCCATAAAGTCATCTGCTGAGGAAACTGAGGCTCAGAGAAAGTGACTTATCCAGGGTCACAAAAGTAGTAATTGTCTGAGGCAGAATTTGAATTCAAATCTTCCCAACTCTTAATTCAGTGCTACATCTCTTATATCACCTGACAATATTCAAGGATTTGATATTCTTTTGTGGGGAACAACATGCATATAGATAAGTAAACATAAAGTAGAACTCCTTGAGCAGGGAAGTGATATGGTCCATCCTGTGATTTAGGCATATAATTGGGGAATATATGTGGA
Organism: Potorous gilbertii; assembly: GCA_028658325.1. Classification (NCBI taxonomy): domain Eukaryota; kingdom Metazoa; phylum Chordata; class Mammalia; order Diprotodontia; family Potoroidae; genus Potorous; species Potorous gilbertii. Next base: position 233,765,486 of record CM053772.1, on the reverse strand, counting down.
GGATGGATTAGAGAAGGAGAAAGAAGGCAGGGAGGCCAATAAGGAGGCTGTTGCAGTAGTTTAAGCAAGTGGTGATGAGGCCCTTTGCTATCATGTTGGTCATGTGAAGAAAGAGAAATGGACAGATGTGAAAGATGATGTGAGGGTCCAATGGAGAAAATGGGACAACTGATTGGATATGGAGCGAGGGAGAGAGAGGAGTGGAGCATAATTCCAAGGTTGCAAACCCAGGTGACTGGAAAAATGGTGGTGCCCTTGATGGGAAATAGTAAGTTAGGATTAGGAGGTGGATTTGTGGCAAAGTTAATGAATTTTTCTTAGAGAACCTTGAGTCTGAACAGCCTATTCTTATTTCTTCAAAGACGATAAAATCAGGAATTATATAGGCTGATGGTTTTATTTAATTGGACCTTCCAAAAAGTTTCTACTCCATTCATCATGCACACTGAAACTGGGAAACAAACTTTAGAGTCTTCGAGGTACTCCAACAAGCAAACAGTTGTTCAGAGTTCTGCCAGGCAGCAGTCCTATTAGAAAGGGCAGCATATGTTACAGAGCACGAGGAAGGAGGGCACTGGAGGCAACAGGACCAGCCAGCCATTCAAAGAATACACTGACAAATAATGGTTCTGGACTCTGCGTAACCTCAGGATTCATCTTTCAGCTCTCTCTTTTCCTCATATCCTCTTGGGCGTTGTAGCACTGACTGCAAAAGTACAGTAAGTTTACCGTATTTGGTCTTACCTCTGCTTTGAAATGCCCCAACACTCACTCACTTGCTTATTCCACCTACTTATACCTTACTTAATTACACCTGAACCTAGAATCTGATGGACCTGTTCACAATAAGGTGTAAATGACTTGTAACAAAATTTCACCTTCTCTAAAGGGCATGTGCATTTTAACAAGACTTAAAACCAAAAGAATACATGACAAATAGTAAATTCCAGTGATCACTGAGATGGTAAAGAGTTATTTGAGGTCAGAGGAATTTCTGTACTTGGAATTATACCAGGTAGGAATACTCTAGTTAGGAGACTTAGGCTTAAAAAAGACACGCTTCTAGAACTCAAATATTCAAATAGATCTGTGATCTCATCCATTTGGATCATCCATGTGATCTCATCAATTTACTCTCCACCCCCAACACTGCAGATCACTGCCCATCCAACTATTCCTATCCTGGGTAATTTTTATTAATATCTTACCAAAAGTTTGACACAAAAAATCTACCTAACATGCTGTTGGCCTTCCTCATTTTCATTCAACCTAGAGATGTGGGCAGTAGAGTGCTCTGGCTGTCTATTTGTCATCACTTGCTGTTACTACTTAGACAGCCTATCATCTCTTCTTATCATACAATTCATTTATGAAATCCTTTACTCTTCTTCTTTGGAGTTCCTTATTGGTTATCTGTTGTAGCCTGCTCACACTTCCTGGCCATCTCTACTCTGTCCTCTGTATGATACTCAGTTTTAGTTTTAGTTTTTTTCAGAGGTGGTAGGGTTCCATTTCCCATTGCCACATAACAACATCAACAAGGTATTAGCATTGAAAAGATGGCCTTCACATTCAAAGGAAACCATGGATCCAGTAAAAGAATATTGCAGTTTTCCAAAAGCAATCTAGCCACCTCCTTTCCTTATGTAAAACTTTGGGCCCAATTCTTTGTCTGTCTAGGGCATCTGTCCTAGGATGCATTTTGGGCAAACATTACACGGTATCCAAATGAATGTTGACATCTGGGAAATTGATTTTCTTTATCTCATCTTTCTGGAGTAGATGAATGGACCTAATTCCTTTGAGTGATTGTAGCTCTTTTCTAGGAGATTCTGCAATATTCTGGATCTTGATCCAATCAGCACAAAGTCATAAGCAAGCAGGAGGACTTTACCATCTATGGGGAATCCTTCTTCAAAAGAATCTTGAATGTTGAGTTTTCCCATTCATGAAGAGTCATTGTTTGGCATCTACTCCCTGAAAACCCTCTTCTGATTAGATATACATTCATTAGCTATGTTCTATATACAATTCACTGTAGTGAAAGTCATGAAGGGAGTTGCAAAAATACAAAGCCTTCACTAATCATTCTCCTATCCCAATTATAATACTCTTTCCTTCCTTTTCTGTTATCTTTTTAACCACTTTTGATCACACTTTTAGGGCCTTTTGCTGTCTCTCACCTCCTGCTCATTCACTAAAATCCTAATTCAGAATATCAATGTTTTATGTTATAATCATCTAAGAATGATTCTAGGAAAATTTCATGATGCTGGATATAATTGTAAGCCAAGGTAGTGTATTAGAATCAAAGTCAGTGAAGGACAGCCTGGGTGAGAATGAGCCAACAAAGAACCAATTGGTGGATAACATGGTACCTGTAGGTTATGCTGTGTTTATTTGACACCTTTAGAAACATAGATTTCTTCTCTATATAAGGAAAAAACCCTTCCCTAATAATTAAAATTGCCTCAAAGTGGGATAGACTACCTCAGAGGGCTAGTGGGTCCTTTCTCACTAAAAGGCTTCAAATAAAGATTCGATGAGCATTCATGATATTTATCGTAGAAGGGATCTCTGTTTAGGTTTGACTAGATTATCTCTGAGGTCCCTTCCTATTCAGAGATTCTGGGATATTGAGTTCCATTCACTGACCATGAGTCAAACCGGGGGCTTCAGGTATCTGAGGACCCCCTTCTGCAAGGGTCACAAGAAACTTTCATATTGTTCAAATAAATCCCTTGAAAGCCAAAGAAAGGCATAGTGCTCACAGGATGAAATTGAAAGGCTGACAGAGAAAATATTTCAGAGTGAGATCTGTATCTAGTTTCCATGATCAAAACAAGGACCTTCCCCAGAGTGATTTCACAACAGAAATTCTGCAGCCTGCTCAAGTTACAAGAAATACTCTCCTGCTGTTCTTTGCTTATTTTCATTTTTATTATGTTTCCTCACTCCGGTCAATAGGTTAGTCAGATGCATCCCAAAGTCTGAACCTGTATAAACCCAGAGTCAAAGTGACCCTGAAAAGACAAAGATAGCATAATTTTAAAACATCTCTTCCCTTAATCTCATAGCCTTTTAAAAATATGTCCCTTTCCACCCCCCTCCCCACTGCCGTTTGCTTTGTCAGGATGTTGTCTAGATGATGAACTGGACTTCACTTATGAGTATTTTGGTGCTTAGTAGTGTTAAGGCAATCAAGTTATTAATTGACAAACGTGTTGAATGTTTATTGCATGCAAAAGATTGTAATGTAACATTTCTGTTAGATATTGTATTAGTAATAGCTAATTTGTCCTTCTATGTCACCATATTGACTGTTTGGAGATTTACTTGTATGACATGGGGAAGCAAATGTTGTTACTCATCGTGACTACTCAAAGAGAAGTAGTGACATGATGTTGGGATCAAGGTGCCATGTATTCAGCTTGGTTGATCAGTCTAATATGGACTCAGAAGGCTCTACCATAGGTTGGGCACAAATACTCCATTTGAATATTTGGGAAGGACATGTTTCTAGATTTGTGTATCTCACATTTCCTTTGTGCTTCTTTGATTCTGTTTTGCTCATAGAACACACTACCTTCTTTGATGTGGACATACCTTGCTAGACAGTTTTGTGCCAGCGTCTCCCATATCTCACTATCAATGCTAAATTTCTTGAGGTAGACCTTGAGAGTACCCTTGTACTGCTTCTTCTGACTTCCTTGTGAGTGCTTGCTTTGTTTGAGTTCTCCATTGGGCATTTGGGCTATGTGGCCTGCCCATCAGATTTGCACACTCTCTAAAGTAGACTTTGAATGTTTGGCGGTTCAACTCAAAAGAGGACCTCAGTGTTCAGTACCACATGTTGCTAAATGATCTTCAGGATCTTCTTAAGACAATCCAAATGGAAGTGGTTCAGCTTTCTGGCATGGTGCTGGTAGATTGTCCAGGTTTCACAGGCATACAATAATGAAGTCAGCACAATAGCTCTGTAGATTTTCAATTTGGTGTGCAGCCTAATACCTCTTCTCTTTCACATTTTCTTTCAGAGCCTCCCAAACACTGAGCTAGCTCTGGCAACGCATGTGTCAACTTCATCATCTGTGTGGGCATCCCTGGAAAGCATAGTATTAAGATAAGTGAACTTATCCACGACATTCAAAATTTTTCCATTTGCTGAAACCAGTGGTTCCATATATGGATGGTACAGTGCTGGCTGGTGGAGAACCTCTGTTTTTTTGGTGTTTTCAGGCCAAAATTATCACAAGTGGCAGAGAATCAATCCATCCTCTGTTGCTTCTCAGCCTTAGAGTCTACAATTTGTGCACAATCATCTGTAAACAAAAAAATTATACACCAACTCTTCTTCCACTTTAGTCTTGGCTTGTAGCCTCATGTTGAAGTCAATCCCGCTCTAGCTGAACTTCCAACTGAAGAAGAAGTATTGAATGGCATTAGGCTCCTCTTATGTGGCAAAATACCTAGTGCTGATTCCATCCCAGCAGATATCTGCAAGGCAAGGGTTCTACTGTTCATATAGAAGTTGACCGAAATCTTCCAGGTTATATGGTAAAAGGTCATCCTCTAGGAATTCAAGGATGTCTTCATTGCCCATCTCTACAAAGGAAAAGGAAACAGGTTGTCCTGTGACGATCACAGGGGTGGGGTTTCTCTCTTAGTCATTGCTGGCAAGTTTCTTGCTGGAGTCCTCAATAGGCTGATCCTTTGCCTAGATGGTGGTCATCTACCTAAGAGCCAGTGTGGCTTCAGAAAGCTGAGTGATGGTGGACATGGTGTTTGTAACAATTCCAGGAGAAATGTCAGGAGCAGAACAGAGGTCTATATACAATGTTCATTACCCTGACCAATGTATTTGATACTGTCAATGGTAAGGACATGTCAAAATTTGAATTTGCTTGTCCAGAGAAATTTATCAGTATTGTGTGCCAATTTCACAATAGCATGCTTGCTTAGGTTCTGGATAAAAGATGTTGCTTTCACACTTACCCAGTCACCAGTGGAGTGAAGCAAGGTCATGTGCTTGCTCCCATGCTTTTTGAACATGATGTTTTCCATTATGTTGCCAGATGCCTTCAACAAGGATAAAAACAGCATCAAGGTCAGTTACTACTCTGATAGTAGATTATTTGACTTGAAAAAAGGAAGAAAATGAAAAGTTAATCAGTCTGTAGGCCTCCTTATGACCCCAGAGAATGGTTCTGGTACCCTAGACAATTTATTCTGTACTTTTTTATTTTGTTCATTTTCTCCATTGCAGTTAAATGAAAGGCTTGAAATGGATGAATGGTTTGTAAGGTCCCTTCCAAATCTAAAATTCCAGATATTTACAGTATTTTTCTTTGAGGAATTTCTTATACTTGTCCTTCTTCATTGTGTTAAGTACTTTACTTTCTTTTCTCCTTCTTTGTATCTCCATTTGTTTTGCTCTACCCATTAGTTTGCTGCCATTCCTTTGGGAAATTTTCCTCCTTCTCCTTCTCTGTTTTGCCAAGTAGGTGAATAGAGCTGGGGAGGTTTGCAAAGGGGTGTTACTTATTTTACTTCATTGGCTTCATGAAGGAGGGTAAGACATGTGTCTTATGTATCTTTCCAGCACAGTGAGCTGTACATAGCACATAGTTAATGAATATGTATTCAAATGAAAGGTAAAAATGAACAGAAATAGGGAACTTTTGGCATCAAAAAAAAAGAAGTAGAGTCTAGGCAGTCTGGAAAGGATGAGCCAAGTAGCTGTTCAACATGGGCCAGGCACTCTATTTAGAGCCAGTTCAAGGGGCTCTTATCATTTACTCATTTTATAATTTCTTTGATCACTAAAACCCAAAGTGAGATCCAGAGCCTCGTGGATCTATCTGATCTCTCAGTTTGACTCCTAATATGACTTGAGTTGCATAATCAGTCATTCCCAAATCCTAATTACTTGTATCCCCCTTTTTGGCTACTTCCACAACACATGGATGCCCATTTCCTCATTCTTTCCACTCTTCTTTGTTTCCCCACGTTATAGCTTAGGACTGAATTTTCTAGGTTTGATTAAAAGTCATAAGCAAATTTGCAAATATTAATGGGAGTAAGAAGGAGTTGCCTGAGTCAACAGAAGGCTGTAGCGCTATCTGGGACCATGCAGAGTGATGGTATCAGCTAGGGTTGGGCATGTATAATTCTAGAAAGGAAAGACATAGGGTCCTAGGAAACAGCTTGAGTCCAGACAGAATACTACCTTCAGAGTCTCTCTACTTTGAATTCTTTAAATGGCAGCTGATTTACCTACCAGATTTAACCCCTTGAAATTAATCAACATCCTGTAAGTTGCTTGTATTTTGACCCCACCCTGTGGATAACATCTGCTTTCCCTGCTGGAAGCTTGCCTGATCTATTCTTCTGAGTATTTAATCGTCTACTCTTAGCCAAGACCTTCTCTAGTCATTGGCATTTGCCAGTTCTGTTTCTGGCATCACACAGCACCAAGCATAGAAGTAAAGTATAAATGATTTGTGAAGATCTTTATCTTTGTAGACAAAAATGATATATAGACAGATAGTGCCTCATGTCTTCATGAGTGAGCAGATTATAGGTCTGGCTAAGCTCTGTACAGGTGAGCAGTAGCAAACAAATTAGCACAGTTGCATTAGGGTAAGGCTAGACTCTCTGACTTTAATGAAAGCAACCAACAGCTAGGGAATGTGCAAAAGATGCTGATGGTAAGTCAGGTAAAGAGGAAAATAGTTATGAAGTCCTTGAAGAAAAACAGTTATGAAGTCTCAGCAGTAACAAAGTCCTTGAAAGGATATTTGTTTTTGCTAAATCTTAGAATTTTAAAAAATTCTTCTTAGGCAGGTGCCAATTCCCAATTAACTCTTAACTTAGACCAACAATTTAGAGTTTTAGGATGGTAGCATGAAGCATAGATCAACTGATGGTGATCTGTTGCAAAGCACACATGGTTGGAAGTGAGTCTCATCTGGAAAAACTAGCCACTGAATCCTTGTTGCATATCCTTTCTGGGTTACGACAATGGGTAAAATGTGTAATATAAAAATTATGTAAAATGACCAATGACTTATGAGTACTTCATTTCATCCCCAAATCCAACTTGAACTAGGAGGATTCTGGCATTAGATCAACACCTCTGAGAGATAGGTAGGTTTTGTGCATATACTCAAGATCAGTAGTGCTTCCCCAGATCTTGCTGTATCTTACCCAGGAGTGGTTACCCACTTTTTACCTACAGTCTGCTGCCACATATACCCCAGCTTGGAGTCTACCAGTCTCCAGTTATAACCATAACAATAGGTCATATGTTTCTAGTACTTCATAGTTTACAAAATATTTTTCTTGCAATAATGATGAGGTAGGTGGTGGAGAGTCACCAAGACCATTTTCCAGATATGAAAAGTCTCTCAGTAAAGAAGAGACTTTTCAAAGCCACATAGCTAGTTTTCTCAAGACCAACACTCTCTTATTGTGGCTTCAGGGTGTGTTGGGCAGCACTGCCTCAAAGAATTCACAGTCAAACCACCTCTCATCCTAGTGTAGGCATTTATTGAGGATTGACACTCCTCAGAAGCAGGCTAGGTTCCAGGAGGAATAAGCAACTTAGAAAGACAGCACAGACAAATTTACAGTGTATTCATGCTGATTGCATAACAAAAATTATGAATATTAAAAAGGCAGAAGGAGTTTGTCCAGGCATTAAGTAATAGGGGAGGGATCCCTTCTATGATTCAGTGGTCAAACATCCTGGTTGTGCTGCTTGCTGATTGGCTAGCTATTATAGTCTGTCTGGTCAAGATGGATACTTAGGTATTGTGGATGGATGATGTGATTGTGATTGAGTACAAGAACGCATCTGTTCAAATATGTGAATTGAATCTGGGGTCAGTGGCTATAATGAGTCTGGGGGCCCATAGTGTGATTAAAGACAGAGTGTTGTTAAATCAAGACATACCTACTGTTCAGTGGGGCCCATGGGGCTGGGAGCAGCTTTATTAGGATTCCATCATTTTCTACTACAGGTTTGGTTCTTTAATTTTGTTTGGGTTATGTCCCCTCTCAATTATTTTGCCTTAAAGAGGAGAGTAAAAGAGATTAGAAAGAGATCAACACTTGATCTCCTTGCCAAGTAGAGAGTTATAGTATCCATGAGCAAAACGACTTTAGGATATAAACTCATCAATAAAAACTTACCAAGGAGAATGGTGGAATATTATGAGTAGTAACACATTATTAAGCTAAAAAGCGGTAAATGGGAAAACTAGTTTTGAGAAAGCTTTCCATGAGACTCAATTAAGCCGGATCACCCCGAGAGCATTGAAAAAAGACAACAAGTAGTCACAATATTGGGAAAAATCTGTCAAGATTTTTACAACAAACTATTCTTTCCCTCAATAACAAGGGAGCAACCACATTTGGATCCTGACATCACATACCCCAAGGTGCTACATGAAGAAGTAGAAATGGCCTTAAATCAAACAAAGACAGGAGGAGCTGCTGAATTACACCAAATATACACGGAAGTCTGAGCTGGAGGCTACATAATTTGAGGGTGTTGAGGGATCCATCTCACAATATCTGAAAGGATGATACCAGACAACTGGAAAAGATAAAGGACATTGTTGTTACTGGAAAAAAGTAACAAAAATCAGTAATTATTGACCCATATGACTACTTCCTCATCTCTATCACATTTTTATGAGAATAAATACAGTCATTCACATATGTGATATATCTGATGCAAATATAAGACAATAATAGGCAGGTTTTCATAAACAATATTCTCCAGCCAATCACATCCTTGTAGACATAAAATTAACAGGAGAGTGCACAGAATATAGGATACTATCTATAAATGCAAACTGTAGTACCTCACAGTCTATAAGGAATTTCTCCCTTCTTCAATTTTTACTCTTCTCTAGACATCCTCCTTGACAATGGTAAGAACATTTATTGACTATGCAATTCTTTGCTTTATGTCTTGCATGATATTAATGGCCAGTGGATGGACAAATAAAGGTTCTCTTTGTTCTTTTATCTATAAAGCAATCTTGTATAATCTTCAAATTTACTTAGGAGAGATGCTTTGTTGGAGGATAGTCTTTAAGCTTTCATTGTACTTCCCCGAATCAAATGTGTGTGCATTTATAGATAGTATAAGGTCCCAGAATGTATAGTCATAGAGTTTTATAAATGAAATCACTTAAAAGAATTCAGTTCAATTATCTACACAGGAAAATCCAAGAGGGTGAAGTCTACCTGTTGTCTAGGCTCAGATACATAGTTGGATGGATTACCCATATAGCTGGCTTATCAGGATGTACGTCTTGAACAAATGCTTTCAACAGATCATAAATCATGCTCAGAATTAAATAGGGAAAAGGAGTGGGCTGGTTTGAGTTTGGGAAATTACATGGTTCTTTGAATGACCTCAAGCATCTTCCTGAACTAAAAGAATTTACATTTTTTCAATGATGATATATGACAGAAAGTTATAATCATGGAATACCTCTATCTCTGAAGAATAGAAGTTAGGGATCGCCAACAGGCAATGGACAAATACAAATACATGGTGCCAGAAGTAGCATCAAAGAGAATATCAAAGAAATGTGTTATTGGAAAGGAGGCAGAATGAAGGATTGCCCACAGACATTCTCTGTACTACATGGTTGCTTAGTTATTTTCATGTGATCAAGAAGTTTCCAGCAGGTTGGGTGGACTCCTTGTGAAAAATTCAAGGGATGACCGAAGGGGTAAAGGATTGGAAGGCATGAATAGGTTGCTCTCTGAATCATTGAAAGAGTCCACATTCATATCAAGGAAGTCATAGGTCCAGAGAAGTCTCAAAGTGTAGTCTACAGATCCTACCCACTCTTGATGGTTTTAGACATGCTTAAATAATGGAGACTTTTAAAGTAATTGTCTTCAACTGTCTTACCCCGACTCAGGTAGAAACTGGGACATTCTGAAATCCACTAAGATCTCGATATTTAGTGGTTCTCCATAATAACAGATCCAGGTAGAGAATGGTGCATTTCATCAGAATTGAAATTAATTATCAAAGAAAAGGAAAACAATGTTGTCACATATTTTTGCATCTACCTCTCGCCTTCCAGAGAAGTTTGGGAAGTAAATTCTTCAAGAATCACATCTTCAGAAATGTGGAAAAGGATAAACATATTTTCAGCAGTCAGACTATGCATTGGTAGAGAGATCAGCTTGATTTTTATGGTGATAAATGTCTCTTTGTTTAGCTCATCATCTTCTCAGTCACCGGCATCTCCCATAAACTCCTGGGACATAATCATCATCATTGTGCCAGTTTTTACAAGCAAGGATAGCTTATCTGCTGGTTACTTGTTTACTTCACCAATAAAAAGCAAAACATGCTCCAGCTCTTGCTTATTCTCAAAAGCTTTCTTTGCTCCTGATTCTCTTAAACCCAGCTGCAACCTTCATTTTCTCCTCCTTCCTCTACACTAACCTTCTCAATTCAATGAACCTGATTTGTAGACACATCAATCTCATGGGAAAAAATGTTGTTTCCATATGTGGCCCAGACATCTCTGGAAATATAGTTCCTTCTTAATCTTGGCTATGACACTTGTATCAGGATTAAAGTGCCATCTCCTATGTGGTATCACCTTAGAATTTCCCACTGTGATTATGGGTCTCAGTTCACTAACTCAAGCAAGATCTTTGTTGGCTTTCTCACCATTGGCTGGAAATATTCCACCCCAAATAGCTGATTGTCATCACTCTTCTTTCATTCCTGATCTAAAATAATCTTTCATTTCTTTGAATTTCTATAGTACTTAGTGTCTGTCCCATTCATTTGACAGTTGGGAGGTAGTTTGGTAGAACGGATAGGATCTGAGTTTGAATCTTGCCTTAGACATTTACACTTTTCCTTGGAAAGGCATTCACCTTCTTTCAGCCTTAGTTTCCTCATCTTTAAAATGGGGATAAAGATATTACCTGCTTCACAGGGTTATTATGAAGATTAAGTGAGATGACATAGGCAAAGTATTTTGCATCCTTAAAGTACTATATGTTTGCCTTACTAATTCATTAGATTCCTCTTTGGGACATATCTTGTATCTCTCTGTTTTTTTTTCCACTGGATTTGGGCTAATACATCAAGCACAGAGTATAGAATGTTAAGTAATTGGAGTTAATGGGGCTACACCCAGAGTAGGGCAAGTGCTGGCCACTGACAAGTAAACTGCTCCAAACAGGCACCATATCTAGTAAAAACCATCTAGGTATATATCATTGACCTGAGCTCTGTAGCTCAACTGATGCCAGGATAAGTTTCAGTGAAACTATTTACTACAAAACTTGGTACTAAAAAGTCCTAGGAGCTCCAGGTAAGACAATTGGGCTGCTACTCCCCTAGCTGAATAGAAAACATTTTTTCTCTCAAAAGAGCTATCTGGAAGTTTTTTCCTCAGACAGTTACTATGAGCTTCTGACTCTCTGTTACTCCCACAGGAGCAGAAGAATATGGGGTAGTTGTTTTTATTTTTTTAAAGTAAAGTAAAATAAAGCAAAGGAACAACAATAGGTCCTTTTTTTTCCAATTAATTAAAACATTCATTTCTTTTTAAATTTTGAGTTCCAAGTGTTCTCCTTCCCTCTCACCCCTCTCTCATCCACTGAGAAGGCAAATATGGTATTATATGATATCAGTTATATATGTGAAATCATGCAAAACATTTCCATGTTAGCCATACTGTCCTCTCTGTTTTTACCTTTAAACATTTCCCAGCTCAGCAACTGTATACAACTTGCCTTAGTAGTTGGGAGTTTGCTTGTATTTCATTTGCATAATTTGCACAATAGATCCCAGTGTCATGTTTGAGTTGTGGGCTGCACATCCATCCATGCAACATTCTAGAGAGGTTAATGGTACGTTATACTTCTTGGATCATTCTCTAGGTTTTGCCTGCTTACTGGAGATATCCCCAAAGGTTCTGTCCTAGGCACTCTTTCTCTTCTCTATACTATTTTCTCTTGGTGATCTCATCAGCATACATGGATTCAATTACCATCTCTGTGTTGATGATTTTCAGATACTTATCACTAACCTCTCTTCTGACCTCTTCTCTCATATCTTGAACTAGATATCCCATAGATATTTTAAATTCAACATTTCTAAAACTGAACTCTTTATCTTGACCCATAAATCTCATATTCCTTCTTTTTTCTAGGTGTCATCCTTGATTGATTGAGTACTCTCATCTCACTCTCACCCATATTCAATCAGTTGCCAGGTACTGTTGATTTAACCTTTCTAACATCTCTCATCTACATCCATTTCTCTCCTCTGACTATCTAACCTCTGATGCAGGTTCTCTTCAACTGTTGTCTGGACTTAGCCTTCTACTTGGTCTTCTTGCCTCAAATATCTTCCTACTGCAGGACCAGCTGATAGACTCAGATATCGAAATGATCTTCCTAAAGCACAGGTCTGAATATGTCAACCCCACCATCCCCAATAAACTACAGAGGCTACTTTGATGTAACATTCTAGAATATATTATAAAGAAACTTACTATTAGTAAGTGAGCATCTACAAAACAAAAGTGGTAATCCCAGAGAGCCAGCATGGCTTCTCCAAGAGAAAGTCAGATCAGAAAACCTTCTCTTTCTTAACAAGGTTACCCAACTGGTAGATCAAGGGAATGCTGCAAATGTATGAGCATAGTCTAACAGTAGTTAGGGCTTGAAGTTGTTTGATTCAGCAAGAAAAAGGTTTGTTCCCTTTCTCAGGCTCTCACTCTCAAGTGAGCAGAGTCACTTTCCAACTTTTCCCTTCAGGCATTCCCATGGGTATAACTTTTCCCTAGAACATTACCACTTAGCTCATTCAGTGGTTAGGTCTTGATTTGCTTGGGCTTCTTTGCTTTAGGGGAACAATATACCCACTGATTTGTATCATCTCTAATTTGTTTCAAGCCCGTAACTGGGGACTTCTTCCACTAATTTAATAACAAGTAATGATGAAAGTTAGCATTTATATAGCTCCTTGGATTTTACAAAATACCCTCACAACCTCACAACCTGATCAGGTAGGTATGACGATTAATCTCATAATTTTACAGATTGGTAAACTGAGGCAGAGATATGTCAAATGACTTTCCTAGGATCATAAAATCAAGTAAGTGTCTAAGACAGGATTTGAATTCAGTTCTTCCTGTCTCTAGGGGTCAGTGCTCTATTTATTGTGCCACCTAGTGACATACACAATAAAAGCTTTCTTCATGAGGCTGGTGCAGCTAAACATAGCCTCCCTCACACAATCCTTACACAAATGAAATATGTGTAGAATTATCACACATTTGGTCTAGTCATTAGTTTTTAATCTTATTATCCATGTAGAGAAAGACTAGATAAGTCACAATATAAAATAAAGAGATCATTTTTGGAAGGCACTCATTGGTCCCTGGAGAATGGAGGAAAGGGATGAAGAGGAGAAAGGGAGGAAAGAAGCAGAGAATCACCACAATTGTTCTCTGCAAACTGAAACAGTTCCGATGTTTCCTGTATCCCTGCATTTCTGTATCACAATATTCTGTGTTTTGTGTGACTTTCTAAAGTTCAATCTACTCATCATGGCAGTGGCAATGATGGGGGCAGCAATAGAAGTTGCAATTCTGATCCCCTGGGTATTCCTCCCATTTCTCTCTGTGTAGTGGAGAGCTCTCAGGCCATCCCAAATATAATACTCACTTATTGCTTCTCACAGAATTTCGTTTCTTACACCGTTTTAGAGGAGATTCTGTTTATTCTCTGGTCAGTCACAACTCCCTGTGATCTCTGAACCAGAATACACTAAACTTTTCTATCCTGTCCTGCAGCATTCCAACTCAGGTGTATTCTAGCTTCTTGTGTAAAAAAGAAGTGTGGCTACACTGGAACCATAGACCTTGTGCGTTTTTATTCTAGCCTCCTCATTTTACAGATGAGGAAGAGATTAAGTAATGTGCCCAAGGCCACAGAGCTAGTAAAGTGGTAGTAGGATTGAAACTTTAGTTCTCTAGCACCGTTAGTTACAGTGGCCCTGGAGTTAGGAAGATCCAAGTTGAAATCCAGCTTCAGATACTTACTAGTTGTGTGACTAAGTCATTTAACCCCAATTGCCTCCAAAAAAAGGAAAAAAAAGACACTTAAGTTCACCAGTTCTAAATGTAGTATTCTTTCAATGTAGCAAACTTCCTCAGTTTACTTTAATTTTAGAAAATCTTTCAACAAAATATCATTCTATGCTTGTGAATATGATGGACTGACATGCTCTACATCATCTTACAATTAAGTAGATTAAAGATTGGTTGAGTTGTTAAACACAGAGAGTATTCATTAATGATTAGATGTCAGCTTGGAAGGACTTTTTAGTAGAGTTCTCTAGAAACTTGTGGTTGGTTATGTATTATTTAAAATTTTATGTCAATGACTTAGATAAACGCACAGATAGTATACTTTTTAAGACTTTTAGGTGACCAATAGCTAGAAGGGACACTTAATCTAATAGAAAAAAGAAATAGAATCCAAGAAGATCTTGATAGACTAGGACAATTTAATAGAGACAAATATAAAATTTTATACTTGGGATAAAAATTCAACTTCATAAATATAGGTTGAGAAGGATATAATAATTAATAGTAATAGCAACTAGCATTCATATAGTGCTTTAAAATTAGCAGAGCACTTTATCTATGTTTTCTCATTTGATCCTAGACCAAATGGTGGTGATATATGACTAGAAAGAATTTTTTCTGAAAAAGATCTTGAGTTTTTAAGTAAATTACAATTTCAAAATAAATCAACAAGACAGTATGAATCTATTTTCCCTGCCTTACCTCCAAATATGATCTTAGACTGAATTAGAAGTATAATAATGAAACTAAAAAGTTTAGTCATATTGTATTTTCTCTGGTCAGGATATATCTAGACTATGGTGTTCAGTTTGGGAATGCTAAATTTTGGGAAGGATTAATTGAAGAGCACCTAGCGGAAATCAACCAAAATAGTGAAAGCATCGAAGATTATACCATATAAAGATCAAATGGAGAAAATAGGGATGCTTCTACAAGAAATATAAGGGCAAGTTTTGGTCCGTGAAAACAGCAGTCACATTAAAGGTGGAAGAAACTTGTTCTATTTGATTCCAGAAAGAAGGAATTAGAAGAAATGAATTAAAATTGCAAAGAGGTAGATTTAGGCTTTGTGTAACCTTAGCAAACCCAGAGTGGGGTAAGCTACCCTGGAAGATAGTGAATTGCCCCTCACTGGAACTCTTCCGGGAAAGTCTGGATGACTTTCTTTCATTTGTGTTACCAAGCAGATTTTTGTTCAGGAATGAATTGTCTTCTGCGGTCCTCCAAAATTTTGAGTTAACACTGCAAAGTGACTGAGTTGGTGCTTGGGGAAAGGAAGAATTTAGAGTGACTTTGAGTCAGTAGTGTGTATGTATGTGTGTGTGACAGAAAGACAGAGAAATGGAGGGAGAGAGAAAGGGAGGGAGGGAGAGAGAGAGAATTCAGAAAGGGGACACTGAATGTGAGACAGAGAGTGAAGGAGAATTCAGGAGTGATTATAAGGCAAAGGATGTTAAACATGCTTTTTTGATCTGTCCTCAAGACTGTATATGAACTTTGGTTTCTAGTAACCTGTTATGTATGTAGTGATATCAGTTTTGGAAAAGCAATCAAAGTTTAACTAGAGATTTTCAGTTCTGGGATAGGGGATGGGTATGTGGATGGATATGGGAGGACTGGAGCAGGAAACAAACCACAGGACACTGGGACGTTTCTGTGTAGCTAAAAATGTCAAGTAGGGACTGGTAATGAAACCATCTGATAAAGGAAGCTAGAATGATCTATCCTTGATCTAATCTATCCTCTACTCAGCTACCAGCATGTTTTTTTTTTTTTTAGCATAGGTATGACTTGTATCAGCTTCCTATTCGAGAAGCTCTTGTGTTCAGTCAAGTCCAACTTTTCATGACCCATCATACCACTCATGAGGGCTTCTTATCAAAGTTATTGGAGTTTTTTGCTAATTCCTTCTCCAGTGGGTTAAGGCAAACAGAAGTTAAGTAACTTGCCCAAGGTCACATAGCTAATAAGTGTCTGAGGCTGGATTTGACCTCAGGTCTTGCTGACTCCAAGCCTAGCACTCTGTTCATTGAGCTACTTAGCTGCCTCCAAGTGTCTCTAGTAGCTCCTTATTACTTACATGATCTTATACAAAACCCTCTGTTTGGCATTTAAAGACTTTTGTAACTTGTTTCTTTCCTATCTCTTCATTTTTCTTATATTTTTCTCTTCTCTATAAACACTACAATCTAGCTACCTTTGCTTATTTCTTATTCTTCACAAAAGACGTGTCCTCTCCTGTCTGGCTCTCCCATACTTGGAATTCTCTAGCCCTCTCACTATATCTTCAATTCATGTGTATCTATATAGGCCCATTATATATAGTTATGGCTACTTCTATGTAATGTCACATCTATCTGACCTTGTATTAAGGGTACTTTTTTTTTGCGTGTTGTCTCTCTTATTACAATATAAACCTCTAGAGATCAAGTGTTATTTTTGTCTTCTTTGTAATCCCACACAATGCCTGGTGCATAGCTTAATGAATGCTTGTTGACTGACTTGTATTATCAGCACCCTCTAAATTTCAACACCATGAAATAAAGTTCTAAGTGCCCCCTCCTACTTCATGTTCTGAGAGCAATCATAAGAGAGCTCAACTAGACTGTATATGTGAACATCAAATTTCTGAGCCTTTTATAGTCTCACCATGCAAAGAAGAGTACTCTGTGAATAGCCCCAAATCTCATTGGTGACAAATCAGAGACACTTGCTCTCAGCAAATATATCCAACTAAATTATGACAGCTGTGCACTGTGTTAATCACCACCCCAAATCCTGCCCCATTACACACCTCACACTTCTATCAATGATGTCTTTGTTTCTAAGCTCTTAACATAGAGTCTGGAACATAGAAAGTCTTAACAAATGCTTGTTGATTAACTGATTAATGGTTCTTTATAAGCCATGCTGAATTCTTAGGTTCAGATACAATACAAATAAATACATATGTGTATATATACATATATGTATATATCCTTAAAAACACAATCTGGAGAAGTTGTAAAGTTAATGACTATTTAGTAAAACTATACCTTAAAATACACAATATTCTTATAAATCATATATTTAAAGGACATAAGAGGAAAACATCTAAAAATTATTTTAAAGGCCTAAATAACTAGGAGATCACATCTTTGAGCATTCAATCTTCCTGTTATATAATAAACATGAGTAGAAATGAAGACAGTCATCTTGGCATTTGTCTAGTAATTCTATGTTTACTGAAGGATGTGGTGAGCTCATAATCAACTTTTCCTAAGAGTTGCCCTTTTGAATTCAGGTTCTTGTTGATATGGGGTAGTGTGAACTCAACTGTCTGTCAAAGGAAGGACAAAGAGAAGTAGTCTTTAGCTAACAGTTTTGATTATTTTTCTTGTCAATTTGTTTGCTTCTTGTTCTGACTTCCAGCTAGATAAATCTATTTTCAAATGAAAGTTTAAATGAAATTTTGTCCTTCCTTCAGATAATGTCTATGGTATGAAATGAAAAACTATATTATTTGCTGCACTGCATGTTGTTGGGATTATTTTACTTTCTCCTCTCTCTCTCTCCCTTTCTTTCTCAGCTCTAATTTTAACTAAGTAGTGCTAACTAATTCTATCTCTATGGGCCCATATCTCTTCTCTGAGAAAGTGGATTGGGTTACTGAAATAGTTCTCCTCTCTCTCTCTCTGTTACTTTGGGGATGTTGTAGACATTGTTTACCTAAATTTCATCAAATTATTTGAAAAAAATCTTTTGTTATCATTGTGGATAAACTGGGGGGAAAAACCATCTAGATAGATTAGGGATGATGACCTCAATTTAGAAAGTAGTCTTTAGTGCAGTGCCCTAAGGAGCTATCCTTGGTCCTGAGCTAGTCAGCATTTTTATCACTGCTAGATAAAGGCTTTGGAGATGGAAGGGAAAGTGATCACTTTGTTTTACAGAGATAAGGTTCCAAAATACCTCATTGTAGTAGACACTGGGCTAAATATAGTAAGAAGAAATTTAATAAGGATAAATATAAAGTTCTAAACGAGTTAAAAAATCAAGTTCACAAGTACAAGATGGGTAAAGTATAACTGATTATCAGTTCATCTGAAAAAAATTCACTTAGAAAATGACAGGATGCATCAACAATATAACTTAGCAGCCAAAAATCCCCTGAGATTTTATGCTACATGATGAAGCATAGGGTTTATTACTAAGAATATCATTGTGATAGACTTTTATATTTTCCTAGTCAAAGTCTGAGTATTTTGCTTAGTTTTGGGTCATCAAATTTTAAGAAAAATATAATCAATCAAGGTCCTTGGGAATTTACTTTGTGTCAAGCACTGTGGGGTTTACCTGAGTGAACAAATAAAAAGTATCCAGAGAATGATACTCAAGATGATGAAGGACTTCTAGACTATGGAAGGGGACAGAGCCTTGGAGGTTATTTCATTTACTCCACAATCATACAGATGAGGAAAGAAATGCCCATTTCATTTGTTTTCATATATTTTACAAGCTGATATTTGCAACAGGTATTAGACTTGTACTTCATCCTACAGAACAGAGCAATGGGCAAAAGTTACCTAGAGGCAGATTTTTGTAAGGAAAAACTGACTTCATAATTTACTCCTCCTTCACTACTTCCATATCCAAACACTTACCAAGCTTTCTCAAGACTTCTGCAACTTTTCTTGGATCTGTTTTTTTCCTCTCTATTCACATGACCACTATCTTACTTTAAGCTCTTGTCACCTCTTCACAGTATTATAGAAGTAGCTTTCTATTTCTTCTTCCTGCTTCTAACTTCCCTCTCCTCCAACCCATTCTCTTTACAAATGCCAAAGTCATTTTCCTCAGGTATAGGATTTACCACTTTGCTTTCTTGCTCAAAAATCTTGACTGGCTTCCTATTACATTTAATCTAATAGATGAGTCAGTAAACTTTCCTGTCTTGTCTTTCCTCTATGTACGTGGATGGGGCAAGAGGTACAAACCATAACTGTAAAGCAGGACCAGGACTATATTCCCCATAAAACCCTGGGGCCCAAAGGCATGAGTTCAATTAGAAGAGTGTAAAACTGCCTTCCCAGGGGAGCTATGAGGTATGAACTATGATTGTTGAAAGAGGAATTCTATGAAAAGCAATAACTGTCTGGGGCTACTAGAGAGCCCTTGGGGATGCCCAAAACTTCAATGAAATCATCCAGGAACCCAGGAATCCTGTAATGTTTTTGATGCTACACAGAGCTAAGGCAGAAAATATCTTATCTGTAGTAGAAAGATAAGGACTAACCAATGATCTGAGTACAGATCTAGGTACTAAATCAGGGAGAGTGGAACAATATTTGGTTGGGCCAAAACTCAGAGGCCAAATAAACTACGTTTCCCCTACTTTGAAGGTATAAGGTAGCTATTTTCCTAGGCTAACCTGATAGGAATCAGGGATCAGGTTATACTCATTCAGAAATGGGTTCTAAAATATTCCCCCTTTCCCTTTTGCCTTGCTTTGAAATCACATCCTGATGAATTATTTTATATATTTCAGGATAGCATTCTTGTCTTGTCTATTATCAGGAGCCAAATTGAATTGAATTGACGTTAAAAGTTCCCAAGAACCTTGGTGGAAGGCAGTAAACAATATAAGGTGAATTATCATCCAAAATACATAGTTACTGAAGTCCAAGTCATGTGAATCCAAAGGTGAATAATATTTGGGTTATGCTAGTATAAAATAGAAAATCCTGAACTTATGTTCAAAGTGCTCTACAATTTGGCTCCCAGCTCCTTTTCTAGATTTATTTTCTATTACATACCCTCCTTCATGCACTCAACATTCCATCTGAATCAGGGTATTCAGAACAACTGGTTAAGCTGACAAATAAGATATACTTCAAACTCAATTTTCCATCTCCTGTCTTTGTGCCTCAGCATAGGTCTTTCCTTATCTTTATAATATGCTCTTTTCAACTCACCTCTATGAATCCTAAGTTTCCCTCAAGGTTCAAGTGTCAACTCCTACAGGAAACCTCTTCTGATTCCCTTTGTAACTAGTGGCTTTATACTCCTTGAACAGACTCATAATTTTTTACCCATGTACCTGGTACATCTTCCTGTTACAATGCCAATTCCTTTAAATAGGACTTTCATTTTCAAATATGCATCCCCAGTTCTTAACTTAGTAAGTACTTAATAAATTTCCCTTATTCATAGTGAGTACTTAAATAAATGTTTGTTGAATTAAACTGATTTGGAATTGCTGAGAGCTCCATTTAGCCCTTCTTAAATTATACTGTACTTGTATTTGGACTTAGGCATAAGGTGTTACTAAATATTTAGGTCAGTTAGGTTCATCAGTGAGAAAGTAAAATCCTAAAAAATATAGGAAATATTTGGTTTACATTATTTCCTCTTTAGACATTGGATTTATATATTCCTCTTGTCAAGGCAGATGGTAATAAACATATTGTGTTTTCCTGGAGGCAAAATTCAGTTTCCTCCACATGCTGTAGCCTTCCTGTGTACCAATACATTGAAATATTTATCTTTCACCTCCTCCAGGCTAAACATACTTGTTAGATTTGAAGAGTTGATAGTTGATTGTACAAATTTCAAATTATTTATGTAGGACATTTGAAATCTTACCAGGAGATATGCAGACTTTAAAACATATTGTAGATGTCTGTTGCTACATAAAATTAATATTTGGTTACTGTGTTTGTAATAATAACTATAAGTAAATGGCTTTATATGTGGACAGAGAAATCAATATTGAGCTAAGGGCAAAAAAGCTATAGCAATTATATCACAAACACCCCAGAGGCCTGACTTGCCTTCCTAGATTTTCTTTGTTCTTTTCAAACAGTATATAATAAAAAAATACTTCCAATTATTAATATTGAGGTCCTAAAAATTACATGAATCTGAGATGCAAGAGTAATAAAGAAGCAAAAAACAAAAATTAATTCCAATTCATGAAAAATCAATTTGTGGCTGTGATTTTATCTATCATTTGGTAGCAGAGAACAGCAATTTCACCAATGAATACAGAGCCAAAGTTGGCCTGGAGATGAAATTAGAAATCTTTGAATTGGAGGAAATCACTTAATCCAAGGGTTCCTATCCTTGTTTTTGTGTGTTATGAATCTCTTTGTCAGTCTAGCAAAGCTTATGGACCCCTTCTTTGAATATTTTTTTAAGTGTGTAAATAAAATATATAGGATTCCAAAAGGAATCCAATTACATTGAAATGCAATTTGTAAAATATATTTAAAAATCCACAGATCCTAGGTAAAGTACGCTTGAATTCTAATACAACTCATATGTAAAGGACAATCCCTTCTAAAATGTGTGCTAAAAGAGGATCATTCAACTTCTACTTGGAGATCTCCAGTAATGGGGAACTCATTACCTATGAAATCAACCTATTGTACTTAACGATTATTTCTGCTTGTAAGAAAATTTTCCCCATTAGGAACCAAAGTCCTTCTCTCTACAACTTTCAGTGACTGCTACTAGATCTGCCCCCTGGGACCTATCAGAATAAGTCTGATTCCTTTACATATGATATTCCTCCAAATATTCGTATAGGGCAACAGCTCCAAGCCTTGGAGGCTTATGGGTGGCATGCCTTCATCAAAGACAGGTTATGACAAATTAATCTCATCTCTTTTTTGTACATGCTTATCATAATGACTAGATGAGAGGAATGAAATAGATTTCAGTCAAGCATTTTTTTCCAGAGTTCCTCATAATATTATTATAGATAAGATAGATGTTATTTGTTTAGTACAGATAGGCAGGTACAAAAGAATTCAACTGATTGAACTCAAAGAATAGTCATTGATGAATCCATGTCAACTTGGAAAGAAATCCTTAGTGGAGTCTCCGCCATTCTGTGCTATTTAACATTCATATCAACTACTTTGCATATTTCATACAAAGTTAGCCTCATTGCCGGGAAGGTCTGAGTTCAAATCTTGAATATGACACATATTCTGTATGTCCCTGGGCAAGTCATTTAACTTCTTGGTGTATTAGCCCACTCTCTAAGGCCAAGAGAAGGTTCTGACTTGCATTGGTCAGGGAATTCCCTATAACAGTGAAATCACTTGTTCAGTTCCTATCACTATCCTATCAATGTCTTGGATGAAAACATCACATTTCTAGAGGATGTTAACTGAGAGCAATTGCTAATATGTTGATTGAGGCTAAAAAAGACTGAGTCAAAATAAAATGATGCATTCATTCTAATCAGAAGACAGTGTGATGGAATGTAAAGAACACTGAAATGTAAAGTTATAGGACCTGGGTTTGATTTTGACTCTACCACGTTCTGCCTTGGTGATCATGGGGAAGTCACTTATCCCTTCTAAGCCTAAGGTTCTATTTCTGCAAAATGAGGGTCTTGGTTTAAATGGTACCTAAAGCCCCTTCCAACTTTAAATCAATGATAACAAAATGAAATTTAATATTGAGGAATTAATATTTTATATTTTAATTTAAAATAGTAACTGAATAAGAACAAGATAAGGAGAAACTAATGACTAGACACGATATGAAAAAGATCTGAAGTTTTTAGTGAGTTTCAGGCTCAAAATAAATAAATAATACACACACACACACATATATATATATATACATATATATATATATAATTGAAAATAATATATCTATATCTGTCTATATCTATAGATGTAGTCTTTTCTCTGGGACCCATCAGAAAAAAGTCTAATTCTTTTCTAAAGAATGTGGATAGAAAAAGAGATAGAGATAGATTTTTTGCTTTCAGTTGTTTCTTATATAGCTTGGTCCCCAATCTTTCCACCATTCCACCCTCTTCTGGATTCCTTTTTATTGTGCAAATGACCTTGTTAAAATCTTGTCCACATTAATAGGAATGTATGTGTAGAACCTATATAAAATTGTATGCCGTCTCAGGGAGGGAGTGGGGAGGTAGGGGGAAAGGGGTGAAGGGAGGGGAAAAATCTAAGATATATGGGAGTGATTGTAGAACACTGAAAACAAAATAAAAAAATAAACAAACAAAAAAATAAACAAAAAATACAATAAAATAAAATCTTGTCCACACAATTGAACTGTGCTCCAGAGATTGTCTGATGAGAGCAGAATACAGAGGCTCATCTATTGGTTTGGAAATTGTGCTTGAAACATAGTAAGTCATAGTAAGTAAGTAAGATACATAAGTACGTAATACTTTTTCAGAGGCAAATGGCTCAGTAGAGTGCTGAGCTTGGAGTTTGGAAGACATGAATTCAAATCCAGCCTCTGACACTTACTATGTGACCCTGGGCAAGTCACTTAGCCTCTGTTTTCCTTAATCCCCTGGAGAAGGAAATGATAAACCACTTTGGTGTCTTTGCCAAGAAAATCACATAATGTGGTCAAGAAGAGCTGACCATGACTTAACAACAACAAAATATTTTTTCGTTAATTAATATAATCTAAAGACTCATTATTTTTTTTTACTATTGGCTTCCAGGTCATTCTAGTTACTTATATTGAGCTTAAAAACCATTATGCCCCATTTTCATATGTACATTGATGTATGTATGTTTGTTTGTGTATATATTCAGGACACATATCTTTAAGTATTTAAAAGATGGGTTTGTGGAAGATGGCTTATATGTTCATCTTGGCCAGAAGATAGAATTAAGAGTAATGAGAAGTGCAGATTTAGACTTGCTTTAAGGAAAAACTTCCTAGCAATTAGAATAGCTCAAAAGGGAAAGGGCGGTGTCAGGAGGTGATCAATTTATTTTCACTACAGATCTTTTTTTAAAAAATCTTTTTTATTGATGTTCTTTTTTTTACATCACCATAGTATCCTATGTTTCCCTCCTCTCTCCTTCCCCCTCCCCAAGAACCATCCCATATGACAAATAGTATTTTTTTCAGAGAAAAAAAAATACATCAGACCACAGATCAGTACATCGAGAAAGTCCAAAAACATGTGCAATGTTTACCATTTGTGGATCTCCAACCTCCATGAAGTGGTAGGTTAGGATGTTATCTAATATCTCTTCACATGAATACTGTTTGATCTTTACAATTTTATTACATCTACTTTTCATATTTTGGTTTGTAATTCTTTCCACTTCCATTTTTTATATTTATTGTGCATATTGTTTTCTTGGCTCTGCTTACTTCACCTTGCATTGGTACATATGGATTTTTCCATGTTTCTCTGCATTTGTCACACACACCTTTTCCTACAGTACAATAGTATTCATGTACCACAATTTGTTTAGGCATTCTCTACTTGATGAGCGTCTACTTTGCTTACAATTCTTAGCTATTATAAAAAGCATTGCCATAAATATTTTGTAGTATATGGGGACTTTCTTCTTATCAATGGTTTCCTTGGGATATAAGCTCAGTAATGCTGTCTCTCATTCAAAGAGCATAGATATTTTAATATCTTTATTTGCATAAGTCCAAATTTTTTTCCAAAATGGTTGTACCATTTTGCAGGTTCACCAGCAATATATGTGTGTCTATCTTCTCATGTCCTCCAAAATACTGTTGCCATCTTTTGTAATTCTTGCCAATTTTGGAAGGTGTGAGATGAAATTTTAGAATTGTTTTGATTTGCCTTTCTCTTACTATTACGGACTTGGAACCTTTTTTCTGCATGTAGAAACTCTGAAGTTCTTCTTTTGAGATTTGTTTGTTCATATATTTTGACATTTATCTAAGGGGGAAACAGGAAACACACATACATAATATATAAATAATATATGTGTATGTACATGTATGTATACATACACACATATTTATTAAATTTATCAGCCTTTGAGAAATATAATACAAAGATTCTCCTCCCTCATTTTGGACATTTCCCTCTTACATAGATGCATTAATGTGATCTGTTCAAAAGTTTTTCAGTTTCAAGTCATTAAAGTTATACATTTGAACTTTTATAGTTGTTTCCATCTCTTGTTTGGTTACAAATATATTTTGTACCCATAGTTGTGAGAGATATATGATGTGTTTCTTTTCTAAGTTTTTATGGTGTGATCTTTACTATTAAGGTAATACATTCATTAAACATATGTTGCAATGTGTGGTATAAGATGTTGGACTTGTCTATTTCTGCCAAATTGCTTTCCAGTTTTCCCACAAGTTCTCACTGAATAGAGTATTTCTCCCCTTGGTAACTTACATATGCCATTTTATCCAACACTGGGTTATGTGCTGGATCTCCCTTGTCTAATCTGTGTCATTGATACATCTATCCTTTAACCAATATCAGCCAGTTTGGATAACTGCTGCTTTATAATATAGTTTTAGGCCTGGAATTGCTAGTCTCCTTTATCTTAGCTTCTTTTCATCATTTTCCTTGATACTGTTGATCTTTTGTTTTTTCTATGGTTTTTCATTCAGAAGCTGGATAAAAACATATTGGCGAGAGGATTTCTGTTTAGATATGGTTGATATAAAGTAGGCACTTACTAAGTGTATGTTTACTGATTATAATAGGTATTCTCTGAGGTTACAGAGATTTTGTGTTTTTTAAGAAAGGGTGCATTAATTATTCTTTTCAAAATCCTGGGAAAACAATAACCCGTTCTTATCTCTATGATGAATTGATAAAAAAAAATTAGTATATCCTCAGTTGCGACCCTTTCAATCTCATTTGCTTAAATATTTTGGGAGGGCATGAATTCTCTCATCTTTTCTGGGGAAAGAGATACAATAAGACCTTTAATCTCACCTACGGCAACTGGGATTCAGTGAGACAGCTTCATTCTTTTCTTCATTCAATAAATTATCACACATTAAGTTAAATTTTTAAGTGTTTTGGGACACTTTGACTGTAAAGCTTAAAAGGAACTCCCAGAGCTATTAGAGCTATGAATGTTCTAGACTTTTGCTAGTAGGTATGTGTCAAATAGAGATATAACGTTGATCTCTGATACAAGGTTCTATGACAAGGATCTATTTCTTTCCATCTCTGTTAATTATTGCTACTATTATTTTTGAAAAAAAATACTCCCTTTTCTTTTTCAGAGGCATATTCCAAGATAAATGGTATCGATATCTAACATTTATTGTATTTTGAAAAGCACTTTCCACATACTATCTCATTTCATCCTCATTGCAGTTTACAAGATAGGTATTGTAGGTATTTTCATGTTTTCCAGATGAGGAAATTGAGGAACTAGGTCAAGTGAATGTCCTAAGGCCACACAGTCAGAATTTGAACCCACATATTATGACTCTAGGTCCAGCACTCATTGTACTACACTATATGTGCTTAATAAGCATACCAACAGTTGTGGCTAAATGTAGTTTTCTTCCCCATTATTTTGTATCTTCAGTATCACCTGTCTTATATATATACTTTAAAAAAAAGTGTTTTCACTCTTCTTTTGATAACTACCATCCTTAGTAGGACAAAGAAATACAGCTCATTGCCCATTTCTGACAATGTATGCCTTTTTCCATATCTATAGAGTTCTATCTCTCTCCCAAGAGAAGGGAGAGAGTCTTCTGGAATTAAGATTGATTATTGTATCTGTTTCTTTTTAAATTGTTGTTTTCCTTTATATTGTCATGGCCATTGTTTTTATTGTTTTCTTTGTTCTACTTTCTTTATTTTACATTGTTTAAAATAAGTGTTCCTCAGTTTTTCTGAATTCTTCATATACATCATATTTAAAGTGCAATCATAGCCCATTACACCCATATACCACAATTAGTATAACTACTCATCTACATTCTTAATTGTCATTCAAAAAAATGTATTGTGCATTCTGTGGCTTAGCAGAAAGTGACAGTGGTCAGAGGTACCGGACAATGGGCTGATCAAATTTTCTCAAATGTGTTGATCAGTTCTGGGCAGATTGAGGTGAAGGTGCTATTATTTGAAATCCTGGCAATGAAATGTCTCCTGGCCACTGAAATGGGTTTCTACAAATATATTTTCTCCCCTTTGGTGGCAAGGTGGTGGAGAATCAGGGTAGTATTCACATTAATAGACAGATGTTTTCTGTTCAATTGTTGATTACAAAGCAATTATTGACTGGCCTTAAGGAAGAAAAAGTTCTGGGTTCTATAGTCAGGTGACCCTCATGATGGGGGAGACAGTGGAAACAAAGCAGCGGATTCAGGGATAGGAATCTGAAGAACTGCAAATCACTCTTATTCAGTTGTTGTGGGATACATTAATCTACAGAAACATTTAAGTCTACTGTTACACTTTTTAGGTTTTCCAGGAGATTGGATGGTGTATTAAAATGTTACATAAACATAGAATGGTTTCGGGAATCTTATTTTCAAGGTTTGCTAATGTGAGAGGGAAATTATCCCTGATGTCACCAGGGCTTAAAGTTTTGAAGATGGTAATTTAATTATAAATACAAGGACAATTGCAATTATTTGCCTTATCTTTGAATCATGGGAGGCTGAATAAATTTCTGATACCTATGTGAGAGAGTTTTCAGGGTTTCATTAAAGTTTTTTACATTCAAAAGTGATTAATCCTGTCTGTTTATAGAGGCTTTGTATGCAGAATTGAAAATGAGGAATGGTCTCTCCGTATACATATAAATGCATATGCATATAAGTAATATGTATATATACATACGTATTTGATATTTTATGTTTTTACATTGCCTAGTTTTCCCACATAGCAATATTTTTGAAGACTATGTGTTTGTTACTCCAGACCTAGCTTCTTGCAAACACAGAAAGCCACATTCTTGCAAAAAAATTGTTTAAAATAGTGTCTCTCTCTCTTGAGATTTCATGACATCATGTTAACAAGTCAAATCAATAAGCATTTATTAAGTGCTGGAGATTGTACTAAGTGTGGGGATAAAAAAGAAATCCCAATACCATCAAGGACCCAGTACCATTAAGGACCTCACAGTCTGATGAGAGAGACAACATGCAAATAGCTATGTACATATTATACACACACACACACAATCTATATCTATATATCTATATAAAAGTGGAGGTAGCCTCAGTGGGAAAGCACTAGCATTGGGTAGGACTAAGAAAGCCTTCTGGTAGAAGGCGGGATTTTTATAACTGATACTTGAAGGAAGTGAGATAATCCAGGAGGGAGAGCCTTCCAGACATGGGGGACAAGGAGTGAAAATACAGGGGATATGTAGTGCTTTGTTTGAGTAACAGCCAACTGGCCAGTGTTGTTGTAACAGAGTACACAGAAAGAACTAATGTATAAGATTAGAAAGATGCTGAAAGAAGACTAAATTATGGAGGGGATAAAAGCTAACTGGAAAATTTTTTATTTGATCTAGAAGGTAATAGTACCTGGAATTGATTAAATAGGGTGGTTATAATTCAGATATAAGTTTAAGAAGATCACTTTGTCAGCTTAACGGAGTTTGGACTAGACTGAAGGAAGACTTGTGGCAGGAAAAGTGATTAAAGTCCTGTTAAAATAGTCCTTCCATGAGGTGATGAAGCCCTGTGTCAGGTTAGTGAAAGTGTCAGAGGAGACAAGGGAGCTTCCACAACAGAAGTTTCAAAAGTAGAATCAGTACAAATTGGATATGATAAGTGATAGTGGGGAGTCAGTCATGATATTGAGCCTGGGTGACAGGGAACATAGAGGCACCCTTTGCCATAATAAAGAAATTCAGTTGAGCGGAGGATTTTTTGGGTAAAGATAACAAGTTCAGTTTTGGAATATTGCATTTAAGATGTCTGAGAGACTTTCAGTTTGGCACATCTAATAGGCAGTTGGAGATGAGACTAGAGGTCAGGAACAAAGTTAGAACTGGGTAAATTGATCTTAAAATCATTTCCATATAGAGGATAGTTGAATCAATAGGAGGTGATGAGATCATCAAGTGAGATAATGTAGAAGGAGGAGAGGAGAAGGCTCAGAACAGAGCTTTGGGAGACTCGTGGCAGGTATGACTTGGATGAAGATCTAGCAAGAGAATAGAGAGTGGTAATTCGGATAGGCAACTAGAATTTTTGATCTAGGCATATGAAGTATGTCTAGCCATGGGGAAGTAGGACAGTGAGGTGGGAAGAGTAATGCACTTGATGTCAGGAAGTCTGGGTTGGATTTCTAGGTATCCCACTAGATATAAAAAAAAGCCTCCAAATTTTAGTGGACAACACACAACCTTTCACATATTTAAAGAGAACCGTTGTACCCCTCTTGCTGTAGGGTTTTTCACCAGCCTGAGCAGCTTCTTGTTTTGTCAACTCCTCCTTACTAGTTATATAATTTTGGGCAAGTCACCCAACCTCTTTGTGCCTCAGTTTTTCTTATTTGTCATATGAAGATCCCTTGTAGTTCAATGATCTGTGGTAGCTCTTGAGTCGGTTCTAAAACTTATCACGTACAACCTCTCACAAAAATCTGTCCTTTTATCATGGAGACCTGAATGTCTCTGTGGCATTTCCATTGAGATGACTACATATTCTGAAATACAGGCATATTGGACTGCTGATTTTAATTATATCATTCAAAGGGATGATTCCTGTTAGGACTGATAGTCATATAGCTTGGCAGACTATTTTCACAGAAGTCAGTAACCTGCCCTCTGGGGAAATTGGAAGAAACGGTCCTCCTTCTGCTAGTCACCAAGATTGAAAACCTCAGAACAGCACTTGTCTCTTTCTTTTCTCTCTCTTCAGACACTCAATCAGTTTCCATGTAATATCGATTCTACTTCCACAATGATTTTCATGTACACCACCTCCTCTTCATTTCCACTACTGGTTCAGCTTCTGTTTCCTTTCTCATTCATCCTTCACTTCATTGCCAAACTAATCTTCCTAATTCACAGTTCTGACCATGTCATTTCCTTGCTCAAAAACCTTCCATAGCTCCCCATTGCATGTAACATTACATACAAACTCTACTTGGCCTTTAAAACTCTCGACAGTCTAGTTACAGACTATTTTTCAAATCTTACTTTACTTTAGGGGCAGCTAGGTGGTACAGTGGATAGAGCACCAATGCAGGAGTCAGGAGGACCTGAGTTCAAATCTCACCTCAGACACTTGACACTCACTAGCTATGTGACCTTGGGCAAGTTACTTAACCCCAATTGCCTCATCCTGGGTCATCTCTAGTCATCCTGATGAATATCTGGTCATCGGATTCAGATGGCTCTGGAGGAGAAGTGAGGCTGGTGACCTGCACAGTCCTCCCTCACTCAAAACAAAGTCAAATGTAAGTCATGTCATTATGTCTCTGAAGGCATAGTCTTCTTTGGCAACAAAGGATGAACACACTTTAAACTTCCTTATGATTCTGTATTTCAGTCAGATTATGTGATTAGTTGTTCTTTGACTTGTCTTTTGTTTTTGTAAATTCATGCAAGCTATTATCAATATCACTACCTATCACAACCTCCTCAAGCCCCCAAAATCTGAGCTTGCTGTAATCTTCTTTCATTTCCCAACTCTCATTCCTT
This sequence comes from Potorous gilbertii, assembly GCA_028658325.1. Taxonomy (NCBI): domain Eukaryota; kingdom Metazoa; phylum Chordata; class Mammalia; order Diprotodontia; family Potoroidae; genus Potorous; species Potorous gilbertii. Next base: position 233,734,909 of record CM053772.1, on the reverse strand, counting down.
CAGCTGAATAGGATCTTCCACTATTCTCATTTTTTATAACATTTATTTCTATCTTCCCTGCATCCTTAATGTATTCTGCTTTCTTTTAAATTCAACAATTGTGCATTTACTTGTGTACATATTTTATCCCTATTGATTGGACTGTCATTAGGGACAGTGCCGGTTTTTTTATCTTTGATTCACCAAGGCATGATCTTGCAAAGAGTATTTGTTTACTAAGTATTCGTTGAATTCAAGAGAATTAGAAGTCTCTTTCATTGGCTTACTGTTCAGGGCATTTACTCTGATGTTGCTGAAGGGCAATATCATGGCTTCATGGAACAGGAAGATTTGTTGGAACTGAACATATTTAACTGAGAGAAAAGGACGGAGAAGCAGCATAATACATTCAAGTATTGGAAAGGCTGTCATGTGCCAGAAAGGTGGAATTTGTTTTCCATTTGGCTAGAGGACAGAAAGAGGAACAGTAAGTAGAAATTTTTTGTTTATTGTCCAGTTGTTTCAGTCATGTCCAACTCTTCATGATCTCACTTGGGATTTTCTTGGCAAAGATACTGGGGTACTTTTCCATTTCCTTCTTCAAATCATTATAGAGATGAGGCAACTGGAGCAAACAGGGCTAAATGACTCACCCAGGGTCACATTGCTAATGTTGGAGGTCAGATTTGAACTCAGGTTTTCCTAACTCCAGATCTGGTATTCTATCTACTGTACTACCTAGCTCCTCTGGGTGGAAATGATAAGGAGGGAAATTTAGTTTAGAAAGATCAGAAAAAAAAAACTTCGTATAAATTAGGGCTATCCCAAAGTGGATTAGAATGCCTCAAGTGGTGCTGGATTTCCCCTTCTTGGGAATGTTGTAGCATAGGCTGGATGACTATCAGATGTTAGAGTGAGGATTTTTTCGTGTGGGATTGGATTAGATGGATTCTGAGTTCCCTTTCAACTCTCAAATGCTCTGGTGAATCATTCCAAGGTGGGAAGAGACATTATGTAGTTAATTTCCATCCCAAGGAAATCTTCAAGTATTTCCTGTGTTTCTTTTTCCTCTTGCTCAACCATGGTGCTTTTCCAATAAATAAGATTGTAGATGAAGTCCTCTGTCCTTCTCAGTATCCAGGTCAAGACTTGATTTTTGCCTGTGGCATAATCTTGACTGGAAAAACTTATCTCACTTCCAACCTTTTTTGGAGTTAGTTGTTGTTGCCTTCTTCAATAGAACCTTTCCAACACTATAGTGAAAAGGGAAGGGGTGTTTTCTGCAAAGGTCAGCAAATATCTCTGCCTGTGGAAAATTTTATATTGCTTTTGTTTTCAAGTTCACCTACACTGAGCTATGGTTCAACAATATACATAGTGCATATATAGCCTTTGGTTTTAGCTGAGTCACAGAATCTCAGAACTGGAAGCAAACTCTTAAGTCACTAAAGAGACCAAGTCATCACTGAACTGAAGTGACATTCCTGACAAATAGTCATCTAATCTCTGTTTAGAGATCTTCAGTGAAGGTGAACTCACTACTTGTCTAGGCATCCCATCCCCCTTTTGGATTTCTTTAAATCAAGTTGTTTTTCTTACACTAAACTTAAACTTACTTCTTTACATCTTTTACTTTCCAGTACTGCCTTCTGGAATTCTGCAGAAAAAACCCAACCCTTTTTACATGTGATAGGTCCTTAAAATATTATATAACTGCTAACAGGTTCTTCCTTATAGCTTCTCTTCTCTGGGTCAAACAGCCTTTACTTGAGGTAATGAATGATACATAGGAGGATGATTAATCTTTGGCTAATGGTATTTAACCTTCCCTATATTGTTAGGATAGCCTTTGCCATGAGAGAGTTGATATGGTCCACCTTCCCCAGGGTCCATGAGCAAATCTAGCTTGTCAGTATTAGCTCCAGGACCTCTGAGGGAGTCATCTGTACTGGATGGAATATCAGACTTTGCTGCCATCTTTTCACTAAGGCAGTCAGGTTTTTTGACAACCTTTTTGCTATTAGGGAAAGGATTAATGGAGTTAAAACTGAAATTTAGCCCTTTTAGGTTAAAATCAGGGAATAACCATTGGTCTCATGGATTGTATTTGTGTTTTTCTATCCCATTGATTGTATGATTAAACATACACACACACACACACATACACACGCAAAATACTGATGTGGTTGGAGAGTTTGAAGGAGGGTAGATAGAAGGGCTTTAGACATTTATCTTTTGATTTATAGAAATAAACTTTTAAATTAAAGTATGTATTACTTTTATTCTTATTTTCCAAGAATAATTTATGTCAAAGATCATGCCTTAGAAATAAGAGAAATAAGAAAGCAATAGGAAAAAATCCCTAAATCATAGGATAATGAATAAGCAATTTTAAAAAATGAAATGCTTAAAGCAAATAAAACCAACTAGGGCAACTCAAGACTGAATGGAATGACTGTGAGCAAAGGAAGAAAAAAAACCCAGGGAAGGTGGCCTAAAAGCCACATTTGATTCTTAGAATGCTAAAAACCAACTGGAACAACCCAGAGCAATGACTTTAAATTGTCTTAAATAAAATACCAACTGCAGTCTCAGCACACTGAGGGCAAGGAGCAGTAAAGGAGCCAATAGAAATCTTAAGCAAAGACTAAAAGGGATGAAGGAACTGAATTTTCAAGCAGCCTTGGATCCTAATCAGTTTCCACTGAAGGCCCCAACTACTTAGGGCTATGAGGACCTCTAAGAGTCCTTTCAGTTCTAAACTAATGACTCAATAATCTCATAGCAGTAACTCCTTGGAGGTAGATGATGGAAAGTCTCTTCTCTTCCCCCTACAGTCTAGAGCAGGCACAGATGCTCTCTGCTTTCTGTCTGCCAGGGAGACATACTTTTAATTGGCTGCTGAGCTGGAACTAAAGGGGCAATATCTAGGCCTCTCCTTACTGATGGCCTCAAGTGTAAGGTGAGAATAGAGGTGAGGAGAGGGTGTCTTGATTCCCCACTGGTGGGTACATGGTCTCCTAGGCAAGCCTGCATTTGGGATGGAGCCCTCTTCTTTTTTCTTTTGATATAATGAGCTATCAAAAGGCATCTTCCTTTCTTCCTGGGCACCTGAGCAAGAGTATTAGCTGCTGGAGGAGTTGTAGAACTAATGTGGACCACAGTAGCCTGACCCAGAGAGAAACAACTGTACACACACACACACACACACACACACACACACACACACACACACACACCCTCTATTGGGAAGAAGAAAGCACAGGTGTTGTTAACTAGGCTGTAGGGAGATGAGGTGAAATGTAAAATAGCTAATGAACAGCCCATTGGAAATGTTCCAGTGAGGCTTGGAGGCTAGCCTTTCGAATGACCACAATCATTCCATAATTCTTGATTGCCATGAATTTCCCTTTCTGTGTGGAAATAAACCTGACTACTCCATATCTGATCAATGTTTGTATTCTGAGTACCATTTTTTTTTTTACTTTCTTCTGCCCTGCTGGGGAACACTCCTTACATTAGAACCCCAAAGAGAACTGTTCTTCAGGAATCCAAGGTGGATGGTGGAATTGTAGCATCAGAAACCCAGGTCCCCTGTTAAAGAGGTAGGCAACCCTGGAGCAATGAACCCTGAGCGAAACATGAGGGCAGGTAAAGGACAGGATGGGTGAAAGCTGCCAACGCTTGTGATCTCAGCCTAGCTGTGCCTACCGAGTCACTGGGCTAGATCTTTGAGTTCCTTCTCATGTATTCCTTTGGAGATGACGAGAAAATGAGCCCTGAACCCAGAAGGGCAATCTAATTTAACTCATTTAATATTTCTGACAAGGGAATTGCTGTTTCTGTTTGAGGACTTTTGGAGGGTGGTGGGGGGGGCGGGTTACCAATCATCTCCAAAGACAGGTCTTTCCACTCAGACAGGTCTCATTGTTACCATAGGAAGTGTTTTCTTACAATGGAGTCAAAGTCTGTCTCATCATAAGATTATGGATTTGGGTCAGGGAGCAATCTTATGTTTTAGTCAAACTTCCTCATTGTATAAACAAGGAAAACATGGAGCTGACAGATTAAATGACTTATCCAAGGAGTAAATGGTAAGCTGAAAATAGACCTATGTCCTCTGATTCCAAATGCAATGTTCCTCTGGCTTTATCCTCTATCAGTAAGTGGAGATAATTTAATCCCTTACCCCTTTGAATATTTGGAGATCAAGTGATCAAGTCACTTCCCTTCAGCCCAAACCTTTGGTTTCCAGGCTAAACATCCTCTGTTCCCTCAACCAACAGTTACAGAGCTTGCTTTCCACAAAAACCTCCAAGCCTTCCTCATAAGAATTTTTATTGAGGCATGTCTCACCATTCTCTGAATGTGCACTTGTTTTTATGAACCCACATATGGTATTTTATCCTGTTTTCTTTTAAACCTAACCTTAGAAGCACTGGCCTGTTATTTTAACCTGTTTTCAGATTACGATTTGTCATGCAATCTTGGTTATGAGTACAGTTATAGAGCTAGTCACCTATAGCTTCATTAAAGGCATTGATAAAATTGTTACATAGAACAAGATCAAGAGTGGACCCCTTCAGTAACCCACTGCAGGATTAGCAAACAACAAAAGTAGTGTGTTTTGGAGGGTATCTATCATTTTACATGTTCAATTGACAGGGAAACATTACACAGAATCATTCAATATGTGAAAGTGTCCATTTCCTGGATATCTGCCATCTCTTAACCATGTTAAGATACAATTCTGGACCTTTTACCACAGCCCAAATCATAGAGCTTTAGGGTTGAAAATAACACTAGCAATGATAAGGTTATAAATTTAGAGATGTAAAGGATATTAAAGGGCAAGTCAAGCCCCCACATTTTACATATGAAGATAGTGACGCTTGAAAAGGTCAAATGACTTGCTTAAGGTCACAGAGTTAGTAAATGTCTGAGATAGGATTTGAAACAAGGTCTTCCTGAATCTAAGATGTGAACTCTTTCAACTCTAAGTGCTTCAGTCCATGCTAATTCTTTTATGAATGATAAGTATGAGACCCACAAATATAAATGATTTGGCCAATGTCAAAGAGGTAGTAAGTAATAGAATTGGGATTTGATCCCAGGTCTTCTGGTTCTAAATCAAGATCTCTTTACACTATACTGTATTTGTATTTTTCCCCATTTAAATTTTTTTATTGTATACATTTATATTCTGAGAAATGATATTATTAAAAATCCAGGCTACCCGTTGATTAAATATATTTCAGCCAGATAAGAAGCTGAAAAGATGTTTAATTTCAACTAGACATTCTAAAAATTCTTTTCTTACAAAATAAATTGTGGTATCTGAATATAATGGCTTATAACTGTTTAATAAAAATTGATATGTAATGGGGATGGAGGGGTCCTAGTTCATGATGGCTTAGTTCTCAGAACATACACAGGGGTCTTGGCCTGCTGCCAACCTCCATTGGAACCTGTTTCTGGAAATCTATGATGGTCTGTAATGTAAGGGCCCAGTTCATCACTCCAGAATATGTATAGCGATTCTGTGACTGTTTCATATCTGCTTATTGTGTGAGCTCTCTAAATCCTTTATTTGTTGTTGTGTTGTTTCAGTTGCATCTGACTTTTTGTGGAGTTTTCTTGGCGTAGGTACTGGAGTGGTTTGCCATTTCCTTCTCCAGGTCATTTTACAGGTGAGGAAACTGAGGCAAATGAGGTTAAGTGGCTTGCCCAGGGACATAAGACCAGATTTGAACTCAGGTATCCCTGACTCCAGGACTGGCACTCTATTCACTGCACCACCTACTTGCCTATAAGTCCTTTATTCTAACTCTAATTCCGCTGGGAAGTCAGGTTCTGAAAGCTTCTTCCTCTTAGCATTCTAGGGGTACCCCTGAGAGGTTAGGGTATCTTTTCAATGCTGTATGGGCTCATGCTCCTATTCTAGTACAGCATGTTCTCCCTAATATCAATCCATCATGATTATCACCTAAGTATAATTTATCCAGTTAATTTCTTCTTGAAATCATTGATAAACATTTAACATTGAATAACTTTAAGAGGTTATCTAAGTGGTATAATGGCTAGAGCTCTAGGCATCTGCCTTGGTTTCTTCATCTGTAAAACATGGACCTACCTCCCAGGATTGTTGTGAGAATCAAGAGATAATATTTGTAAAGTGCTTTGCACACTTTAAGACCATATGGAAATACATTATTTATTATTATTAATTTTATAAAAGATTATTTACTGAGAAGATGTAGTAAGAACAGAAGAACAAACCCATTCTTCTGACCCAAAGGTACACTCTTTTTGACCTCAGTCCTTGGGAAGAAGAGATTAAACATAAAGCAACTGCTACAGAGCATTCACCCCATCAAACTCCTTTCTAAATGTCACAATATCAGCTGACAGAATTACTCCTTTACTTTTAGGACATGACATCTTAGTTGTTAGGTTGATTTGCTGCTGGACCATTTTCAGTAGTATTGTGTCAGCTTTGGTTGTGGAAATTACAGAAGTTTCTGCCATGGATTCTTATCATTAGACCCTGGACCCTTCAAAGTCTCATAAAGCCTTGTGTCAAAGGAAAAGACTAAAACAGGTCTCATCCAACACATTTCCATAGAAGACGATGTATGTACTCATGGAGCAGCCAGGTAAAGTGAGAATTGTCTTCCCTATCGCCTTCCAGAACTTAGAGGACTTTCCTTAGGCTTTATAGTTGACAGGAAAGAAAGTGGTAGAATCAGCCAATTAATAATATTTGCATACAAACTTGGAAAAGTAGAAGAACAGGGTCAAAAAAGGCCAGGTTGTGTCCAGACAAGTGTTTATAGAGCAGTGATGTCACACTCGAGTCACTAAAACCAGGGGTGGAGAACCTGCTGCCTTGAGGCTGCATGTGGCTCTCTAGATCCCCAAGTACAGTCATTTGACTGAATCCAAATTTCACAGAATAAATCCCCTTAATAAAAGGACTTGTTCTGTGAAGTTGGATTCAGTCAAAGGGTCACCCTGCACAACTTGCAGCATGCAAAATATTTCCTCTACATACAAGATGTTTTCCTTTTTCACAGGCTGCCCAAAATTTTTGTGCCACAAGCAGCTTGAGAGAGGTAAGCAGCTGGCAGGCCACGAGCTGTACAGGCCAGATCTAGAAGGCTACATGTGGCCTTGAGGCTGGAAGTTCCCCACCCGTGCATTAAACTATACATAAGAATCCTTGCAGCTTACATCTTGACTTAGAAAACCACATATCAACATTATCTATATTCTATGTTACTTTTCTTTATTTTGTTAACTGTTTCTCAATTATATTTTAATCTGGTTTGGCAGCATTTGGAAATGTAGGTGTTTGATATCTCTGTTCTAGAGTATACTGTATGCAGCACACCAAAATTCTACATTTTGTATTGATAAACCAATATAAAATGTAGAATTCTCAGAATACTACCTAGCAGGCAGGTTTATGTTGGACCAGGATAACTTATTTTGGGGAGGGTGTCATGAAATCTGATAAAAGAGTGGTATGAGTAATTATTTATGGGTTTATAGCACTCGAACACTGGATGTTATAATCACTCACATTTACAATCCCAGGCTTATCTTTTACTCTTTGAACTTCACTTTCACACTTAGCAGTCAAGTTGCTAGAATTCCCCAGACCTACCTGTCAAAAAAAAGCAATAAAGCTGGTCTTCTATGATCTCTTCTTGATGAAGCATGCTGGCTCTTAACGATCACTGTTTTCTTTCTATATGCATAAATCATCCCTTTAATAAGATATTCTAGAATTTTGGGAAATCAAAGTCAAGTTCACTAGTCTATACAGAGAAGTAGTGGGAGAACCAGTGTATGGTACCTCTGAAACCCAGGGACACTCAGTAGGAGAGTATGATCATTGGTGTCAAATGATGTAGAGAGGTCAAGAAGAATGAACATTGAAAGAGAAAGCCATTAAAATTTGAGATTATTGGTTTATTGGATATACTTGGCTCAGTTTCCTTGAATTTCTCTTTATAACTATCAGAATTCTAATTATTTCATAATAAAAAATAGGGAGGAGTGGAGGCATAGGGTATACATAATGTTTTCGAGAAATTTAGCAGTGAGGGAGAGTAGAGAGGTCAGATTTTAGCTGAATGGGGTAAGGAGTCAAGGAAAATTGTTTTAGGATTGGGAAAAGTAGACATGTTTGTAGTCAAATGAAGGAGACTGAAATCACACTACTGAAGGAGGATAACTGCTGGGCCACCATTCTAGAGAAGGTGGCATAGAATGGCATGCCGAGTACAGGTAATCGGATCACCCTGCATGAAAAGTATGACTTTCCAGTCTCCTGTCAATAAAAGAAAGGAAGATAGAGAGACGAGGGTGCTGAGAAATTTTAAGGAGTAGTAGAGGAGGCAGAGTTTATGCTAAATAACAATCTCCTCAGTCACATCAGAAGCTAGGGCATCTGCTGTGAGTGTAGATATGATCCGGCAGTGAAAGGAGAGATGAGAAAGGTTAAAATGGTCACAACTGAAATGAATTAGGAAGTTGTCAGGGCTGGAGGAGAAGGACTGTAGAATGAAAAATTGCTGATGGATAGAAGCCGACAGATTGGACTTGCCCAGCTGATGTTACGTGCCATAAATTTGAAGTGGGGGAAATTACAATGTTCTGTAATTACAAGTTACAGTAATTAGATACTGCAATTAGAGAATGTGAGCCTTGGCAGCAGTGGTCCAAATTTCAATTCTGAATCCCCTGGGGAGAATTGACCCTCCCCCTCCCATCCTATTAGCAGCTCCTGAATGTGTGATTTCATTTGTGTTTCATGTCTTTATCTCCAGTATGTGAAATTGGCTGCAGCAGTTGGCTGTTAATGGGTAAACAAGGGAAGTCTCTTTGATTCCCTGCAGGAGAGGCTGAAAGGCCCTGGGTTGAAGCAGCCATAAGATCAATTGAGTCCATTTGAGCCAGAGGGCAGAGAACAATTAGAAAAGTAGGATAGTAATGACCCCTTGCGTTTATATGCTGCTTAAGAGTTTACAGATTTTTTTCATATCCATTATCTCATTTGATCCCTAGTGCACCCCAGGGGGTGAGAGGGAGGCTGGCTGGGCAGGCAAGGTAAAAGACCACGATGGCCCTATCCCTCCCTCCCCCCATGCTGCTTTCCTTAGTGAATTAACAAACAGCCAGATTTCATGCCCATGGGCCCATCCTGTGAGGCTCCACTCTGTAATTAGGTAGTGATGGGCAAAGACCGTGGAGAGATCAACCCAAAATTCTTAGCCAGAGTTGTTGCACTTAATACTGGAGGGGAAGTTAAGAAGTCCTGTTGTCGTAGGGTCTAGAGCTGGAAGGAACTCACAAACCATCCATTCCAACAGAAGAAACTCATGGGCAGAGGTGATTTTACCAATGTTTGACAGAGAGTAACAGAACTGGTATTGACCCCCGGCCCTTGTCTATCAATGCTTGGTGTCTTTCCTCTATACCACATTGCCCAGGGTGAAAAGGGATTTCTGAATTCAGTAGATACTGCAATCTTGACCAACATGTTAAGTAGTTGTTGACATACAGAATTAGACCCAACCCTGTGTAAAAGAGGGTTTGGGTCAGAAGGGAAATAGAAAACAGAGCTGGCAAGTTGTTATGCCCAACCCAACATAAAAAGAATATGCATTTATAAGAGAGCACTTTAAGGTTTACAAAGCACTTTCCTAAAAACAGCCTTGTGAGGTTGGTGGGGCAAGTGTTATTCTCTACATTTTAGGATTGTGATGGGGACTGAACCTATGATTTCATTTGCATAGGGAACTCCTGGGTGAGGGAACCCTCTCTACCAGTGCAGGTAGATATCTTCTCTATGACTTCTCTATATACTATAAGAGCTGTTTGAAATACCCAGAGGTTAAATGATTTCCTGGGGTCATACAAGCAGCATAGGGCAGCTAGGTGTGGTGCAATGGAGCACCAGGCCTGGGGTCAGGAAGACCTGAGTTTAAATTCAATCTCAGACTTATGAACTGTGTGACCTTGGGAAAGTCATATAACTCTGTTTCTCTCAGTTGCCCCAACTGTAAAATGGGGATAATGGTAGCATCTGCCTCTCAGGATTATTGTAAAGATTATATGTGTGTGTGTATACATATATATATATATACATACATAATATATATTATATAATTTATAGATAGAAATATATTATTGTAAATTGGGATACTATTTGGAAAATGCTTGGCACAGTGCTTGAGCATGGTAGCCAATGTATGAATGCCGACTATCTTTATTATTTTATCCAAAGTGTGTAATTTAGATGCTCATGTAAGTTCACTGTATTCTCCCCAGTACCTTACACCTTCCTCAGTGCCCAGGAGGCAAGGTTTCTGAGCTTGAATGAATGAATGAATAGGTAGATCCAATTTCAAAGTAATTCAACCAAATTTATTAAACACCTACTAGGTACAAATTAATTCAACCAAATTTATTAAACACCTACTAGGTACAACAAGAGTTGAGGATGGATAGAATACAGTCCCTTCTTTCAAAATGATTATAGTCTAGTGTATAAATCACCTGTAAAATAAATCATCTTAGACTAGATGACTTTGGACTGGAGCCTTTCAGCTCTAAGTCTGTGATGATGCTCTGCCTCTATGATGCAGGAGTAAATGATAAAAACACATATAGCTACAGCACAAGAGAGAGCCAGACTGACACAAAAGAGAAACTGAGATCAATTACTGTAGGGAATGGGAAGGAGAAATCATCTTCACCTGGGGGAGATGAGGCAAAGCTGAATGAGGAGAGAGCATCTGAGTTGAGTTTTGAAGGAAGTAGGAGCATCATTAGGTAGAGTTGGAGCAGAGGGAAGAGAATTATTGCTAAGCATGGGAAACACCATGAAGGACACAAAGAAGGAAGAGGGGAAATATATATGGTATGCTGTAGAAGTCAACAAGTACATTGGAGTCAAATTTTGAAGGGTTTTGAATGCTAAAGAAAGTTTATATACATAATTTGGTAAGCAAAACATTGGTGTTAAATGACAGTGACGGGATCATAGTGGAATATTAGGAAGACTCAAGAATCGCAGAACTTTGAGAGTTGCAAGAAATGTTAGTAGTCATATAATTCAGAGGTACCCAAGATACCTCCTATGGTGCATGCAGCCTGCAACACTCTTGAGTGCAGCCCAAACCAGATGAAAATGCAACTGGGAAATTTTTAACAAAAAATAAAACTGTAATAGAACATAGATGATGTTAAAACGAGGTTTTTTCTAAGTCCATATGTGTTATTCTATATGTTTTAGTGGCCTTTGTTTCTATTTGAGTTTGGAACACTGATCTAGTTTAACCCACACATGAGAGAAATCTCCACTATAACAGTTGGCAAGGGATCATCTAACCTTTGCTTGAAGACTCCAAAGGACAGGGAACCCACTACCTTTCTAGGAAGTGGATTCCACTTTCAGACAGCTCCTTAAGCACAGGAATTATTTCACATACTTGTATTTGGATCCCCAGAATTAAAGCTCACTGCCTCGAACATAATAAATACTTAGTAAATCCTTATTCACTCATTCCTAATTGAGATGTCTGGGGCATTGGAGATATGGGAATGAGTCTCTGAAAAGAGATTTGAAGACAGGTCTTCCTGATTCTAGGTCCAGCATTGCATCCACAATCCATACCATTTCTCGTTAGGTTAGTATGTAACAATCTATCAATTATGGGTCTAGTTTATCAAACTTTATACCATCAGCATATTTAAAATTTTCTAAGGCAGTATGAAGAGTGTTCCTAAATCCATATGGGAGGCCTCCCTTAGAAAAAACAAAGGAATAGCTCTCCTGTTGCACACATCCTGAGCATTCTTTTAGAGAAGATGTAGGCATTCCAAACCACCACACTGCATCATTTCCAAGTAAGGTCAGCAGTTGTGTGATGTTCTCTCCATCCAAATTTCATTGACTTTAGATGAGCCACTTGAAAGCTTCTCATATAAGAATCTTTAATAATTCACTGCTTCAATTAACATTTGCTACTAATGAAAGCTTTAATAAACACAAACCCTGTGGGAGGGTTTAGAATGAAAAGCACCATGTGTTTACTCTTCTGCTTGTTGGAATGGATGTGCAGAGGTCAAAGCAAGCTTCAAAGGGGTCACAGATCATCCATATGGGCAGAGCCCAGCTGTCGCTGCATGCCTGAGAAGTCAAGAAGGTGCTGGAAAAACCTCAAAGATTCTCCCCCTCAGAGTTGGAGGAGAGTGTTGTCAGATGGAGCTGAGATCATAATAAAGAATTGATTGTTAATAGATCTCTTATAATATGACCATCTTTTCTTTCATCATTTCTTCTTGCCCTATGAACTAGTAATATACATACAGAGAAGGCAAAGTTCAATTTGAAAGTTTCCTTTTTTACTTATGAACGAATCCAAACATATCTATCTCTCCAAGTCTGTAATCCCATGACCCTCTGGTTCAGTTCTTTACTAATACACCCATTCCCAAAATAGAATGCAATATATCCTGAATAAATAAAAATTGATTAGTCCCCCTCTGTGTGCCTAGCATTGTGTCAGGTACTAGAGATCCAAATATAAAAGGGAACAGTCTCTTCCTTCAGAGAAGTCACATTCTTTGGGATATGTTTACAGATAAATAGAATGGAATTTTTGTAAGGGAAACAGAGGGCACTAATAGTTGCCTTTTCAAGGAAGTGTCACCTGACCTGAGTTTTGATGGGTACCTGGGGCTCCAAAAGGTGGATGTGAGAATGGAGAGACGCTCCAAGCCTCTGCAAAAGCATTGAGGAAGAAGATTGAATGCTGTGTACAGGAAATAGCAAGTAGTGCTGTTTGGCTGGGGTATTTAGTGAAGGAGTCTAATGTCTAATTAGTCTGAGAAAATAGGCAGGAGCCAGATTGTGAAAAGCTTTAAATGCCAAACAGGAGTTTCAATTTTATCCTAGCAGCAATACAAAGCCATTGAAACATTCTGAACAGGGAGTGACCTGTATTTTAGGAATAAAAATTTGGGAGTTGTAGGGAGCGTGAATTGGAGAGGGGATAGATGACATTAGGAAATTAACAAGAAGCAGATTACAATAGTCTAAATGAAAGGCTGAACTAGAATTGGCCTTGCTGTGATTAGACATGAGGGGACAAATGAGAGAAATGCTGGGGAGGCAGAAATGATGAGATTTTTCCAATTGATTTCATATGGGACCAGTGAGTGAGAGAGAAATAGCAATGCTTGCAAAGTTTGTGAACCTGAGTGACTGAAAGAATGATGACAACAGGGAAGTTATGAAAAGGGGTGGATTCTTTTTCCAATGGGAAGAAGATGAGTTCAGTTTGGAGCATGTTGATTTGGTGATGCAATGTGGTATATTTAGACCAACATGTCCAACAGGTACTTGGAGGTGGTGGAGAGCAGCTCAAGACAGGAGGGCTAGATATGTAACTGTGTGAGTGATCTGCAAAGAAATTATAGGTGAATCCTTAACAACTGATAAGATCACTGAAAGAAAGTCGAGAATATAGATCTGAGGTTTTCATCTCTATACATGGTATGGGTACAGTATTGGGGTGGGATGTGAATGGCAAACCTAAAAAGGAGGCTGAAAAGCATCTTCAGACAACTAGGAAAAGTTTCATGACGGAGGAGTGTAATAAAAACCCAGGGAGGAGAGAATAAGAAGAAGGGATTAGTCAAAAGTGTCAAATCCAACTGAAAGCTCAGAGGTTGAAGACTGAGAAAAAGCTATTGTTTTTCATAATAAGGAAATCCTTGATGAAATTAGAGAAGTTTCAGCCAAGTGGCGAGGATGGAAGCCAGACTTTGAGGAGAGGATAAGGAGGCAACCAAGATAAACAGATTGATAGAGATATGAAGGCTTAAGGATAGTGTAATTAGGTAGATTCAGAACCAGAGTGGTTAGACCCAAAGATCTCTCATAAATGGTATGTCAACATGGCCTGTAGTTGGGAACTTCGATTTTTACAAATTGCATTTTTTATCAAGGAATAGGATGAAGATGCTCACTCTATACTAAGGAAATTTATGAGTGTCACAATTATAGAGAGGGTGGAATAGGTAACTTACTGGAGTTGAGTGCTTAATTCTAGGAGATTGGCTGTGAAAGGGAAGAGATGTATGGGTTGATAGCACAAGGTAATTATGGGGTTAAATGAAGGTGTTTTAATAATAGAGGAATTCTGTAGGCAGAAGGACAGGAACCATTGAATATGGGGAGGTTGAAAACTTGGGAGAGAAATGAAACAGTAGAAGGTGAAAGTTCCAAGAAGAGATGGGAGAGGGAAGGGGATCAAGGGGAAAGCGAGAGCTGTTGGTGTTGGCATCAGAAAAGACTACTCCATTCTGAGATAGGAGCAACAGAGCAATTGGAGTGGCAATGGTGTTTGTTTGAGTGGAGGTTAATTGGAAGTCTTTGTCATTAATGTTCTACATAACTGGGTCCTTTCCTGCTTTCCAGTCTTCTTCCTCTTTACTCCATTCAATGAACTCTATAATTCATAGACACTTCCTACTATTGCCTGATATGCTGCTCTAGGTCCCATCCTTGGTCTTCGTAATGCTCAAAACCTATGACTGAAATGCTCACTTTCCTCATTGCTACCTTGATATTTCTGGCTTCCCTCAGGTTGGGCTCAAATTTCAGAGACATATTTATAATGAATTTTGTGTGTACCTATTATACATGTGTGTGTATACACATGACATACATATACAGAGTATCTATGTACAACACACATACACACACATATATATATACATATACATATACACACACACACATATATATATATATATATGTATATATATATATACATATATATATATATATATAGTCTAATTAAAATGAGAGTTCCTTGATAGCAGGAAATGTTTTGCCTCCTTTGTATCTTCGGTGCTTAGCACAGAGCAAGAGCTTAATAAATACATGTGGCCTGAATCACTGACTGAATTGAGGAGAAAAATCGAAATGATGGCTGTGATCATTTAGAAAAAAAGTCAGCATGCTTCCTAAAGAACAGTTCATGGCAGACTAATTATAAGTCATTTTTCAACTGGAAGGTCAGGGTGATGATATAGACACACTATATCTGGATTTTAGAAAAACATTCAGGATTTTTTGTTATGATCTTGTAGAGAAGATGGAGACAGGATGGATGGGGGTTGGTACATTTAGAGCGATCCAGGGCTAGTTGAGTGACTGGACCCAAAGATGAGTCATAAAAGGGATACCAACTTTGAGGAACGACTTTAGCAGAGTACCCTAGGCATCCTTTGCTTTCTGCTCTTCAAAATTCTTATTTTGCATGGTCCACATAGACATTGATGAGAGTTACAAATACCGAGAAAGTGGGAGAGGTAACTTAATGGCAGAGTCAGGATGAAATGGTAGAATTACGGGATACACTTAGTAACATGAAGTTCAATAGGGATGAATGTAAAGTATTTTGCTGGTTTCAAAAATAATTTTCACAAAGATAGAGGAGGAATTCCTATACAACAGTTTGTCTGAAAATCATCGGGGGGCTTTAGTGTGCTAGGAGTTGGCAATGTGACATGGCAGCCCAAACAAAACCCTGCACACTCTAAGGTTAAATTGAGAGGCATAAAATCGATAATAAGGCAGATAATGGTGGCACTGTACTCTGCTCTGGCTAACCCATATCTGAAATATGATGTCAATTCTGGAAGTCCTATAATCAAAGAACATTGAACAAATGAAACAGGTCTAGAAGATGGTGACATGACTGGTGAAAATGAGCAGAAAAGCATTTATTATACACAAAACATTGTGATAAATGCTTGGGATACAAATGGAGAAGTATCAGAGTCCCGGATAGTAAAAGAACTCAAATTCTAATGAGGGGAAGAGTGGACAACACATATAGGAGATTTCTAATGCAAGTCAGGGCCAAAATTCAGTTATTCTCAGGGCAGAGTGGGAAAACAAATTTTATTTTACTCAGTGGGATTTCCATTAATAAAACCACATTCAGCCTATGGCAGTGACAGCAAATGACATCCTGGAGTGAGAAAAGTGATTTTTACCAAGTCCTCCACTATATCTACAGGATTGAGGTCTTTTTTTTTTCCTACCAAGATATAAAACAAAGAAACCTCTTCAAATGTAAATTGTGTTTCAAAGTGAAAAAACAAACAAGCAATTTTCCTGCTTTCTCTTCTTAGGGTTTTTCCAACTGGTAGGTCCTTGGTGAGAGGAAGCTAGGTAATGCAGTGGATAGAGCACCAGTGCAGGAGTCAGGAGGACCTGAGTTCAAATCTCACCTCAGACACTTGACACTCACTAGCTGTGTGACCTTGGGCAAAGTCACTTAACCCCAATTGCCTCATTCTGGGTCATCTCCAGTCATCCTGATGAATATCTGGTCACTGGATTCAGATGGCTCTGGAGGAGAAGTGAGGCTGGTCACTTGCATAGCCCTCCCTCCCTTCCTCAAAACAAAGTCAAGTGCAAGTCATGTCATTATTTCTCTGATGGCATGGTCTTCTTCAAAAATGAAGGACGACACACACAAGTGATCCTGGTGGCTTTTTTACTATTGTCTTTTTTGAAAGAAAGATTTCAAACAAATCAGTACTCTTCCTTGGCAGGGAAATAATCCAATGCTTCAGGAATTATTGGTTATCTGGGAGTAGGAAAACAATCCAGTAAAAGAAGATTCATTCATAAATGAAGGAGAAAGGAGACTTGAAAAAATGATAATGAAGTCAACAGTGAGTCAGTCTTATTAAGCTCTTAATTTGTATCATATGTTACTGTGCTAGAATATTATTACCTACAAAATTACTATGCTATGATACAAAGACAGTTAAAAAATGGCCTTTATACTGTAGGAGCTTGTATTCTAATGGAGAGAGGCAACATGCAAGCAACTATGTACATACAAGATATGTACAGTATAAATGTGACTTCATCTCAGAGGGAAGGCACTAGCAGTTGGAGGAGTAGAAGAGGAAAAGAGGAGGGTGGGAAAAGTCTCGTGCAGAATTTGAGACTTGAGTTAGGTCTTGAAGAAAGCCAGGAGGTGATGGTGATGAGGAAGAACATTCCAGATGTGGGGCACCTTGTGCCAATGAAAAGATACAGAGTCAAGGGATGAAGTGTTATTTTTGAGAAACAGCAAGAAGGTTGGTGTTGCTGGATTATTGAATATGTAGAGGGGAATAAAGTGTAAGAAAATGAAAAAAAAGAAAAGGCAACATTGTAAAGGGCTTTAAAAACCAAATGGATATATTTGATCCTGGAAGTTATAGAGAACCATTGGTGTTTACTGAGTTGGGATGGAAGGTGATCTGGTCAGACCTGTGCTTGAGGGAAATTTAGTAGCTTAGTGGAGGATAAATTAAAGTGGGAAGAAATAGGAGGCAGAGGTTGATCTTCTCACCTCGAGTCTCTTCCTGTTCTAGAAGGCTATCACAACAGTCCAAAACTGAAGTTATGAGAACTATGGATGCCTCAAAAAGATGAAAGGAAAGTTAATATATTGTTCATATTCATTGTTTTAGAGATCTTATTACTAAGATTATATCCGAAGGAGCTATTGGCCACAAGAAAAAATATGACACAAGATGTTCTTAGTAACAAGACAAAAATGGAAAAAAACAACAATTGGACACCAACTACATACATTATGGCATATGAATGTAATGAAACATTGTGGCCTCATAAGGAATGCTAGATATGAAGAAGTGAGAAAAATATTAGGATGGGGAGTGGGGTTGGACTTGGGAGAGGAACCCAATCCATGTTGATATGGGGAATTCAGGGATGAGGATTATTGTCTGCCATTAACTTAAATTAACTTAGAGCATAGATGAGCATTAAAGAGTAAATGGTTTGCTGAGGATTGGGAAAGACATGGCAGAAAGTAATGGAAACAAATTAAAAAGAAGACTCTACATATGTATGTTATATTGTATATGTATGTACACACATGCCTGTATAACATATTATATGTGTATACTATGCACAAATATATGCATATATTATGCACACTGCAACAACATAAAGTCAACAGAGAGGAGCAAGAAAAATTGGGTAAATGAAATGGTTATTAGTATCATAGCACCAAACATGGAAGACGTCTCTCTGTTGATTTTCCCCTCCTTGGATTGTGTTGGGGAAGGAGAAACCTTCATAAAGAGGTTTGTTTGGATTTTTGTTGAGAAGTGTCTGTTGTGTTAAAACGAAATATGTTAATAATTTTTTTTTAAAAGGAGAAAGGATAAAAAGAAACTCTGTTTCTTTTTTGGGATGGGATGTGGGGGAGGGATAACCACAAAATGTACTCTTGTAATCTCAACATGTTAGGTGCTTAGGCATCTGTGAAGGATAGGGTCCTTCTATGTAGTCATAGGGATTTAGGCTTAGGGAGCTTGGTGGTTTGTGGTTATAAGATGGTTCAGGAAAGGACTGAGGCAGGGCATGAAGCTTCCATGCATCAAGTCAGCCAACATTTATTAAGTATCTTACTTCATGCCAGGCATTGTGGCAAGCACTATGGATACAATGAAAGACTAATGAATCTAATGCCTCACCAGGAAAGAGGAGTTAGAGGAACTGCTTATATGATTTATCCTGTTATTTGTAAGAATCTTTGGCTTCAGAGCAAGTGATCTTCCCTGATTCCCCATCTATCTCTCTAATCACTCCTCTACCTCCTTTGTCGTCTCCTTATTCTTCTGATTTTCTATTTTGGGTCCTCTTCTCTTTCCTCTCTAGGCAAACTCCTTTACTTTCAGATATTTAGGTACCACTTCTAAGCAAATGGTGTGTGTGTGTGTGTGTGTGTGTGTGTGTGTGTGTGTGTGTCTGTCTTTCCTATCATGACCTCTTTTTTCAGTCTCTACCCCCATTTCGGGCTTGTTAGAGGCCTACCTGCTTAGCTATACTGGCAATATCTTGCTAACAATGGATATACAGCTACCTTTTCATTTTTTCTAATGGAAGACATTAATAACTTGCCCTGGCTTATTCAATTCCAGTTATAAATATGTATTACAAAGGGACCCCCAATACAAGTGATATTACAGGACTGTGGAAGGTGTCCTTCCATTGTTAACAGGACTTTTTATGCTTGATTCAAAATTGATGTCCCTTGAGATTTGGAAGGCATCACGTTGCTTTCAGTCCTGAAGAAGGAAGAGCAGCAGACATAAAGATGATAGCACATGATCTGACCCCTTGTAGGGAGTGGAGTTTAAAGATAGTCTCCTGAAGGCTCAGCTTCCTGGATTTTCTTCATACCATCACTTCTCCTACAGGAGGAGCATGACAGTTCACTTCCTATCATTCTTTCCCCTGGAGTACGAAGCAACAGGAAGATGCACTGTTCTTCACCCCATCTGATGGCCCAGAGTCTTCAGGAAAGCTGCTTAACTCTAACTCTTGTCCTTCTCCTCCTGTTTTCCTTCCTCCCTCCTCCATCTTCTTAAGCTTGCTAACAAAAAGAGTGATCCTAAAACTGGATAGTCTGTCCTCAGGGGCCAGTGAATTTCCTCCCCCTCACTGGAGTTTTTCAAGCAAACACTGGATGATAACTTGTCAGATATGCCTTAGAGGGATACCTAGGAGATTCTTGTTTAGGTACTAGTTGTTCAGTGAAATCCTTCACAATGCTGAGATGCTGTGACAATGTAATTTATGAGATCTTACTACCTGAATATTCCATTGGCACCCCAATTGTAACATACCCCAAACTGAGCTTAGTTTACTTTTCCTTAGACCTACTCTCTAAGAAACAGATTTAGAGCTTGCAGGGACTTAGAAGTCAAGTAATCTAAACCCCTCATCTGAGGAATCCTCATCATGAGGAAACTGGAACCTAGAGAGATTTAGTGACTACCCAAGGTCACTCAAGTCATATGTAGCAGTCAGGATTCAAACCCAGGTCCTCAAACTCCATATCCAGTATTCTTTCTATGGAATTGTATGTAAGGAGGATTTTGTTATCCTTTTTAGAGTTTAGTTTCTCTGGATCCATGGCCATGGCAATGTCCAGGTCTTAGATAATAACTCCCAGAATAGTTTCAAGGATTGTAGATGATAATTCCCAGAATCATAGTGACAGACAGTCCCACTGAGACTGCACCATAAGATATGATGATATAATTGATATTTACTACACTTGTGCAGAATGACGATATTGCTAAAGTTAATCTGTGAGGCTCTTGTTGGCAAGATGCCTTCTTTGTCTAATTACCCAATAAAGTAGGTGGGTATTGGTCAGGGAGGGAGGGTAATCTATGGAGGAATCCAAGGGGAAAACCACAGGAAACTCATAGGGGAATCTATGTGTGCCTCAACTTTGAGTCTTGAGGGAATTTAGGGGAGCACACAAGTATGCCTGTCTTGATTGACCCCATTGAGACATAGGGGTAGTTGCCCCCCACTTCTTGCTGGCCCCTGTAAGAAAGGTAATTAGGCAATGCTGTAGGAACTGGTTCTCTCAGCAATGCTTGAGAAGACTAGACTATAATAAAACTGGTTATTAGTCCCTCCGAAGGTGTCTACCTGTCTACGAGATCAAGAGTAAACTTGTTAGAGGCTAGAGAATGAAAATTCCAGCGCCTCCTCTGTGTTACATGTGAAACACTCATCATGTTATGGCTTCTCATGTTCTCACTGTTCCTTTCTGTGGCACCATGATTCATTTAACAACTTATTGCAAAACCTTAGTAATATCTTTTACTTGCTCTTTTCTCTCACCTTTCATACTCAACCAAGAACAAAATCTTATTGACCAGAGCTTTAACTAGAACTAAATTGGTGCAAGTGACACAAAAGATGACCTCAGTGGTAGGAGAAGTAGACAACATCTGAAAAAGGGTAGAGGGATGCCCCCAAATGCCTTGAAGTCATTGTTGGTGAGCCTGCTCCTGGGGAGGGGAAGGATACCACATGATAAATTCTTATTTTAATTAACTATTATTGATAACTGAGTTATAAGATCAATGGTTTATCGTTATCATCCCCAAAGTCTGACACTTTAGGGAAGTGGCTTGGGCAGTGGATGACCTTTGCGATACATAGATTTTCATTTGGGGGTTGGGGATGAAAGAGGGCTTAAAACCAGTTCACTTCTAAAGTTGCTCAAAGTGGCAAAACCAAATATTAGCACTGAATGGATCAGGTGGTGCAACTCCATCTAAAAGAAGAGAAAACTCAGGCTCCAAAAGTGGAAATAATTTTCCCAAAGCTCCAAAGGAAGGCTCATTTAATTCTTTTAAAAATTATTCTGAACTCAAATACCCCAAAAAAGATTATTTATAAATGCATAGTACGAATACAAAATAAAAAGGATTACATATGAAACTATGGATATCCATTTAAAAAGAAAAGTACATAATAAATTCTTCACATTACTTTCAGTTCTATTTATTTACTTATTGAAATTATCAAAACCAAAACTGTTTATTTACTTATTGAAACTGATGATGGGCTGAGGTGGGTGACATCAATTAGAGCCCAGATCTCATGATCTTCCAGAATATTAGAGCTGTAAGTAACCTTGGAGATCACTTTGTTCAATGCTCTTAGTCTACAGAGGAGGAAACAGAAGTGTAGTCAGAGCAGGAACCAGAACCTAAGGATCTTGACTCTCTTTCCAGGATTCCTTTATCCAAGTTACTGAAATGTGGATTTCTGAGATATGGCCAAAGCTCATTTAGGGTCATCAGTTGGTGCCTTAGCACCAACAGCTGGTCTCATGACTTAGGATAATGAGTAGAGTGGGAAGAGAGCCCTTGGTTACATGCTTGACACATATTGGCCCCAATCTCAGCCAGCCTGGGAAGGCAGCCTAACAGTATCTTCCAGGGAGAGAAGGGTCTTAATCTTATCTCAGGCTGAGGAAGAGTTGGCACTGTACATCTATGCCCCAAATTACCCTCTCTCGTCTTGGCCCTCAGAAGCCTGGACTGCTGCTGTTGACAATGAATGACCCAGTTCAGTGTGAGTTTGGATTCAGATTTCCCCCACCTCTAAGTCAAGCTTCCATTTCCATTCCATCTTTCCTCACTCCCTTAAAGAACTCCCTGAGATGGCACAAGAACTGCCCAGATGCTTCCTGCTCCCATGGTGGAAACCCACACATTCCCCTTTTCTCTTCATCCATCCCCAAGTCCCATCTGCCACAGTTCTGCTCTACCACTGGCTTCCACCTAGTTTTCCTCCTTAGAATAGTGGGGGCAGCTAGGAGTCACAGTGGATAGAGCACCAGTCTCAGAGTTAGGAGGACCACAATTCAAATCCAGCCTCAGACACTTACTAGCTGTCTGACTTTGGAAAAGTCCCTTAACCCCCATTGCCTCAAAAAAAAAAGTACAGGTGTTGTCCAGACCCTTTAAATTTCTTGTTTTACAGTATACTTTCTACTTTGGGAAAATGGCCCAATCACCTGGTCTTGGAATTGAATTTGCTTCTGAAACATCTCTTGGAAGAGTCTTTTGTTTCATCCAACTACTACTCCTTCAATTCAGCCCTTCAGAATAGTAATGTTGATAATAAGTAGCACAAAGGTTTTCTGTACATATGTTGTCTCACTTGACCCTCAAAACAAACCTGTCATGTACTGGAATGTACACACACTTACTATCCCCACTCTACAGATGATGAAAAAGCTGAGGAAAAACGTTTAAGTGACTCACCCAGGATCCTGAGGCAGAATTTGAACTTGGATCCCCCAAGTCCAGCACTCTCTTTTCTGTGCTTCCTAGGTGCCTCATTACCTACCTATACCATTCTCACAGGTATGTGCACATCTAACCTGTATGCCCTGCTAAAACTTACGTGTGTGTGTATGTGTCCACACACACATATATATACACATACGTCTACATGCATCTAGTGATACCTATGTAAAATAATTTTTAATTTGGTTACATCTGATCATGTTACTCTCCTGCTTAAAAATGTAGAGTGACACAATGTATTTTGATTGGTTATATTTTTGTATTGCATTTATACATCACATTTCATGTACTATGCTCTAGTGAAATTGGACTTGTTATTTATTTATTCATTCTTATTTATTTATTTGTTCATTCATTATTTCTTCCTGCCATGTCTAACTTTCATGCATTCATTCACTCAGACCATCTTTCATTCCTGGAACAGACTCCTTTCTTAATTTTCACCTGCCCAAATCTTCCTCTACTCAGCTCAGAGGTTAACTCTTCCATGAAGCTTGACTTGGCTACCTCTTACCCCAGCCAATACACATTCTCTTCCTTTCTCAAATTTGCCTAGAATATTTCTCCCAGTTCCTCCCCATCCCCTCTCCCTTTAGGACTTTGCATTAATTCTTTTTGCCCAGAGACTCTGCCTTAGATTAGACCACCAGTTCACTATAGGCTCCTGGAGGGTAGGAGTTGTGTCATCTTTCATCTTGACACACCCAGCGTGTTTCATGTAGCAGGCAGCTGATAAATCCTGCCTGAACTGAATAGAAGAAACTAAAACATATATTCCTATGCCTGATAGTTCAGACCTTTAGCACCCTAGTACTCTTTTCTACATTTCTATACCCCAGAGCAATAGCTATCTAATCTTATCTTAAATTCTCCAAGACAAAAACTAGAAACATAATTCATGCTTTCCCACTTTTATGTGTTGGATGGAATTGTTCCCTGTACCCCAGTCCTCTTTCCTGTTCTGTGCCTATGGAATTCCCATCCATCTCTAAAGGGCTTCTTAATTATAAAACCTTCCCTGATCCCATCCCAGTAATCTTCCTTCCCTGAGAATGACTTTTTCCTCCTTGGACCTCACTTCCCTCCCTACTTTTCTAATGGACTTTAATTTTATTTTTTCAATAGAAAAATATTTTTTTCTCCCTCTCACCTCCCCTCTAATTAAAAAAAAAAAAACAAAGCTTGTGTAACATACAATTTGTGAGATAAAATATCCTCATTTTTCTCCAAAAATGTTTTTGTCATCATGTGTTAGTGTTTTTATAGATATTTGTATTTGTAACATAATCTGAGGGCAGAGATATATTTTACCTAGATTTTTATATACCCTAACAACTAGGGCACATAGTAGGCACTTAAATGCTCATCAAATTTTGTTGAAGCATCCATCCAGCACTCATATGGCCCAATAAGCTTTAAATAAAACCATGGCAAATGTATGTTAGATCTTCATTCAGGTTCTACCAGTTCTTTCTCTGGAGATGGGCACCAATTTTCAATTTTCATCATAACTCCTACAAAATTATCTTGAATGGTTGTATTGCTGAGAATAGCTAACCTATCCATAGTAGATCATCTTACAATGCTGGTGTTACTGTGTCCATTGCTTTCCTGGTTCTGCTCATTTCACTTTGCATCAATTTATATTGTCTTTTCATGGTTTTCTGAGAGCATCCTGCCCATCATTTCTTAAAGCATAATAGTATTCCATCACAATCATATACAATACCTTCTTCAGGCATTCCCCAATTGATGGACAGTCCCTCAAATTCATATTCTTTGCCACCACTAAAAGAGTTGCTATCATATTTTTATACACAGATCCTTTTCCTTTCTGTTTTTATCTCTTTGGGATGCAGTTCTTGGAGTGGTATTGCTTGGTTAAAAGTTAGGTATGATTTTATAGCCCTTTGGGCATGGTTTCAAATTGCTCTCCAGAATGGTTGAATCAGTATAAATCTTCACCAATAGCACATTAATGTTTTAATTTTCTTGCATCCCTTCCAATATTTGTCATTTTCCTTTCCTGTCATATTAGTCAATCTGAGAGATGTGAGGTAGTATCTTAGAGTTATTTTAATTTGCATTTCTCTCATGAATAGTGATTTAGAGCATTTTTTTGTATGACTATAGATAGCTTTGATTACTTCATCTGAAAGCTATCTTCACATCCTTTGACCATTTGTCAATGGAGGAATGGCATTTATTTCTATGAGTTTGACTCAGTTTTCTATATGTTTGAGAACTGAAGTCTTTATCAGAGAAACACACTATAAAACTTTTTTCACAGTAATGTTTACCAACTATTTATTTCCATCCATCCTATGTTCTTATTTATCCTAATCTCTCTCTCCTTTTTGCCCTTTTTATTCTCAAAAGTGTTTTGCTTCTGATTTTTACCTCCCCAAACTGCCCTCTCTTCTATCAGCTCCTCCCCTCTTCTCTTACCCCTTCTATGTACTACTTTCCTGTATGGTAAGAAATACTTTTACAACCAACTTTGTGTGTATGTTACTCCTTCTTTGAGTCAATTCTCATGAGAGTAAGTTTCATGTGCTCCCCTCCCCACTTACCTCGTTTTCCCCTCCAGTGTAAAATCTCTTTCAGACTTCTTTTATGTCAGTTAATTTATCCTATTCTACTTCTCCCTTCTCCTAGTGCATTCTTCTTTCCTATCACTTAATTTTATTTTTTTAGATATCATCACATTAAACTCACACCTCTGCTTTTTGTCTATGTGTGCTCCTAATTGCCCTAATAATGAAAAAGGTTTTAGGAGTTATAAATATCATTTTCCCATGTAGAAATATAAATAGTGTAACCTTATTGAATCCCTTATGATCTCTCTTTTCTGTTTATCTTTTTTATGCTTCTTTTGCTTGAAAGTCAAATCATCTATTTAGCTCTGATCTTTTCATGAGGAATGCTTGAAGGTCTTGTATTTCATTAAATGTCTATTTTCCCTTCCTCTTCCTCCCCACTCGCCCCCTCCCTCCAAAGGATTATACTCAGTGATTCTTGGTTGCAATTCTAGCTCTTTTGCCCTCTGGAATATCATATTTCAATCCCTCTGATCCTTTAATGTAGAAGCTGCTAAATCTTGTGTCACTCTGACTGGTTTCATAGCATTTGAATTGTTTCTTTTTGGCTGCTTGCAGTATTTTCTCCTCGATCTGGGAGGTCTGGAATTCAGCTATATTATTCCTGGGAGTTTTCATTTTGTGATCTCTTTCAGGAGGTAATTGGTGGATTCCTTTAATTTCTATTTTACCCTCTGGTACTAGAATATCTGGGAAGTTTTCCTTGATAATTTCTTGAAAGATGATGTCTATGCTTTTTTTTTTAATCATGATTTTCAGGTAGTTTAATAATTTTTAAAATATATCTCCTGGATCTGTTTTCCATGTCAGTTGTTTTTCCAATGAGATATTTCACATTTTTTTTTCTATTTTTCAATCTTTTGATTTTGTTTGATTGTTTTTTGATGTCTCATAAAGTTATTAACTTTTACTTGCCCAATACTAAGAAATTATCTTCTCTAGTACCACCTTTTCCATTTGGCTAAATCTCCTCTTTTTTTTTTTTTTTGCATATCTTTTTCCATTTGGCTAATTATGCTTTTCAAGGCATTCTTCTCTTAATTGGATTTTTGTGCTTCTTTACCATTTGGCTTATTCTTTTTTTTAAGTGCTATTTTCTTTAGTACTTTTTGTGCTTCCTTTACCAAACTGTTGTTTTTTTTATGATTTTCTTGCATCACTCTCATTTCCCTTCAAAATTACTCCTCTATCTGTCTTATTTGATTTTTAAAATCCTTTTCAAGCTCTTCTATGGCCTAAGATCTATTCATATCTTTCTTTGAGACTTTAGATGCAGGAATTTTGACTTAGTTATCTTTTTCTGAGGTGCGTTTTGATATTTCTTGTCATCATAATAACTTTCTACGGTCAGATTTTTTTTTTCTGTTTACTCATTTTCTAGCCTATTTCTTGACTTTTAACTCTATGCTAAAATGGGGTTCTGCTTTCCAAGTAGAGGGGTAATTGTCACAAGTTTCAGGGGATTTTTTTGTGTAGCTGTTTTCAAACATAATTCTGGGGGCCTATAAATTTTTGACTCTTCCAAGTTGGTATGGTCTAGGGCAGCACTTCTTAAACTGTGGGTTACAACCTCACATCAGGTTGTGAAAAATTTGGCAACAGTAAAAGGTTTCTGAACATGCAACAACCAAAATTTAATTAAAAATCAAATGCATAATAAATCTGAGGTGTTTCTGGCAGCACTTGCCTGTGTTGCATTGCATAACTTCACAGCAGCCTTGGTTCTGAACACAAAGCATGTACCCTTTGCACGGTGCATGCTGTCACACCACACAGTATCAGTGAATGCTGCTGAAATGTGAAAAGGGATTGCAGGTGAGAAAAGTTTAAGAAGCCCTGATCTAGGGAGAGATGTGTTTACTACTTTCCTGTACTGTTTACTGGTTTGTGGGTGACCACAAACAATCTTTTTAATCAGGGAACTCTGATCAGGGTCGCTGTACCCTTGCAGCCCCTGCTATGCTGGTATTAAGGCTCACACTAGTATGAAGGCTCAAGACTGTGACCCAGATACAAGTACATGCAGTGCAATAGAATCCTGCCCCTGGTGCCCCAAAGGTATCACTGTAAATTTCCTTCTGGCTTGTTGTCTTCTTCCCTTACTGTCTGTAGGCTGAGAGATCTAGACACTGTCACTATTGTCACTGATTTAATGTCCCGATGTCTGCTCCTGATTTGTTGGGGCCCAGTCTGTGTTGGCACTGTGGCCAGTGCTGGACCGGGTTCCTCTCTCACTATGGTACAATAGAGCTTTCCTGCTGACCTTCTAAATTGTCTTAGGCTGGAGAATTGTTTCACTCCACCTTTTTTGTGGGTTCTGCCACTCTAGAATTTGTTTAGAGTCATTATTCAAAGGTATTTGAAGAGATATAGGCGGGAGCTCAGGGGAGTCCTTGTCTTTACTCTGCCATCTTGGCTCCCCCTCTGATGACAAAATTCTTGGGACTATCCAATCCCCCCGCCAAACTCCATGTTTATCCAACAGCCTTCTGATCTTCAAACACTTTCTTAATTGTGACTAGAAGATACACATTTGATCTTTGGATACTTTCGTTGTTTGTGAAGGAATGCATTAATCTTCTAGTACCAATTAATCTCCTCTGTCATTTGGGATTCATTTTTCTCAGGTGCTCCTGTCCTCCCTAGATAAGCTTATCATAGTATTCCTAGACCAGAAGAGGTGAAAGTTTAGGCTCTGACCCATAACTTCTGACTGGCCAAATGCTAATTGATTGATATGCTGATGATGACACCTATGTACAGCACCTATGAGCCCTACTCTGAAACTACCAGATTTGCTAATAACAGACTACTAAATCATAAACTTCATGTCTAAAATAAGCAGAGAATTAATTCAAACACATCTAATCATCTTCATCTCTACAAGAGAAGATTGATGATACTGAGAAAATGCCTCATTAAGGGTACAGACTGAAGGAGAAACAGAGGAACTTTGGGAAATAGGAAGTCTATTCCTACTAAGACTTGTGTTCCATATCACATCAAAGGAACAGGCAATGAATGCCTAATTAATTCTCCAGAGGCATCCCTCAGAGCTGGCATAGGTTTCCCAGTTCAGCAGCCATTGTGACAGTTCAGAGAGCCATCATTTATATAAGCCAAAGACATCTTTAGAAATAAGCCACAGTAACAGATTGCTTGGTTACAGGGATGCTGGTTACCTTTACCCTAACATATCTCATGCACAGACAGGTATGTAAGTCGTTTATTTTTAGTGTTAGCTCTGTTAATCCTCTATTAGATGTCCTCATGTGTATAGCCTCTGGTCTATTACATAAGTGCAATATTTTCAGCTTTTAAAATAGCTTTTCTCTGTAACAAGAAAAATTAAATAGGGCACAAGGGTGTGCTAATCAGCCCCTGAGCATGTGTGGTAAAGAAAAGTTTTGATAGAACAAGAAAGATGCAAAGATGAATGTACTTTGTCTAAGCGAGGAAAGCTGAGACATAACTAGCTTGTGATATGTGGGACTTTGCCCCAGAGACCCCAATATATGTGTAAGGGGGTTAGGGGAATCTCCCTCACTGGAAGACAACATTTCTACCCTAGACAATCTAATGTATGATCCTCTGCTGGCTTGTATTTCTGTGTGGTACAACTTCCCCCAGGCTTATCATCACAGGGTCCTGTTGCCATGGCACCCCTCTTCAGGAGCCTGCCTTCCTCCCCAGCCCTGACAGGGATGAGAACAAGAAAGCCTTTGTGGGGGGATGGGCTGTCTCTTCTCCCCATGGTCATTTCTGCCACTGTCCCTGAATTGAATTTGCCCCAAGCACAAAAATTCCTACTTCCAGCTCCGAAAGAAAGAACACAAAGCTTAATCTTTCTCCCTTATTGCTCAGTCACAGACTCAAACGTTGAGAATGGGAAGGAACCCTAAGATCATCTAGCATGACCCCCACTCATTTTTGTAATTACAGATACTGAGGCCCACAAAGGAGGCTGTACTGGTTGCTAAAGGTTATACTGGTAATAAACAGCAGAGCTGCAATTTGAACCAAACTCCCTGACCTTAAAGTCACTTCTCTTTTCACTATACCATGCTCCTTCTCTAGGCTTAACTTTCTATTCTACTTCTAGAGAAATGGACTTGATATCAGCATTCACTTTTATACACAGAACTTGGGCTAAAGTCACAAGGATAGGATTAAACTTTAGGTCTGGGGAATTACCTGGGGTATCACCTTGTGTGGTCACTTCATTTTAGAGATGAGGCACCTGAGGTTTAGAAAGGGGTTATGGCTTGTCCAAAGTCACACAGGTAGGAAGCATTAGAACCAGGATTTGAGGCTAGATGCTCTGATAGCAAACCCAGCGTTTTTTTCACCATCCCACACTGACTTCCCACAGATCACTCCCCTCAGTACTGCTATACAGCAATTTCCATTGATGCAGGTGACTGAACAGTTCAGAACATACCTTCAACACATGAAGGTTGTCATATTTGGTGACTCAACAGCATCCTGGTTTCAGATGATAGTTTCTTCTATATTCTCCCTGCCTTTCCCCGTTAAAGATCCCAAATTTTTAAATCTATTTTGTTCATCCCCATATGTGTACATATGGTCTCCCCTGGCTAGGTTGTAAATTCCTTGAAGGAAGGTCTATCTCATTTTGTCTCAGTATTCTGAGTGCCTATGATAATCCCTGAAATGTTATAGGTACTTATCTAAAGCTTATTGATGTCAGGGATGGAAGTGATGGTTTCTAAATGTGTGCTGTTTCCCCTGTTTTTCTTTTTTTGGGGGGTTTGGGAAAGGGGTGGTAACTGAAAGAAGCCCTGGTACTTAGGGGTCAGTGTGGATTACCCTTCGCAATGTCATGTTCCATGGTTTAGTGTAAATAAGAGTAACTTGTACATCATCAGGGGTGGCCAGAATAGATCACTCCTGCTTTCAATGGAACTCAACAAAGAGTCTTTAAACTTGTGACCACAGCACCACTATGCAGAGGCAGCTAACACCACAACAGTGATCTGGCGCAGGGCCATCCTTAATTGATGACATTAAGGAATTCCAGAAATTGCAGGCAATCTCCACTTAGGAGGAACATGCATACACACATTGCCTGAAATATTCAAATGGAGCCTTGCTGAGGAATTATCCTGCTGGTACAAGTGAGGGTTTTTTTTCCCTTCCCTTTCATGATAAGGTTAAGTAAACACATCAGGGATGGCTGTTCTTAGCAGAAGAAGGAAGTGATAATTATGCGCTCTTGCAAAGCAAATTATGTAATGACTAGGAGAGGCTGCCCATCCATTCTCCAAGAGGGAATACGCCTGAATATGAGTTCTATGTGCAAGATTGAATTGCAGTTCATGGGATTAATTGATAAAAAATATCATATGAAGAAATGCAAAATTGGAGACAGCAGATGGCTTTTGCTGGGAGAAGGTTGTCTTTAGGCACGTTAGAAGGTACATTTGGCTTAGATAAGCCAAAATGGCTACCCTGCAGCAGGACCAAGAGAAACTTAGAATTTAAATGGTAACTCCACTGTAGACTGAGAATTTGACAAAAAAAGAGAATGAGAAAGTCTGAATGATAATCAATTAGGGTCCTAGGAATACATGAGCAATATGTTATGCCTACCAGAGCACTAGAAATTGGGACACACTTTTGGGAGAGAGAAAGCTTAAGTAAACCCTGATAGTCTGTATAGTAGCAAAGCGAGAGTAGGATCAATCCTCCCTTGAACTGAGTATCTGGGATATATGCTGAGTATTCTCTTAGTAAGTGACCATTCAGTTGAACTTGTTTCTAACACAATTCTCTTTGTGTGGTATCACTTGGTATTTTTGTTGTTGAGTCATTTCAGTTGTGTCTGACTTTTTATGACCCTATTTGGGGTTTTCTTGACAAAGATACTGGAATGGTTTGCCATTTCCTTCTCCAGCTTATTTTACAGATGAGGAAATTGAGGTGCAAATAGGGTTAAGTGATTTGCTTAGGGTCACACAGCTAGTAATTGTCTGAGGCTGAATTTGGACTCAGGAAGAGGAATCCTCCTGACTTTACCTAGTGCTCTATCCACTGTGCCACCTAGCTGCTCATCACTTTGTACATCAAAAACTAAACACAAGGAAGAAACCATAACTTTTACAAATAGGTATGTTTTGGATGTGTATTAAACTGAGTTATAGCAAAGAGCAACTAAGGCCTGTCAGGTGGACCAACCATCTTGATATCATGGATCTAAACACCTGAAATATGGTGCTAGGATTCAGTACATTCTGTTTACCCATTAGACAGATGGGTGCATCCTTTACGGGACTAGACATACTTAGTTATTCCTGAGGGAAATCAAATACCATGTGGATGGTGTTTAACTCTCATGGCCCTGGCCTTTCCAATTGGGAGAAGTAAGGTATAAGGGGGAACAAAGTTATGAATGGAGTTAGAGAATATTTTCAGAGACAGACCCTATTTGGGGATCAAAGTTTAGAACACAGACTGCTGTCACTAGATAGTTTTTATTACTTGGAAAATAAGTTCCAGATGAGATACAGCTGAGACCCATAAAGTCTGGTCTTAAGGGGTGCTAGAATGAGATATGATTTGTGGGGTACCCAAGGTTGGTTTTCATAGCAAGGTTAAGTGATAGTAAAGTGGGACATGGGTGGGCGTCTTGCCCCCAAGGAGACTGGGTATAGTTCTACTGTCCTCTAGCCTGTTCAGAATGCATTTAGAATTTTGTAGTCAGTCCAGAGCAGTAATGTTTTCTCAAAGACATTGATAATCTGTACTATACCCAGAGAAAGGCAAATAATCTAGTCAGAGGACTAGTGATCATGTCATATGAGGGTTAGTTGAAAGAAATAGGAATGTTTAGCCTGAAAAAAAATCTAATTATTGTGATAGTTATTTCTGATAAAACCAAAACCTTAGTTGAAATTACTTCCACAGTGTACTGAAATGTACGTAAGTCCTAAAGAAGTTTATACTGTGACCACTTTCATTTATTACTTCACCCAAATTCTTGGGTTTTTTTTAAAGGAATTGTTTTGAAGAATTTCTAGACATCAGGGTCCCAATTTTTCATTTATATAAAATTTGATTTATAAATATTAGCCGGTGAGGCAAATGTTAGAAGGGTAAGTTAACAACAATAGCTATAGCGTTCGCTTCTAGGTGCAACATTTGGGGGAAGATTGCTTTGTGGAATAGAGATAAATTTATTTGAGTATCAGAGGGCAGAAGGAGAAGCAGTAGCATGTAAGAGAAAAGGCTTCAGAATTTTTCATCAGGAGAAATCTGGGTTCCACTTGCACCTCTGACACTAACTAGTTCTCTAACCAGGACCAAGTTACTAAGATTCTCTGAATCTCAGGTTTCCATCTATAAAAAGGGGATAATGCTCTCGGACATATCTCTACCCCAAACAATTTTTGTGAAGATTAAGTGAGATAATTTATGTAAAGCACTTCATAAACTTTGACATACTTTGTAAATGTCAGCTATTAATATTAACTAGAAACAATGGACTTTTAAAAATGTTTTCAAGGAGTCTTATGATTCCAAAATGATCTTTGCTTGATTTATTTGTCAAGTCCGATTTTAAAAATAGTAAATAAATGAACTTTTCTTGTTTTTCCCAATTTTTAAATTTTATTTTAACATTATTGTTTTACTTAGTCACTACATGCTACTTACTTTATTTTGGTTTGGAAAGATCCCATTACTTGGATGTTTTCCATTTTCTATCCAAAGACATTTATCCTTTCCATTTTTTCTCAAGAGAATTCATTTTTTTTTTTTGCTTCTAGTTTTCATTTATTAAGACTCTGATATGTTCAAAGCTTTCTGCTGTATGCTACATATATTAGGCAACTCCCTCCTCCCCCACTGGATTTTGCGTCATAACATAAGCATAGTGAAAATACAAAGAAAATTGGGGAGAGAGATCATTAATAAATGGGAAGATTTTGGATTTTTATCTACTGGTTGGAATAATGCAGATGTTAGTGCAATTTCAATTAAAATCTTATTGTTTTCTTATAAACAACATATTGTTGGATTCTTGAAATGCAGAAATCTTTAATGAATCTACATTAGGTTGTTTTTCTTTTCTTTCATTCTGTTTCTTTTTATGGGGTAGAATTTGCATGTAATCTTATTTGATTTATCATCTATCATTCTCTGCTTAATTAATATTCATTTAGTCAAATGGAAATCATATTTTCTTATTTAAATATTGCCTATAAGTGAACCAAAAAATAATAGCAAACGTAATTCTTATATTTTACAATATTGCATCTAGAATTTTTCCCAGAGTGTTATTTGTTTTTGATAGTTCAAGACATTTTCTTGAGAAATTTCCAAAAATAAAATGATCCAATTCTTTTCTTTTTTTTTTTTTTGCTATTTTTCTTGGATTCCAAGAGTTCTGAGATTTACTCTTCTTAGTTTGCCCTCCTACTCTTTAATTCTCACTTAGAGAACATTAAAATCTTTTCCCAATAGAATTGCATTTTTAAAGCTAGCTTTTCCACTTTAGCTGGAATTCTTTGTCTCCTTGCTATTAATTCTTCTTTGGGCTACTTTCATTGAAATTTTCAAGTTTTTAATTTAATTTTCCATCCTGGTAAGTTTTCCTATAATTTTCTCCTTTTGTTCTTGTTCAATAGTGTCCAGCTCTTTGGGGTTTTCTTGGCAAAGATAGTGAAGTGGTTTGCCATTTTCTTCTCTAGCTCGCTTTACAAGATGACTAATGGAGACAAATAGGATTAAGTGACTTGCCCAGGGTCACGCAGCTAGTAAGTGTCTGAAGCTGGCTTTGAACTGAGGAAGATGAGTTTTCCTGACTTCAGGCCTGGCTCTCTATTCACTGCACCACCTAGTGGTCCATTCTTCCCGTTGCCTGTGGATAAAAATATAAATTCTCCCTGCCTTGGCATTTAAAATCCATCTATCTGGCCAGGCTGCATTTGATACAGCTCATATTAGGTAGGCAAATGAGATAATTACTGCTGACATTTACATGGTAATTTAATTGTTACAAAGTATTTGATTTCATATGCTCTTCACAGGAACCCTGTGAGGATAATTACTATAGGCATTTTTTTTTTTTTACAAATGAGGAAACTGAGATAAAGAATAAGTGATTTATTCATGGTCACATTACTAGTGATCATTGCAGGTGGGTCTCAAGCCTAGACCATACTGGGGTGTATTGTATCATTTGATTCCACTGAACTATGCTATGTCCAAGTGGTAAATGAACTAGTACATTAAGGGATGAAGTGACTAAACAAAATGACTTGTAATATTGGCTTCAAGGGACTATCCATAGCAAAGACAACGAATAAAATGAGAAGATGAGCAGTTTCTGATGGACTCAGACAAGGCAGATACCAAACAAAGATGGGGTGTGGAAAGCACCAAAAGAAGAAGGTCTATGTAGGAGGTGTTAAGTTTCCTTTTACTAGACATCATTAGGTAAAGTGTGAATAAATATTTTTTCAGGTATGTTGTTTGGGAATTTCTCATTCAGATATAGGTGAGATGAGGTGTTAACTGAAATTCTACAAAGTCTTGGAATGTGGAAGATGTCTTTCTAGTATCCAGACAGGAGTCATTTCTCACTAGGGGTTTGAGGTTGCCCAAACTATAACCAATTGGTTGAGGATGAAATGAATCAATGTCAATGCAGTTTGGAGGAAAGGGAAGGGAAAGTCTTTGCTTAAGTTCAAATTCCTATCTGCTACATCTAAGGGCTTGAAAAGTTGATCCTAAAAAGATGAAATATGTGAATCTGCCAAGGCATGGACATGGAAGTAGAAATGGGCTAATATCCAGATCAAGAAAAAAGTTTTACTGTTAGGAGGGAGCTAAGGACAATAGGAAAATGTCCCAAGGTTCATTGAAGACTAGCATTAAACTTTCAGAATCATTGTAAATAATGGACTATTTAACTTTCTATCCTCTTACAGAATCTCTTCTTCCTTGTTCCATCCACTACCACCTCCTCCACATTGCATGTTCCCTTTCAGTGCTTCAGAGTCAGTTCAGCTTTTAAGTACTTAGCAGGTTCATATGCCATTCACAGGACAGACCAAGAAGAAAAGCATCCTGTCTTCTCTCTGACTGGGAGTTGGGGTTTGGAGACTCTGGTAAGCAAAGAAAAATGTATGAAACCTAAAGGAAGTCCCAGTAGCGGAACTTCATATTTCCTGGTAGAAGAAATGCCGCAGTTATGGAATGCACCTCATGGTTTTCCAGGGTATCTTATGGAAGAAGGATTAGACTTACTTTGCTTACTCTCAGATGCCAAAACTGGAGGCAGTGGGTGGAAATCACAGAGAGGTAGATGTCAGTTTGACAAAAAAATCTTCGTAACAATTAAGAATGTCCCGAAACAGAATGAGGTTGCGACATAGTGCAACCTCTCTCTGGAAATGTTCACATATGTGATAGAAATCCAAATAGGATCTTATGCTGTTTTTGTTTATTATAATCAAATGCCTCTGATTGAATCCACCTTAATCAAGAGTCTTTACTTGGAGCGCATTTGTATGTATTTGCATTGTTATTTTAATGTGGTTACGGATCTTTCCCACCTATTGATCTATTGATGGGCCTGCCCATTGTAGGAAGCTTGATTAGGGGAGTTTCTTTGTAGGAGGGTCCCAAGTACCTTTTGTTTTTTCTATTGAGGCACTGGGTCAAAGGGTTGTCATGCCCTCTGGCTCTAATTGAGGTTTTACTTAGGGGTTTAGTCTTGGTAAGAAGGTTTGAGTGCAGGATGAGGTCTCCCGGGAGGCCGCTAAGGAGCTTCTGGCTTTGGGAACATAAATGTCCTGCTTCCCTCTCTGGTATGATCACACAGTTGTACCAAACTGTTGAATTATGGTCAGACAGAGGAAGCCATGTCTGTTGATTACTTTGGGGTTTAGGGTGTTGACCCTTTTGAACTAGGTGAATGATATGGTTGCTTGTTTTCCCTCATCTTCGAAGAGGACCAAAATGACTTCACCATGATAAAGTGAAATTTCAGTGTGTCCGACTGTGACTGATCAGACCAATACAAGCTCAGAATGCCCTACCACAGGATGGGCACAGATAGTCCGTGTGAATATTTGGGGTGGATATCCCAAATTTGCACGTTCTGCATTTACTTTGTACTGTCTCAATTCTGCATGCTTAAACAGCACAGCACCCTTTCTGATGTGGGCACATCATGCTAAGCGGTCCTGTGCCAGTGTCTCCCATGTTGCACAGTCAAATCCAAAGTTCTTGAGAAAGAGTTTGAGAGTGTCCTTGTATCGTTTCATCTGACCACCATGTGACCACTTGCCCCATGCGAGTTCTCCATAAAATAGTCTCTTTAGCAAGCATACATTTTGCATTCAAACAATGTGGCCAGTCCATCGGAGTTGTGCTCTCTGAAGCATAGTTTGAATACTTGGCAGTTCAGCTCAAGCAAGGACTTCAGTGTCTGGTACCTTATCTTGCCAGGTGATACTCAGAATCTTCCTAAGACAGTTCAAATGGAAGTGATTCAGTTTCCTGTTATGGTGCAGGTAGATTGTCCATGTTTCACCGGCATATAACTATGAGGTTAGCACAATGGCTCTGTAGACCTTCAGTTTGGTAGTCAGTCTAATACCTCTTCTCTCCCAAACTTTCTTCAGAGCCTTCCAGCTAGCTCTGGTAACGCATGCATCAACCTCACTGTCAATGTGTACATCCCTGGAAAGTATACTACCAAGGTAAGTGAACTTATCCAGCATTCAAAATTTCTCCATTTGTTGAAACTGATGGTTCCACATATGGAGGGTGTGGTAGTGGCTGATAGAGCACCTGTGTTTTCTTGGTGTTAATTATTAGGCCAAAATTAGCACAAGCAGCAGAGAATTGATCCATACTTTGTTGCATTTCAACTTCAGAGACTGCATTGAGGGCACAATCATCTACAAACAGAAAATTGTGCACCAATACTCCCTCCACTTTGGTCTTGGCTTGCAGCATTTTCAGCCTGAAGAACTTGTCATCAGTATGGTAGTTGGCCTTGATGCCGTCGGGTTCATCCTCATTGAAAGCATTTGACAACGTAACTGAAAACATCATGCTAAAAAGCATGGGAGTAAGCACACAGCCCTGTTTCACTCCACTGGTGACAGGGAAGGTATGAGAGCATTGTCCGTTATCCAGAACCCGGACAAACATGCCATCATGAAATTGACATACAATATTGATGAACTTCTCCAGGGCAACCAAATTTTGACATAATTTTCCATAAGCCCTCATGACTAGCAGTGTCAAAGACCTTGGTTAGATCTACAAACATTGTATAAGGACCTCTGTTGTTCTCCTGGTATTTCTTTTGGAGTTGTCTGGCAGCAAACCCCATATCGACTGTTCCTTGGCCCTTTCTGAAGCCACACTGGCTCTCAGGTATATGACCATCTTCCAGGTGAAGGATCAGTCTATCAAGGAGGACTGTAGCAAGAATTTTGCCAGCAATAACTAAGAGGGAGATCCCCCTGTGATTGTTGAAGGACAATCTATTCCCTTTACCCTTATAGAGATGGACAATGGAGGCATCCTTGAACTCCTGGGGGATAACCTCCTCTTGTCATATAGCCTGGAAAATTTCAGTCAGCTTTTGCATGAGCAATGGTCCCCCCACCTTGTAAATCTCAGCTGGGATAGAATCAGGTTTGCCACATGAAAGGATCCTAATGGTCCTCAAAACCTCTTCTTCAGTTGGAAGTTCAGTTAAGGAGGGATTGATTCCAACCTGAGATAAATGGTCAGTGGCCTCAGTATTGATTGATGATGGTATGTTGAGAACACTATGGAAGTGTTCAGACCATGTCTCTCATGTCCTTATCACTAATCAATGTGGCTCCATCAGTACTGAGTAGTTATGATGCACCATACATTTTTGGTCCATAAACAGCTTTCAAGGAATCATAAAAGCACTTTGGATTGTTACTATCAGCATAAAACTGAATTTCATCTGCCTTCTTACTGAGCCAAGAATCCTGCATCTCTCTAAACTTTGTTTATATTTTGCTTTTGATGGGATTAAATGCTGCCTTCTTAGAGGTGGATGAACTATCCTACTGGTAAATCCTGTGGAGTTCTCGTTTTTCATTTAGCAGCTTCTGAATTTCCCCATCATTTTTATCAAACCAGTCTTGGTGTCTGCAAATGTTCTGACCCAGATGAGCAAATGCTGTGCTGTACGCCAAATCTCTGAAAGCTGCCCTTGGGGGCAGCGCTTTCAATGAATGCAAATATTTAGCTAGGAGAGGATAAGTATAAGATCAGTCCAGCACTCTGCACCACACATTGCCTTTGTCACTCTCACATCTTGTCTCTTCTCCTTACAATCACATAGTCTATTAGATGCCAGTGTTTACTGCGAGGGTGCATCCATCAAGTTTTATTGCATTTAGGTAAATGGAAGATGGTGTTGGTGATGAGAAGGTCATGTGATGCACAAGTCTTCAGCAGTAAATGACCGTTGCTGTTGCTGTTTCCAACTCCATTCCTCCCTAGGACTCTTTGCCAAGTTTGGTAGTCTGAGCCTACTCTAGCAAAGTCGCTCAGAATTATAAGCTTGTCCTCTTTTAGCATATTGATGATAAGTGTTTCTAGGTCTCCATAAAATTTTTCTTTGACTTCATCAGGGTTTGTCATGGTGGGAGCCTAGGCACTGACGATGGTGGCGTGGCATTTTCCTGCGAGTGGCAATCGCGTTGTCATGAGCCTGTTATTCATTCCTTTTGGCAGGCATACCAGCTTGCTGATTAGATTAGTTTTGATTGCAAAACTCATGCCAGCTTCCCAGTGTTCCCCTTCACTGCGCCCACTCCAGAAAAAGGTGTATCCAGCTCCAACTTCAGTAAGCTGGCCTTCATTTGCCAGCCTTGTTTCACTCAGAGCTGCTATTTGGATACAATACCTGTTGAGTTTTCTTGCAACAAGAGCAGTTCTTTCAGGTCTAGTGGATTTCATGTTGTCTGTTAGTGAGTC
Organism: Potorous gilbertii; assembly: GCA_028658325.1. Taxonomy (NCBI): domain Eukaryota; kingdom Metazoa; phylum Chordata; class Mammalia; order Diprotodontia; family Potoroidae; genus Potorous; species Potorous gilbertii. Next base: position 233,695,568 of record CM053772.1, on the reverse strand, counting down.
CATGTTTCATGTGCCGATGGTGAGTGGAATCATCTTTGCAGATGTTTTCATACATTTTGTACAATTTTTTGTGTGTGTTTTGATCACATAGTGGGATTACTTGCCTGCTGCAGTAATCAGACCGGGGTAAGGTAAGCAGACAATGTTTAGGGCACCTTTTCTAGCCCCCTTCCTCACACCAGGAGGTGAGTGGTGTGATCCTTAAAAGGCTGCTTGGACACCCAGGGGGCTACAGAGACTCACTTCTGCTTCCAGTGAGAAATGACCCTATGATCTGGGCTTCCTGTGTGCAGGGTTGTGATGACAGTTCCCAGTGTATTGGCACCTGCTGCTTCATCACTTGCCTGTCGCCACAGGACTTGGAGGCAAAATGGTGAAATGGTATGGGTGATGTCTTTTGATTCGTGCATGAATGATATATATGCTTGGTTAAAGGATTTTGACATAGGTGCTTGATTAAAGTGATTGTTAACCCTTCAAAAGTTGCCTTTCCTTTTATGAATGCAGATCTAAGAAGCTGTGATAGCAAGTCCTCCAGTGTATGTTGGGGTGCTTACTGATACAACAAAGAAATTGGATGAGGAATTTCTGTTACAAGTAAAAGTCAGGCTAGAGATCCTCTGAGTCTCCTTGGAACTCTGAGATTATATGATGCAACTAGGTAGAGGAAAAATATAATGTCCTGGAACCAGGAAAACAACAACTATGCCTACACAATGGAGAAGCATCTAAGAATCAACAAGTCAGACAAAATCTCAGAATTTTAGAGTTGTAAGGATCCTCAGAGGTCAGTTAGTCCAAACTTTACCTCAAATACGGATCCCGTTAGCAGCTCTTTTCCCAAGGCAGGTAATTTTGCCTAATGGCCAAAGCCACTCTCTGGAACTATGGGCATAAGGGCACCACATGGTAGTTATATTTTGATTATTTAAGGATGTGTAATCAAATCGATGAAGTTATTCCTTCCACTCACACAAGTGTCAATGATCCCTTTGGAGCATAGATAGGATTGTCCTAGGACAACAGACATTCATTTTATCACTGAGTCCATACTCAGTCTTTCTAGCTTAGAAGAAACTGCAAGAACTTGTGGCCCTGTGGACATAGCAGACGCTGGTCACTTCCATGTATCAAAGAGGCATAAATGAGAGTTTAAGGAAGGTTTTTCCTTTCATTTGAGCTAAAATCTACCTCTCTGTAACTTCTATCCACTCATGCTAATTCTGTGAAACCAAATAGAGTAAGTCCAACCCTGTTTCGCATCATAATACTTAAAATTCTTGAAGACGATTATGTCACTAACTCATCTCTGAGGGCTAAACATCCATAGTTCCTTTAGCTGACTCTAATGTAGTTTGGGCCTTTTACCCTCCTGGATTTTCTTTGGTTTACCAATATCCTTTCTAAAATGTGTTTACTAGGAGCATAGGCAGAAAGAAGCTTGCTCTACTGATCAGTAAGTCTTTAACTTAGACCACCATTTGACAAAAGTCCCTGTGCTCACTTTACTCTCAGTTCAACTCATTCTCTAGAGATCTCCACCTCCTTTCCAGTTGCCTTGCTGCCCCTTCCTCATTTCCAGATCCCATTTATGTTTTGTCTTCCCCGTTATAGTTAGCTCATTGAAAGTAAGAACTGTCTTATTTACTTGTATTTGCATCACCAGCTACTTAGCACAGGTCCTAGAACATAGTAAATTGTTAATAAATGCTCTATTTTATATATTTCTTTCTATCTCTATCTACCTCCTTCCCTCCATTCTTCTATTCCCCTATATTTATCTATCCATCTATCATCTAATATTCATCAATCTTCCTGTCTTTGACTCTTTCAACTAAACATGATATTTAAGATGTGTCATGACCAGGGAATAGTGCAACAAGATTATCTTCTCCCTTATTGTGGATGTTGTGTCTTAATTAATCAAGCCTGGTTATTCTAGCTTTGGAGGCTGTCATGGTCCATGATTTATACATATTAAGTTTGACATTTACTAAATATTTAGTCCTTCATCATGAAAACAATTATCTAAACAAATTTCTTCCATTTTTTATGAAGTTGATTTTTCAACTTAAGTGAAGAATTTTTAGTTTTTGTAACTTTTATAACTTAATCAATTTCCCTCAGCTTTGTAGTTTAAGCTTTTTTTTTTAAAAGATCTTGACCTTGTTGTTTTACATGTTAACTCTTCCTTCCAGCTTTGTGCCCCGGATAAATCTGATAAGCTTGCCATCTATGCCCTCTTTACATTCATTGATGAAAATATTGAATGGCACAGGGCCAGGGACAGATCCCTGGATATCTGAGTAGAGACTGACTTCTCTCCACTTTGACACTGATCCATTAATCTATACCTTTCAGGTCTAGTTATTTAACTGAATCCATGAGTCTGCACTATTATCTAGCCTGTATCTTTCCATCTTACCCTCACAGATAGCATGGAAGTTTCTTTTTCAAATGCCTTTACTGAAATCTAGGAATACTATATTTCTAGCATTTTTCTCATCTAGTAACCCCATCAAAAATAAAGTGTATCCTGTTGGTATCCTTTTTGAATAAAGTCAGGTTGCCTCTTAGTAATTGATTTCATTTTCTAAATCATGCAAACCATTTTGCTTTTAAAATATTTTAAAATTTTGCTAATATGCAAATTTTGTTAATAAGCAAGCAATAAGCAAATTTGATGGACAGCACTTGAAGAAACTTTTCTCTTCAGAACCAGGAGAACAATTTGTACAATAATGACAACATTGCATAAATGAATAACTTTATAAAACTTAAGAATTCTGATCAACACAATGACCAACAAAGATTCTACCAACAAAGATGATGAAAAATGCTATCCATCTCCTGGCAGAGAGGTGACAGACTCAATATGTAAAATGAAACACCACCAGGAGGGCAGATATTTCTTGACTGCTTTTGGCTATAACCATATGTGTGACTCAACATTTCAGTCCATTGGAGATGATGAATTCTTTTGGTGTTTTTGATCGTTTGGAGACATTTTGGTATTATATATTGATCTCGTAGAAGTCCTTTGATCATCCCCTCTCCCAGTGATGGGCCATGGAATTCACTGGCAAGTCAAGTTAGCAAAATTGTTTTAATAAGCCCCTACTATGTACCAGGTACTTAGCTAATTTCTGGGAAAACAGCAGCAAAAATCAAGACAGATTCTGCTCTCAAGGAGTTTGCATTCTCATTAAGGAAGGGTACACAAAAGGAACCTGAAAAACTAGGGATAGGAGAAGAGTCACTAAGTCAGTCAATAAACATTTATTAAGTGACTTCTATGTGCCAGTCACAGTGCCAAGTGCTGGGATACAAAGAGAGATAAAAGAAAGTCCTTGCACTTTAATGGGGGAGATAACAAATAAGCAAATATGTGCAAACAAGCTCTGTGTAGGATAAAAGGAAATGATTAAAAGAAGGAAAGCACTAGAGGTAAGAGCAGTTGGTCAAGGTTTCCTATAGAAGACAGGACTTTAGCTGGGATTTAAAGGAAGTCAGAGCACATGGTGATGAGGAAGGAGAGCATTCAAAGATTGGGGACAGCCAGAGAACAAGATAGTAACAATGAGGCACAGTAGTAGAGTTCAGAGTCAGAGGTGGAGCTGGGGGAGTAAAGGATGGCTTTCCCCCAAATGGAAGTCCTGGGAGAAACTCATTGATGACAGGAAAGGGCGAGCGACATCTTCCAAGGTGAGAACACAGCTGACTCATGATAGCCAAGTTCCAAGAGTCAGAAGCAAAACTGGAACAGCAGAACTAGGGAAGCTGGCTTCCCGCTGATGCTCTTTTGCTATGACTTTTCTCTATGGCAGAGAGTGCTCTCTTAGATGGTTGTGAAGTGGGGAGTTGGAAAGATGGGTCACACTGCCACTCCCCACTTGGAAGTTTGCCTCAACTTAGATAGGCTTATGCCTGCCCCGTTGGCTACTTTTTCAGATTTGTGTTTCCTTTCTTGAATAGGCAATCAAACATCTTAGGGCATAAGTGTCTATCTTGCTCTTGGGGTACTGGTTCACCTAAGATCAGGAAAGAACAGACCAAAAATGGGTGCAAAGTAAGCAGTTGGCCCTGGTATATACTCACTTAATTGTGTTGTTCTTTACTTGCTACCACATGGATGAGGTTGCCATGGTATCAGGGTAGAGCAGACTCATCCTTCCTATCTTCTCATTGCAGACACATGATGCCCCTTAGAGAGCCATAACCAACAGAGACCAGCTGGAAGCAGTTTCATTTTCTAACTTTCCCAGTATCCCATATTCATGGGGCAGGGTGAAACCAAGGGGCCCTATGAGGTTTATCACTCATACCAAAGCACTAAGTTCTTTCAGAAGTGGATCACTATATAGCTGGAAGCCTTCAAGGAATTCATTAGATGAAACCAAACACTGAGTCACACATGAGGTTGGTTGGAAGCAGGCAGGAAATGGCTGGGGAGGGACATGGATATTGAGATAATTCTCCTTGGTAGAGAAAAGAGAACAGAAGGAGAATTAAGTAGTTCCATCTTCTCTCCAACGCTCATTACTATCAACTCATCTAACCTGATCAATTGCTCTGTTTCTTATTTTATTTGCCTCTTTGAGAATGAAGGACAACCATTACCACCACCACTATTTCCCCTGGACTTCCAACATCCATTAATTATTTTTTTAATTTTTAGTATTCATTTTTCAGTGTTGGGTCATACTGAGATTTTTAACTGATCTTTTAAATTTAAAAAAAAATCTTACTTAAATTTGAAATTAACTTTCACCCTGATTATACTGCTGAGCTTTCTCAATCCCTCTTTCTCCTGTGCAGCACTGGTTGTGCAAAAAGGAAATGACATCCAAATTTGACTATCGCAAATGCACTTTTATCCACTTTGGCAGGGGGTGTTGAAGGCTATGTGAAGGAAGCCCCATTCCCACTTCCCTTTCATAAACAGTGCTATTCTTGGTGGTGGACATCGCTATCAATGATTCATTGGGATGCTGTAGACATTTGTGGGATTGGGATTATTTTCATGGTCCGAGAGATTTAAAGCTGGTACATTCCATGTCTTTCTAAGACCCTAACAGAATGGAATAGTAGGTAGTTTTTGTTTCTGAACACTTCTTGAATGTATGAATGACTCTTTACCACCACCCCCTTTTTGTAGAAATGAAAATATTACTGTTGGTTTTGAATTATGAATGTGTGTGTATACTTGTGTGTGTGTATACTTGCGTGTGTGTCTGTGTAAATTGCTCCATACCTTGTCATATTTATCTGGGGACTGAATCCCTCAGAATTTGGTTCTCATAATGCTTTGAGATTCTAATGAGCTCTGCAGATTCCCCTGTCCAAATCCCAAGTTCAGGTAGCAGCTAAGGTTCAGCTCAAGTAGTGTCTTACTGTTTCATCATAGCCCTTCTGTTATTTTAAAAACATATGTTTAGTTGGGGAATAAAGGCATTTTTTAAAGCAATTCAGTTTATTTATTGTCTATCGGATGTATCCTTAACTCTTATTCTAGGTACAATAGCACCATAAATAGAGGATAATGGTGTCTTTCTTCAAGAAGCTTGCCCTAGTTTGGAAATAAGATTTTGGAACATGGTTAAATGATAATAACGGTAATTAACATCTACAGAATGTTTCAAGGTTTACAAAATATTTTGCTTATATGTTATCACGTTTGATTCTTGATGGCCTTAATGGGTAAGTGCTATTAATATTCCCATTTTAAAGTTGAGGAAAATGAGAGTGAGATAGATTAAGTAACTTGCCTAGGGGAAGGAAAAGGGATAAACATTAGTTAAATGCCTACTATTTGCCAGGTGCTATGCTAAGTGTTTCACGGACACTGTTTCATTTTATCCTCACAACAACCCTGGGAGGTAATATTTTACTTTTGAAGAAACTGATGCAGGCAGAGGCTAAATGACTTGTCCCAATTCACATAGCTGTTAAGTGTCTGAATCTGGATTTGAACTCAGTTCTTCATGACTTTGTGGCCAGCACTCTATCCACTTCACCACCTAGCTACCTCCCAGTGCATCCTGGGTCATCTCTAGTCATCCTGAGGAATATCAGGTCACTGGATTCACATGGCTCTGGAAGAGAAGTGAGGGTGGTGATCTTGCACAGCTCTCTCTCACTCAAAACAAAGTCAAGTACAAGTCATGTCATCATTTCTCTGATGGCATGGTCTTCTTTGGCCATAAAGGATGAACACAAGCATCACACAAATAAGTATTCCAGGCATAATTTAAATTCAGGTTTTCCTGGCTCCAAGCCCAGCCCAAAATTCCATACTCCCCCTAGCTGTCTTAATATACCAGTTGGCATGTGATTATGAGAAATAAGTAGAGAAAGCAGATTGTTGGGATTAGGACCTTGTTTAGTATTTCTTTGAGGATGACATAAATGATGAACTAGAGACCAATATCAAGTATCCCAGCTCTTGCTTCATCACATCCATCCAGAAAAGGTGCCTCTTCTAGAGAAGAAAGAGACTGGAAAGTATCATTAAAGGCTCATGAGGACCCTCTACATCCAACAGTGCTATGCAAAGGCCTATGCTGCTCCAGCTTTAAAGATAGCATAAACTGCCAGTCACCTTCTGGAACAAGATGGGGACCCTCATGGCTTGTACTGATTTTCCTAAACATAGATCTGTCACCTCTTCTCTTCCCATAACACACACACACACACACACACAGGCACACACACACACACAGGCGCACACGCACACACACGTGCGCACATGTGCGTGTGCATGCACACACCTCACACAATAATCTTCAGTAGCTAGGATTCTTAATTTTCATTTACAGCTCTTTCCATAACTGATCATTTAATACTTTTCAAGCTTTATCTATTTTTCCCATCTATGCACTCTATGGTCTAACCCTATTGACCTCTTTTGATTCCTCACACATAAGAATCCATCTCTGATCTCCTGTGCCTTTACACTGGCTGTCTCTCAGGCATGGGATATTCTCCCTTTCCCAGCCTCTCCCAAGTTCCAACTTTGTGATGCTTTCATTAACCAATAGTTCCCACAGTATTCTCTCCCTCCTCTAAATTTTCATGATGCTTCCTATTAGTGCCGTTTACTTGGTACTTACAGCATACCCTGTATCATTAATTAAATATTTGTGTGTAGATGTCATGTCTCCAATTAAATGAAAATCTCTTGTAGGCGTGTATGACAACACAGTGGACATACCAACTAAGATCGAAAATATTGTGATGGAGAGAAATGAGACCTTGACAAATTGCCCTGTGTTAACAAAATAATTGAAACAATAGCATGGTTCCAGAAATGTAAGTGTATTTCTTATGGAAATCCCTCCTGTGGCTTAGAGGAACAAGAAGGTACAAATTAGAAAATGAAACATAATTGAGAAGAGTGATCTCAGTTTGGCCATTTATCTCCCAGAATCTTGGAGTTGGAAGAGACTGTAAACATCACTTGAATATGATTTTCTTTTATAACCTACTTGATAAGTGGTTGTCTGGCCTCTGCTTGGGGGACTCAAATGATGGATGAACCATTACCTCCCAAAGAAATAATTTCCACATTTGAATGGCTCTAATTTTTAAGGAATCTTTTCTTTATGTGTTCCTTAAATCAAAGGTTTCCTCCTGATGGGTCCAAGTATTCTTTGGGGTCCTCTCCTTTAGGTGGCTCGTTTATGTTGACCTTGGTAGAATGAGGAAAGGTCACACTTGGGTACATTTACAACAGTAACCACTACATTCTCTTATAAATACTCAGCTAAGAAGGTTTCAGGAAAGACAATATTTTATATTTTAAAAGAAGTAGAAAAGAACTCTACTATGAGCATATAGAGCATCAAAGGACTCTCCCTCCCCACCCCTTCCCTGGGGTTCTTTTTTTTTTTTTTTAACCATAAGAGACTTATATAGTTCTTTTGACTTACAGAACTAGCCTGGGCAGGATCATAACAAGGGAAAAATTCAGCATTCATGCTTCCGTATCAGTATGTTACATTGCATTATCCCGGGTATCAGTAGCTCTACTCCCAGAGCATCATCACTTTGCTATCACTTTTCTTCATTCCTAATAGGGATTGTGGGTTCATTATCATTGCTGCTGATGTATTCCACTGCCAGCAAGCATTATGGATCTTTAGCACTTTTGTCGTATTGCACTTCTCTTTTGTCTCTCCTTCAGCAGATGGTGACAATTCTCAAATAACTGATTCATGAAGGTTTCATACTGGAGCCTTATTTAACACTATTGCAGCATTTTCCCATCTCTGAGGCATCAAGTACCTCTATTCAATTAAAAACATTGTATTATTTTATAATAAAGTGGGATGGAGTTTTGGATGCTGTGCTGGGTTTGAGATTGAGTTAAAATCCCACATAATAGGGGCTGAGCCAAGATGGCACAGTAGTAGGAAGCAGTATGGTGAACTTCTTTCCTAGATTCCTCCAAAGAGATTTTTCAAAAATGCACCAGCTTGGATTCTGATGAGAAATCCCAAAAAAGTCCTTTGTCCAACCCAATTTGGCATAGGGAAACAGATGGGGAGGGCTTCAGACATGAGATGGGTTCACCTGAGGAGCCCACTTCATGTGGACACACCAGCACCAAGACAGAGACCATGGACCAGAACAAGAATAAGTTTCAGATTGATTCTTGGGCACTGAGTTGAGGACAAGTGTGAACTGACAGATTTGTTGCCCACTACCCAATTCATTGCCCAGATGGAGGACTCAGAATGCAGAATGATGTGAGTATTGTTTTAGGAGATGGCAAATGTGGAAATTTGTTTTGACTGACTATATGCATTCATGAAGGACTTTGTTTTTCTTGTGTTTTCACTTGGGAAGCATTGAGTAGGAAGGATGAGAAGATGAATCTTGGATGATTAAAATACACAAAATATTTAAAAATAATTTTAAAAAAATCATGTCTCACTGGATGTTTACTAGCTATGTGACCCTAGGCAATTCATTTAATCTCTCTATGCCTCAGGTAACTTCCTAAAGATTATCTACTAAATTATAAATACAGAACATTAAATGTGGATATGGAATCTGTGTTGGTAGAAAGGAGGTCTACATGTTTATGAAACCACAGGTTTTTTCACATTTACTATTTTATATCCAAGTTCCACAACTACTTTCCATCAAAGTGTCTTCAGGTGACTTTAAAAATAACTCCGATCACTCAAATGGTCTTTGATCCCCTCTTTGTGTCAGCTTATAGCTAGTGTATAATTTCTTGTCCCTCTGACAGTTTCAGGGCAAAATTTCCACATTCCTCCTACCTGCACCCACATTTCCCATTGAATCTTTTTTGGGGTTAAGGTTGCTCCCACTTTTTCTGTTTGTATTTTTCATCTCTCAGCTTCTTCTAGGGGTAACTGGGCTGGATTATTCAGATTATCCTAGGCTATTTCTCAGAGAACTCTAAAAGACATGGGCAGAGGAGGAAGCCAATGACTCCCATCATCTCCTGTCATCAGAACCTTTGACTCAAGCAGGAGAGGGAAAACTGCTTACTACATTAGCATTGAGTTAAAAATCTAACTTTGTCACTTTCACTCATTCATTCCTCCCACTTTTCTGTCTACTTGGGTCAAACAACACAATTCATCTACCAGATGATGACAATTCTTCAAATACTTGAAGCTGGTGACTATCTCCAGCACATTTCAGACTTATCCATATTTTTAATTAAGACTTTCCAGTTTCAGAAAAAAATGAAAAGAGATATTTCTCTAAGTCATGAAAGTACTTTACTACTTGGTTCGGAGGAAGACCAAGATTTCAAAAGCTTGGAAGAGAAAGAGTTCATTACAATATATTTTGTTAAGTGAATTATGGATCAATTGAATGGATTAATTTCATGGAAAGACACAAAACCTTGGAATGATTGCAGATAAAACAAGAATTATTGCTTGACAGAATTCTCATATCTGAAAAAGAGGCCCAATGCTTGGCAGAGCCCCCAAGAAACTGCCGAGTATGGACATCCCTAATCATGTATCTCTGTCAGAACTCTGTATCTCCTGCAGAAAGCCCGCTGTTGCATTTGTAGTCTTTATTTAAGGTGCCCAGTGACTCCCTTCTGGTTGCAGGGCCAAACAAGGTACTGCCCTGATTTTGCCTACAGCTGTGTTTTCCATAATTCAAAGCTTAAAAATCAAAGCATTAAATGTGTTATTAAATTCTCCCTGAAATAAAAGAGAGCCTGTATTTCAGCAGTGACTGGATTTCTAAGAAATGGATTCTTTCAAAAATAAAGACTTTAATAAAATTAATTTTCTCCTTGTAAAAGATACTTCGTATGTATTTTACCCTTTTGGGATGTTAAATGGCCTTCACTTGTGGAGTCCCTCTAGTGATTTTAAACTTCACTTGTTTTTTCTTTCAATGCAAAGGTCAACAAATGCTACTCAAAAGGCTATCTTTTTATATTTCTTTAAAAACAGTGAGCAGAGGTAATAAAGATTTACAGATGAAAAATCAATACTCCAAATGTCTCCCAACTGCTACATATTCGTTCTGTGAAGATAAGAAATGTGAATGATTGAATTAGTTTCCTGATTTTCTTTGGCAGATGCAAGCAATGTCTTCTGTATCCTCATAGGGGACTAAAATGACCACATGGCTCACTCCATCCCTGCTGAGTATTATGCAAGGCTTATGAATGTAGCTGATCCAGAAACATGCAGAATAACATAGGGATATTTCCACCAAGGTCCATCTTAGTTTCCTAAGCTGTAGTTTTATGTTTAATCCTCCCCCAAGCAATTGAAGGTCACAGGAGAGTTAAGCCACATCTATTAGTTACATGAAAGATGTTCACTCATTGGAAACAACCAAATTAAGTGGGGAGGGGATGCTATTCTTTCAGAGACCAAAAAAAATCCATCAGTAGAACAAAATCTTTTTAGTTTACTATTTTAAAACACTAGAGTTCATAATATACATGCCTTTTCTCTTTGGGGGTTCATTAATGCAGTGATTATATTTCCAAAGATTCTGGGAAGCATTTCTTATCATTATAATATCATATTTGGGGAGCTTCACTATTGAAAATTTTCATTCTAGACTGTATTGGAAGTGAGAGAGAGGGCAAGTCTGAATGCTTCATGGGATCTTCATAGAAGCTGACATTTTACTGGCTCAGTTCTGGGCTGCCCATTACTCAGTCATTCTGTTACCCTGTTGGGGTTCTTTGCTGCCATTTGAAAATGGCTCAGCCCCATGGGACAGAAGGCAAGATTGCAGTGTTTAAAAAAGGCACCACACCCCAGGCCAAGCATCCTTCACTGGCTCCTGAGTCACTTCATTGGAACTGAAATTCATGGGCAGGGTTGGACTTTACCCAGGAAGCTGCTGGGCATTTGCCAGATGCTCTCTGAGGCAGGCTGCATTTTACACAGTCAATCTGTGTCTATGTGCCCAGAAGGACGACTAATTTGAGAACCTTAGAAAAGCACCTTGGGTTAAACCAGTGGTCCATCTAGACTAGAATGCTTCCTATTAAGGTTAACCTAGGTCAATGATGAATTGTTAGAAAGTTAGAGCTGACATATTCTTTCATTTTACTATCAAGTTACCGCATTTTATGCACCTTCTTTACAAATACTCTGAATGAACACTTAATTGTTTCATTGATTGTCTGGGCTTAAGAAAATGATGGAAAATGTTAAGAAATGGTTAATCTTAAAAGTGTGTTACGTGTGTATTTTTATCTCCAAAGAGCCAGTTGTTAAATATCTACCAGCATGTCAGATTTTTCCCCATTTCATACTTCTACCTCTCAGTCAAAATTCACTGTCCTCTGGTTGAATCTTTCTGCCTCCTTGTGCTTTTTCACAGTCCATTCCCCCATACAGTTTCTTCTCTCCTTGTCCTGTTGAAATCCCCTTTCTTTAATTTCATAATTGGAAACATCAGTCTTTTCAAGTTTTCTTGTCAAACTCTGTCTAGATCTGTCCTTTGACCATCTTCAGTCTTCTTTGTATGGTGCTTATTTTTCTGTATATTTATTTCACAGAATCATAGATTAGAGGATCCTAAATATAGAACCTGAAGGGGCCTTAGAGGTCACCTGGTCTAGGAATTCATAAAACAGGGCTAAGATAGATTTTAGGGAGCCTGGAATTTGGAGGGGAAATTGCATCTGAATTTTCACCAATTTTTGATTTCCCTTTTAATCCTATGTATTTTATGCCTTTAAAAAATTTATTCTGGGATGAGCTCTATAGACTTTACCAGATTACCACAAGGACTCATGGCACAAAAAGGTTATGAATCTGTGATATAATCAACTTGTTCCCCCTCCCCCATTTTACAACTGAGGTTGTGACTTGCACAGAGCCACAAATGAATGAATGCTGAATTTTGTTCATAGCGTTTAGTCACTGTTATATCTTCATTAGGGGTAGCTAAGTGGAGCAATAGATAGAGCTCTGGTTGGGAGTTGGAAAGATCTGAGTTCAAATCCAGTCTCAGATACTTACTACCTGTGTGACCCTGGACAACTCACTTAACCCTGTTTGCCTGAATTTCCTCATCTTTCAAATGAGCTGGAGAAGGAAATCACAAACTTCTCCAGTATCTTTGCCAAGAGGACCCCAAGTGGGGTCACAAAGAGTTGGACATGACTGAAATGACTGAAAAACAACAATTAATATTATCTTGGTTAAGGACTCTATTATGTTCCCCTCTGAGCAGATTTTAATTTTATATACACACATGTATATGTATATATACAATACATGTATAAACATAATGTGCAATATAATATAAGCATGTGCATGAATATGCACATATACCCATATGCATACACATACATTATATATACATACCCAAATGTACATATACACATTTACACATTCATATATATAGTGTCAATGCCATGTATATATAATATATACATACACATAGATGTATAATACATATATACATATAGTATCAATTCCATGTATATGTATATGTAATTAACACTATCAGAAACCTGACAGATTATCTCCTGATGACTTTTTTAGTATCAATATTTGTGAGATGTGCCTGAGAGCATGGCATCTTGCATAGGAATCTGGCCTCAGTGTTGGGAAGGGCTGGGTTTAAGTCCTCTCTCAGATGCAAATTTCCTTACACCTTTGGCAGGGACACTTAACCTCTCAGGCAACCTTCCGGGAAATTAATTGTAGAATAGTTGCTAATTTGCTTTGGTAGAAGGAGTTTCTTCCAAGAGAGTTCTCTTACAAATGAAATCATGTCCTTAAAAAAACTATTAGCATGTGCTTGGCTTACATTTAGCTTTCAGTTCCCCCAAACTTCCAGGTCTTAGTTGCAAGAATCGCTTTCTAGTCCTGTCTTTATTCGTGCTTAAATTTTTAATTATTATTCTATAATAAATTATTAATAAATATTAAGTTATAATGATGATAAAAGACAATGTAACATATGATACGACATTCCCCAAAGTCCTGGTGTAAAAATGATTCTTCCAACATTGATTGCAAATTATAAAACTATTCTGTGGGCCTAAGGATTCTGTGTTGGAATACATCATTTATATTTAAAAATATAAAATATTTATTTTTATTTATATTATTTATTGCCTCAAGAGTCCATTGGGAATTTTTTAGGTCCTTGCATTGCTATGAAGGACTAAGTCTACCAGAAAAATTCCTCACTTACTGTGGCTGTTGCTGTGTACAGAGTTCTCCTGGTTCTGCTCCTTTCACTCAGCATCAGTTCATATATGTCCTTCAAGGCTTCTCTGAAGTCTTCCTGTTCATCATTTCTTGGAGAACCATAGTATTCCATTACATTCACATATCACAGCTTGTTCAGTCAATTGATGGGTGTCTCCTTGATTTTCAGTTTTTGGCCACCACAAAGAGATCTGCTATAGATATTTTTGTACATTTTGTACATTTCTCATTTCTACGATCTCTTTGGGATACAGTCCCAGTAGCAACATTGTTGGGTCAAAGAGTATGCACATTTTTTTTAGCATAGTTCTAAATTGATCTCCAGAATGGCTGGATTATCTTGCAGCTCCACTAACAATGTCTTAGTGTTCCACCTCTCCCACATCTTCTCCAATGTTGGATTTTCTTAGGTAACCTAACATCTATGTGTTTATTTTCTCCTATGTATAATAACTGGTCTTTCTCTTTACCAGTGTTATTCTGAATATGAATAAAATGATGTATGTAAAGATCTTTGTAAATATTCATAGAAGAAGGGGAATAAAGGAGAAAAATTGTACCCTTAGGAAAGTGATAGAGGTAATCATTGACTCATGCAAAGCTGGACTTGGAAACCCCTAGAGTTATTTAACCCCATCCCTTCATTTTGCAGGTCAGCTCAGTGCCCATAAAGTAGAAGGGACTTCTTTTAGTTCACACAGTTTATTAGAGATAGATCTGGAATTTAGGTTAATGGATTCAATTCAGTGATCTTTCCATGGTATCATACAGACCCCAAAGTGCTTTTAGAGAAAGGAAGAGGAGAGCATAGGGCTGGGGAGAGTTGGATTTCAAATATCCATGATGGCTTATATGGTAGACAGTGATGGTAGAACAAATGGGGGAGGATGGCTAGTCACAGGTTTCAGAAAGGACCCCTGGGGGAAGGAAGAGTTTTTAACTTGGGGTCCACATAGATTTTAGGGTGACTGTGAACTTGGATGGGAAAAACTATGTATTTATTTTCATTAATCTCTAACTGAAATTTAGTATTTCTTTAATTCTTTCAAAAACATGATTCTGAAACATGAGAACATGAAACAGATTCCATCAGACTGTCAAAGGGGTCTATGATCCTCAAAAAGTTAAGGACTTCCACTTCAGAGGAAGAGTCTTTGGACTGTCAGAAGCTGGGTCAAGGAGACAGGAGGGGAGATTTTTGCACAGGGTGGAAGATGGCAGTAGAAAGCACTTGTATTTGTCAAGCAGAGAAAACTTTTTTAGGATAATCAAAAAGGGGAAAAAAGATGGGTATTTGAGCTGGTGAACTAGCCTTAGATTCTTCAGAGAAGCCGCTCAAGGCAGTGGAAAGCCAACTGAGCTTGGAGTAAAGAGTTTGCCTTTAATATTCATTGACGGTGTGATGAAGTGACAACTTGCCTTTGAGAGCTTCCGTTGTCCTCAGCTCTAAAATGGGGGCAACAATTACATTATGTTCGTCATGGACTTGCTTTGTAAACCACAGAACATTGTGGCATTAACAATACTTTGTTTCTTTCCTCCCTCCCTCCCTCCTTCCCTCCCTCTTTTCTTCCTTCCTTCCTTCCTTCTTTTTTTGATAGAGTATGCCATCAATGGTAAAAAGGCAAAACATTCAACAAATTTTGCTCATGAGACTCTTGCAGGTAAGATGAAGAGATAGAGATTGTGTATGTGTTTGTCCTTTGTAGCCAGAGAAGACCACGCCATCAGAGAAATGATGACATGACTTGCACTTGACTTTGTTTTGAGTGAGGGAGGGCTGTGCAGGTCACCAGCCTCACTTCTCCTCCAGAGCCACCTGAATCCGGTGACCAGATATTCATCAGGATGACTGGAGATGACCCAGGATGAGGCAATTGGGGTTAAGTGACTTGCCCAAGGTCACCCAGCTAGTGAGTATCATGTGTCTGAGGTGAGATTTGAACTCAGATCCTCCTGACTCCTGCACTGGTACTCTATCTGCTGCACTACCTAGCTGCCCCTGATAGAGATTGTATGATAATATATGATGATGCATGATGCAGTGATAAATCAGTTCACAAACATTTCTTAAGGGCCTGCTATGTGCCAAGCAGGACACAAAGTGCTTGGGACACAAAAGAAAGTCAAAAGACAATCTTTGCCCTTTGACTCACAATATAATAATAAACTAATCTAGACTCCCAAAGTGCTAATAGATTGATGTCTCCCTAAGGGGAAGAAAGGGCTCTGTCCTTGGCCTTGTTTTACTTTTTTTTTAAAATCATTAATTTGGATGATGCCAGGTTTATTAAATTTGCTGGGATCTTAAAAAGTTGACAGATAGGCATGGCAGACTAAAGCTAATAAAAGGAAATGTAATGGGGATAAATGTCAAGTCCTTTACTTAGGCTAAGAAAAGATGCTGCAAGTGAATAGTAAATAGAGACGGAACTAGAAAGCCATTCCGATGAACTAGAGTTTTTAGTGAACTAAGACCTGACCATGAGTTAAGGTAGCCAAAAAAATGCTTCTGGTCACCACATCCGAAGTATGTGGCCTGCAGGGAATTAGGTCTACAATTACTATATTACCCCACAGTCAGAACACATTTGAAATCTGATGTCTCATTCTGGGCATCTGCTTTCAGAAGGGGCATTGATAAGCTGGAGCATGACTAAAGAAAAATAAGAGATATGGCTTCAAGCATTTGGAGGAGTTATCAAATATAAGAATGATTTGCCTCAGGTCACCAACATGGAGATGGGGTGGCATATTGTTTCCCTGGGGTGACTTCTCTACTGTCACGAAGAGATAAATGATGGAGAGGGGTAACACCAGGTCTCTGGTGCAGAGGTTCTAGGATAGGTTGCAGGCAGGATTGAAATCTGATGGAGAAATATTCCTTCAGACTGAAATTCCATTCTATCCTGTACCAGTGAGGCAAGTTCCTAGGCTGGATGGTAGGCAGGAGTGTAGTCCTCCTGACCACTTTCTAATCATAGAGATGGGAGCTTTTTTCCCATGCTTCTCCAGACTTTTTTTTCTTTTTTGACCTGAGAGTGTGTGGGGAACAGGGTACTTCAGGACCCTTAAAATATCTTCCTCCCAAGGAAAGGAGAGCCTGAGGACAAGTATTGGTCTGAAAAACAATCCCTAGGCTACAATGTATCGGCAAATAGGGGCAACTCAAGGACCTGAGACCTCAGGGAAGAGAGATGGCTCTGGAATGAGGTGGTTCCTTAGATAAAGGCACTTCTGGGGTTTCTAATCTGACTCACCTGGAAAGGAGACACTTCAGAGGGCCCCTGGCCCTTTGGGGCAGGAGCTTAGTTACTCAGAGCTGAGATTTAGTTCTCTGTACCATATTTCATCCTAGGTGAGGGGTAGTGTAGCTCCTGGTTAGGAAAGTAGAATCCAGACCCCCCTCAATACCCTCACCTTCTCTCTCCACCAACTGATGGTCCTCTGCATTCCAGATTTCCAGTTATGGCTCTGATTGTCTTGAAAGTTGTGGTGGGGATTTTGGCTCTAGGTAATGGTTGGATTAAATGATCTGGAGCCCCTTTCAAAGCTGAGATTCTCCAATTCTCTAATTTTTAAAGTCTCCTTCAAATATGAGAGGGGAGTGGTGAGGAGTGCCCAGAAAGCACTGTTTACTGCTTTAAGTCTGAGTCAGGAAGGCTCAACAACGTGAAATGACTTGTAATTGACCACAATTGTGCATGTGAACCCTCTAGCATGGTAGTAAACTTTAGTTACCGACTAGATCTATGGTTTAACTGGTACAAGCCACTACCAGATGAGTAAACTTCTTGACCAATGTGGGTTAGCAACTTTCAGAGCACTGAGAAGTTAAGTGATTAGCCCAGGGTCGTGCAGCCAATATGTGAGAAGCAGAATTTGAACACAGGTCTTTCTAGCTTTGAGGACTGCTCTCCATTATGGCATTCTCCCTTTATAAAAAGCTATATATCAATACATATGTATGAACATATAAATATATGTGTGATGGTGTTTGCATATCACTTTTAAGATTTGAAAAGCACTTCACGAAGATTTCATTTTATTCTGACAACAACCCTCAGATATGTTGTTATCCCCATTTTGCTGAGGAAATTGGGGCAGGATTGCATAGTAAATGTCCAAGACCAGATTTTAACTTGGGTTTTCTGGACTCCAGATTTACTGTTCTATCTACTGTGCCAATTAGCTGCTTATAAATTTGAGTTGTATGCTAGAATTATGTGTATTTTATGTAGTGGGGGAAGGTTTTTCTTCAAAGAAGGAGAGATAGAGGGGATATGTCCAGAGCCCAGGGATTTGTTTCCTGGACAAAATCTAACCCACCCTCCTATCTCTTTCTACTCTTAACTTGTGACATCTGTTTTCTTGAATGTCACTAAAGTATTAGCTGCCCTACCATCTGGTACAGGACTGAGGATTTCTGTGGGGAATGAATAAAAATTGTTCTCTTGCTATTTGTCATCAACTGAAAACTTTGGGGGCTTTTAACTGCTTTCCCGGGGTCTCCAAATAGTGGTTTGAGCCCAGTGTTTATTTCTACTTGGGCAACAACCCAATTTCATCTGCCTTGACGATTTGCTGGAGAAAGTAATGTTTTGCCATTAAAATGATATGTTTTTCATTCTCTCAACTGAGAATGATGTGTGGGATTCATTAGATTCTAAATAACTCCCTCTTCACTCTGGGCACCAGTAGTTCCTGCAAAAACAAAATTCAAAATTATAATCCGGGGAGAAGAATTGCATTGATGCTTTGTAATTTCTTTGGGATACAGCTCCTTTAATGACTCAGAATGATGAAATGCGACAGATATTCTGGTGTTCCTATAGCGATATACTCTTATCAACAATAATAGTAGAGATGCCTTATTTAGACTCTGTGACTTGAGTACATGATATGAATATGTCATTGTGGCATTTGATAAGGATCAGGTTGGGAAAAGTACCCAGTCCTGACCAACCACATACAAAAGAAATCTGCTCAGCATACATATCATCCCATTTTAAAGACTTCAGGAATTGACTTACAAGAAAAAAAAGATGGATGATATTTTTGTATGTCCCACCCCCTCCAAGTGACTAAAAACATAACTACATCCATCCTTATATTTATGTTCTATTATTTCAATGGATACATTTTCTACATGTGTTATGTATTTTAAAAATACACAAAATTTAAAAAACGCTATTTACTTGCATATTTCCTCCCCCATTAGGATCTGTAGGCAAATAATTTTGCTATTATTTAATAGTTCATGATACACCTAAGGAGATGTGTACACCAAAGATATTGGAAGAACAAATGTCAAAGAATTCAGAGAAAGGATAGATAATATCCCAATGTCTAAAATCCTATAGGGGGAGTTAACCCAAGGATGATAGCAAGCTTTCCAGAGTGAAGTCTTGAAAACAAAACCAGAAATGTTTCTGATGAGAGAGTTAGTGTCTAAAAAAACCAAGATGGAACTGCAGGAAATTCATTGGGCATCTTGGGTTTAAAAAATATAGACAAAAGATAAGACAAGGGCAGGTCAATGGGGATAAATGCTTTCTAAAAAGATGGCATGGTTCTGTCAGAATAAGGTGTGCTACATCAAACCGGAGAATGAGCAGACTTGGATAAATTCTTAGGACAACAAAAGAGTTATTTAAATTATGTTGAAGACAAGGTCAAAGAAGATAAATAGCAGCTAGAGTAGGAAGTGTTCGAGCCCTAGAGTCAGGAAGACCTGTGTTCAAATCTAGCCTTAGGCACTTATGAGTTGTATGACCCAGGACAAGTTACTTAAATAGTTGCCTGCCTCAGTTTCCCCTTCTGTAAAATGGGAATAATGATAGCACAATAATCCCAGGATGGTTGTAAAGTTCAAATGAGATGACATGTAATGTGCTTTGCAGATCTTAGGGTATTATAAAAATTCTAGTTATTATCATGAAGTCATGTTTTGTTTAGCCCCAAAGAGCAAAGTTAGGAGCAATAAATGATAGATTTAGGATGGATGTAAGAAAAAACTTCTTCACAGAATTCTCCAAAAGATGAATAGATTCCTTCAGTAATTATTGTATTACCTCTCAACTTAATCCAATGCTGTATATAAACTTGTCAGGTATGTTGTAGAGGGGATCCTTGGGCGGCAGATATAGCTTGGATTGGATGACCAATGAGTTTCCTTCCATCTAATTCAGACTTTACCTGGTTCTGGTTCTTTAAAGTGTTGATTTTTTCTTAGTTAATAGAACTGGGAGAAGCTATAGGTAACCCTGGGGTCCTTCTGAACTTAAACAAAATCAAATGGCATATGTTTATGTGTGTGTGTTTTTGCATTGTGTATTTATTTTTTGTGTGCCCATGAGTGTGCAAGAACACCCACCCACCCACACACCCACACACACACACACACACACCAGCTGATCAACCTTGATTTTTGCAGGACACCCCCAGTGAGATAGTTTTTGTAACTGACTTTATAGCACTTTCATTTGTCAGGCTAGAGTGATGGTCACTAGAATAGTTCACAGTTCAGGTTCTCATAGCAAGATTCCAAATAAATCTGTTCTGTGGAGGCAGGAAATTCTCAGAGCAGTTACTAGATTTCAGAAACAGATGTCTAAGTTTACATTTTTATTAAGCTAATGCTAAATATATTTCAAGGAGTTACTGTAGTAAGTACTACACTAAACACCTGGAGGAAAATATATCAAAAAACTTCTGGTCACTATCCCTCAGGTAGTCAGCTGTATGCCAGGGTCCAGTAGCAAATGGTGCTGATGGAACCATAGGCTCCCACTTGGATCCTTAAAATCAAATAATGTCAGACCAAGACACAACTGGAGAATGTAGAACATGGAATTTCAGAGCTAGGAGAACCCTTAGAACATAGACTCTGACAGTTGGACAAGTACTTAGAACAAAGAATGTCAAAATTGTTGGGAAACCTAAAGATTACAGGAAACGCAAGTTAAATTATTTTTATCTAGAACTGGATGGAGCCGTAGACTTCTAGTCCAACTATTTGGTTTCATCCAAAAAAAGTGTTTGGGCTTTAAGGGATTTTTCTGTTTATGAATCTTCTGAGAAATTCAACAGAGGAATGAGAAGGATGAAGGAAAGTACAGGGGGCTGGTGTGGTTGTGTCCAAGTACTGTCTCTTCACTTCAGCATATGTTGCTTGTTTCTTGCCTACTCTGGCACTAGACAACCTCTGGCATCCAAATAAATCCCTGATTCCCTTCCTTCTTATACATGTATCTTGGATAAATACTGAAAATGGACAATGTAGGATTCAGAAGGAAACATCATGAAAACTGAGCTGTATTGCTTTTAGAATTTTCAAAGTTCTCTAAATAACCTGAAGCTTCTTTCTAACAGAGTTTCATCTTTTTGAATACTAATATTCTTCTAGTGGTATTTTATACCTGTGAGTCTTACAACACTAGAATCTCTAAAGAACTGAAATCGAGGACCACATGTGGAGGGGCCTCCTGAACTTGTTTTCTTGAATTTTTCTATTTTTCCAAAGATAAAACCCCCCCTAAACTAACATAACAATGATTTTTTGAACTGAATGCTATTAAACTTTCAGTAAATCAGCTACAAGCCTGGCTCTAGCCAGTCTGCCCAAATTGATAAACTGTTTGACAGCTAGAACACTTTCATATAAACATAACATCTTCCTTCCATAGTCTAACATTCCCAAGCCCTCCTATTCTTTCTCACTCCCCCTCTCCTACTGCTCCCTTCCTTCTCCAGGACACATCCATTTGGGAGGGGATTGTAGTCCACTCCTCCCATGAGACCTCCCCATAAATATCCAAGGCTTTGTCTATGGGGCGGACTTTTTGGTACAAGGAGTTCCTAGATGTATGTACTTTCTCTTGTAAGAAATCAAGTTATTACCCATATCTTGTGGAGTTGTGACTTTTGGTTAAAAGGCCCAGTGATCAATGGAGAGATGCATGGTAGGAATCAAGCTAAAAATGTTATAAACAAAGAATCACGAAGGAGAAGTTTGGTAAAAGTTATCATGAAAGAAGTATTTCTTTTAAAAAAAATTAACTGAAATTAGTAGCTTCATTTGTATTTCTATGATTATTTGTTTAAGCTTGATGATTTTTTAAAATTCATAATAAAAAGAAATTTTTAAAAAAAATTTGAGTGATTGAAAAAAGAAATGGGCTCATCATTTTGTGAGAGCATGGTATAACCAACCAATGCATTTCATGTATATCCTTGTGATGTCAAGAGAAAGCAAAGAAGACTCCCAGAATGTTGGGTGACCTCTAATATGGTCAGCTTATGGGAGTCATAGATAAGAGTCAAAAAGGATTGGCAGGTAGGAATATAAAAGAAACAATGAATTTATATCTGGAAAAAACCCACAGCTATCTCTTCCATATCACAACTTTTCACATTGCAGTTTCAATATATCATGAGTTGGCATAAGAAGTTAAATGGAAATTTGGGGGGAAGTTCTTTGGAAGCTGCAGATGACACATGAGGGCTAGTAGATGACATAAAGCTTATGAAAAGGAACTGCAAACACCCCATTAAGAAAAATCCAGACTTCTTTGAAGAAGGAAGGACCAAAAATTTTTATGTGGATTTTTCAGATTACAGGACTGCTAACTCCCATGATATGGAAGGGATAACTATAATTCCCTTATTTTACAGATGAGGAAACTAAGGACTGAAGAGATTAGATGACTGGCTCAAGGTGGAGTGTTGCAAAATGCTTCTATGGAGAAAATTTTCATCTTGAAGAGACTCATGGATATCTTGGAGTGTTTGTTGCTGAATGCTTGAGGTCCAAAAATTTCCTTCTGTTTATTTACTCAAAGATTTCCTCTATAAAGGAAAGACCCATGGGGAGTGTTGATTAACAAAAATTTGGATGGGCTTTCCTGAATTTCAGAATTCATCAATGGAAAACAAAGGCCACATAGTGAAGAGATAGCCTCACAATCTTGGAATGAGATTGGAACCTTGGTCAATCAACAGATAAGCTTCTTTCCAGAAAAGACTTGTACTTAAATGGCCATGGAGACCCAAATGGTGTGATAAATGTTTATGTGTCAATGGAGAAGGTTCATCTTTTTACTTTAGGGTGTAAAATTCCTCATCCCAACCCCAACTTCTTTTAATCAAGGAATGGTTTGTGGTCTCATGTTGACATAAATGAATCTATTGCACTCAGGTTGTCCAAGTGGGATTATTGACTAGGCAGGGGAAGGTAACATCCTATCATTTTGACATATCTGGTCTAGGTCATGGCTCTCAGGGGATGCTTTTCTCAGGCTTGTTCCATTTCCTCTGCCATAATCACAAAAGGTTTACCTCTCTGGCTAACAGTGGGGAGGATGGACACTGAAACAGGCTGGACAAAGGCAACGAAAAGCAGATATCAGACATGCAGCCTAGATGCAGAGTTTTCACAGGGATTAATCTGACTTTATTATTTATTAGTAGTGGCTGCTAGCAGCAAACCTCTGGAGAGAAAGCTTGTTTTTATTCATCCTAGATGCTGACTCTGGTACCCAATTTCCAGAAACCTGTCTATTTTGCTTCTTAGTTACATGAAGATAATATACTTCGAGAAATCAGTCACCAAATTCCTTCATTTTCCTCATTTACTTCTCATCCTTCTTCACCATTTCTCTCTCTAGGTCCAGTGTTCTTCCAAATTATAGAAATCTGCAGTACTGAAGAGGAGGTAACCTTTGGTATGTGTACTGTTTTTTAAACAGAAGTCAGTGCAGATACCAGAGGATCAAAGAATTCATCAAATAGAGTACATTTTTATATTAAGCCTTTATTCGATTATGCAACACCAGACTCAAGACCATAAAAATTGCAGTTTATCCTAAACAGTTTTTCTTAACCCAACACAGCTATAATAATTTCAAGGGCAACTCCATTGTGGAAAGAGTCCTTCATGCTGACATACTTCTCCAGTTAAGGAGGGTGTCTGATAGCAGTTCAAATCAGCCATCAATTCCTTTCTATTGATCTTATTCGATAAGCCTTCCCACCTGCTCTCTCTTCCTTTCCATTATAGCTGACATTTATTTAGTACTTTACAATTCATTAAGAACTTCACATATGTCATTTCATTTGATCCTTATCACAATCCCATAAGTGACTCTCCCATTCTTATAGAATAATGGACAAATTCCTTGACACCCAAAGGCCCTCTAACATCTGGTTTTGACCTTTCTTTCCAAGTTAATTTTTTTTTTACTACTGTCCAATAAGAATTTTTCCATTTTGATTTATATTGATTCATGACATTCCCCCTTCATGGATTACTCTCCCATTTCATTTTCCCTTACTTCAATCATCCTCAATCTTCAATGCCCTGATGAAATTTGATTTCATTTAATGAATATTTATCAAATATCTACTATGTGTAAGCTTAGCAAATGTTAGTAAACACTCACTGTTCATAGAACTGTGCTAAATGCTGGGGAAAATCTAAAGATTAAATAAGGCATGGGTCTTCCCCTCAAAGGGTTTATAATCTAACTGGGAGATATTTCCAGCCTTGATATTAGCCTCAACTCCTGGCACAAGGCCCTACTGTGTGTCCTACTACCTAGAATTGCTAGCTCCTTTTCCTTTTTGTCAGTTCTGGTTTGACGTCCTACCTGCCAATCCTGGCTCATCTGATCATATCTTCTGGTCCTGTCCTCCTTACCTTTCTTCCCAATAGGGTTAAGAAATCTCTTACTCCTTTTCTGTGGTTCTAAAATTGAGTTACATGTTATGTTCACAGTTTCCATATGTGAATTGTGACTAGGATGGAAGCCTTTGCAATTAAGTCACTAAGCCCTAACCCCAGTGATGCTGAGGACACGGTTAGAAACAACCAATTCTATCCAGGAGCGTCTGGTGACATCTAGTGGCTTCTCTTTCTTTTCTTAAAATGTGACTGTATACAATGTGACATCTGTCATTAGACAGTAGAGAATATGCTTTCCTTGCATTTCTTATTCTGTTATAATTTAGAATGTAAAAAAATGAACACTTTTATCATAGGATGGTCCTTCGTACCAAGGTCAAACAATGCATTCCTGTCAATCAAAAACAAATGTTGCCTAGAGCTGAGCACAAAAGAGCAGGTCAGAGTATTCCTGACCTAAACACGCTCCTTAAGGTTAGGCAGCAATTGTACAGACAGATGGAGAGACAAGCTTATATGACATCTACTAAACTGAATACACGCACTTATATCAATTAAATAAATGAACTAATTCGATAATAATTGCAAACTGATAGAGCTTTGGTAAGGATAGGATGCCCGAAGACTTTCACAGGCACCGCATTTGGAATTGGAAGGAGTTTTAGTGATCTTCGAGCCCGAGAGTTCTTAAACTTTTTTGTTTCATGGACCCCTTTGGCAAAGGTCAAGTCTTGCCATGAACTCTTTCTCAGAGTGATGTGTTAAATACATAAATTAAAACCTATAGGATTACAAAGGAAATCAAGTATATTGAAATACAATCGTCAAAATGTTTTTGAAAAAAATATTCATAGATCCAAAGTTAAAACCCCCTGACCTAGTAAAAACCTGCTTGTTTTATAGGGGAGTAAACTAACATCTAGGAGAGGTTATGTTATGCCCAAGTCACAGAAACACTATATAGAAGAAACAAGTTTCACTTCAGATTCTCTGGCTGGAGATCCACAATTCTTATTCAGCTCAAGTATAGTCCTTTGGTTGCCCCACTAACCTAGTAGGTAGGTGCCTCAAGAGAAGTCTTATGGACTAGATGTGTCCTAATAAACAAAAGATACTGAAATCAATGAAGTACCCTTGAGTCTAGAACTTGGCTTCCTTAGTAATCTTCCTGCCTTGGCACCAGTCCCAAGAGGCAGAGAGAGCAGACTGTGATACATTTTGGGAACATGTTTTCTTAGTGAACTTTGAGCCATGATAAGTGGAACAGTATATAGTTGTTTAAAAAGTCCTGTGGGATTAGTCAGAAGGTCACGAGACAATAGCATGAAGGTACCAGGATTGATGAGTCTATTTCACAACTCTTCTACTCTATTGAGAACCAGTCATTGTTCCCTATAGCAAAGTAGACTTTCACTCAATAGCCCCCTCCCTCAGCTCAGTTATTTGTGGCCCTTTTTGGCTTGCTTCAGTTGAGGGGGGAGCTGAGGTTGGACGATGAGGAAGATGGGTGTGTTAAATTTTGTACCTGAAAGTTCCAGAGATCGAATTAAAGAAAGTGTAGGAATAGGGAGTGTGACAGGTGTGAGAGATCAAATGAGAGGCAGTGCGGTACACAGAATACTTGTTCTGGGCTCAGAAATCTTGGTTGTACATCCTGGCTTTGTCAGTTACTACTTGTATGACTTTGGGCAAATGATTTAACATCTTTCTGTGCCTCAGTTTCCTCTGTAAAATGAGCAAGTGGCATAGATGACCTCTAGGGACCCCTGCAGTTTTATGGAATCCATACTGGGAGTACAATGACTATTGAGAGCAAGTAAATGGGAGATACCAGAGTAGATGATAGTAGAGTGGTATCTGTTGACTGACCCAGGAAGCATCAGAGAGTCCATTCTAAAGTCTGAGTCATCCATTCTCCTTAACAAATTTTAAGTTCTTTAAGGTCATGGACTATGATATTCTTCATTGTTGTGTTCCCATACCCTAATACAGTGACATTTATGGAATAGATGTGTAATAAATATTTGTTACTGAATTGAGAAAGAGGATCCCACTTCTTCCACCTGTGTGACATTGGGCAAAACATTTAACCTCTTGGATTCTCAGTTTCCTCATTTGTAAAATGAGGGAGTTAAAGTAGGTGGCTTCTGAAGTCCCTTCTAGGTTTAAATTTGCAATCTTATGAATTAAATCCTGTCTAATGACTATTTTATTAGGACTTGTGAACATGTGAAACTGAGCTTAGCTTAGCCTAGGACTTCATACTAGCAATAAAGTTACCGAAAAGATGAATGGATGATGTCCAGGGAAAAAGAATGAGATAAACACATTCCAAAAATAGGGGACTCACTGTCCCCTATTTAATATATCATCTTTGGAAACTTGTATGAACAGATAATGTCATTGAGAAACCAATGTATAAAATGCAATAGACTTGGCAAACCTTTGCAAGAACTAAATCGGTCTGTTTTATTAGTCTGTCTTCTCACTTTTTTGTGAAATTCTTATCCATTCATTCATTTATTTTAAACATTCATTAAAAATTTTGAGTTCCAAATTCTCTCCCTCTTTCTTGTTCCTCTCCTACCATTGAGAAGGCAAGTAACTATCAATTATTAATTTGAAGGCATGCAAACAATATTTCCCCATTAGCTATGTTGCACAAAGCAAGAAAAATAATGTAAATGAAAAAAAGTATGCTTTAATCTGCATTCCTGAGTTCACCATATCTCTCTGAAGGTGGATGGCTTTTTTTTTTTTATCATGGCTTTGGAATTGTCTTGGATCACTGTCTTGGTAAGAGTAGCTTCGTCTTCCATAGTTTATTATTAAAATACTGCTATTACTGCATACACCAGTCTGATTCTGCTCTCTTTGCTTTGTGCAAATTCGTATAAGTCTTCCCAGGCTTTTCTGAAACAATCCTGCTCACCATTTCTTATAGTACAGTAGGATTTAGTAGTAAAAATCATATCACAACTTGTTCAGCCATTCTACAATTGACGGGCATCCTCTCAATTTTCAATTCTTTGCTATCACAAAAAGAACTGTTATAAATATTTTTGTAAATATAGGGTTTTTTTCCTTTTTGCTTTGATCTCCTCAGAACACAAGTCTAGTAGTGTTGTGTTTGTTGGTCCTTCATTGTCGAAGAAGACCATGCCATCAGAGAAATGATGACATGACTTGCACATGACTGTTCTGAGTGAGAGAGGGCTGTGCAGATCTCCAGCCTCATTTTTCCTCCAGAGTCATCTGAATCCAGTGACCAGATATTCATCAGGATAACTGGAGATGACCCAGGAGGAGGCAATTGGGCTTAAGTTACTTGCCCGAGGTCACACAACTAGTGAGCGTCAAATGTCTCAGGTAAGATTTGAACTCAGGTCGTCCTGACTCCTGCACTGGTGCTCTATTCACTGCACCACCTAGCTGCCCCTCTAATAGTGTTGTTACTGAGTCAAAGGGCATACTCAGTTTTATTGCCCTTTGGGCATAGTTCCAAATTGTTCTCTAGAATGGCTGGACTAGTTTACAACTCCACCAACTGGACATTAGTGTCCCAATTTTTCCACATTGTTTCCAGCATTTATCATTTTCATTTTTTTGTCATATTGGCCCATTTGAGAGGTGAGGGTCCTACCTCAAAATTATTTTAATGTATATTATCTAATCAGTAGTGGAGATTTTTTCATGTGACCATTGATGGCTTTGTTTTTTCTTCTGAAAACTGCCTGTTCATATCCTTTGGCAATTTATCAGTTGAAGCATGGCTCTTATTTTTTTTTTTTTATAAATTTTGCCTCAGTTCCCTATTATTTGAGAAATGAGGCCATTATCAGGGAAAGTTGCTACAATTTTTTGATTTTCAGTTTCATGCTTTCCTTTCCTTCTATTTTAGCTGCATTGGTTTTGTTTATGCAAATCCTTTTTAATTTCATGTAATCAAAATTATCACTTTTACTTGCTATGGTTCTCCCTATTTCTTATTTGATAATAAACTCTTCCCTTATTCATAGACCTAACAAGTATATTTTTCTATGGTCCACTAATTATAATCTTATCCCTTTTTAGATCATTTACCCATTTTGACTTTATCTTGGTATACAATATGAGATATTGTTCTATGTTTAGTTTCTGTCAAACTGCTTTCTAGTTTTCCCAGAAATTATGTCAAATGGTGAGTTCTTGCCCCTAAACTTGGAATTTAGGACTTAAGAAACAGTAGATAATTATAGTCATTTACCACTATGTGTTGTGTACCTAATCCATTCCACTGATCCGCCACTCTGTTTCTTAAGTGGCACCAGATTGTTTTGATGTTTTTGTCCTTGATCAATTGTTCGGTCATGTCTGGCTCTTCATGACCCCATTTCTGAGTTTTCTTGTAAAGACACTGGAGGGGTATAAAAATTAAAGATTTTCCCCACCCATTAAGGAAAGTTTGATTGGGGAGGCTTGTTTTGTAGGAAGGCTTACACCTATTGTTAATTTCTTTTTTTTTCTTTTTTTTTTATTAATAAATTTATTTAAATTTTTACATTCATTTTCACAAGATTTTGGGTTCCAAAATTTTCTCCCCATTTGCCCCCTCCCCCCTCCCCAATACACTGGACATTTTAATTACCCATATCACCAGTCTGCCCTCTCTTCTATCATCCCTCCCTTCCCTTACCCCATCTTCTCTTTTGTCCTGTAGGGCCAGATAACTTTCTGTCCCCCATTACGTGTATTTCTTATTTCCTAGTAGCAAGAACAATACTCAACAGTTGGTCCTAAAACTTTAAGTTCCAGCTTCTCCCCATCCCTCCCTCCCCACCCATTCCCTTTGGGAAGGCAGGCAGTTCAATATAGGCCATATCTATGTAGTTTTGCAAATGACTTCCATAATAGTC
>CM053772.1:233632268-233665789 GCA_028658325.1 Potorous gilbertii | reverse complement strand
AGTATGGCTATTTGACTGAATCTTTGGATTCTTGAGGACCTAGAGCACCACAAATGGCCTGAAGGCTGCAGTTCCCTGTCTTTCCTGCAGGATAAATGTTCAAGGGACACCAATGAAACACAAATTGGAAACTATTATGATAATGGAATTTATATAGCACTTTAAGGTTTATAAAATACTTCAGATCTGTTTACTCATTTGATAACACTCACAAAATTACTGTACCTCTTTAATAAGCAGAGACACTAATTGAAACAATTCTCAGGAGCCATCTTCTACACTCATTAAATGGCAATCAAAAAAAATTAAAGCAATTAAAGTCATTGTCTAAGTTGTGAAGAACTAACTGCAAACATTCATTGCAGTTGGATTTGCAAAGTAATAAGATATTTTTGGACAGCAAAAATCTATGAAATAAAAGTCACCAATAAAAACCATACTCTAATGGGTAACAAAGGTGGAGTAGATGCTATTACTACTGCCTTTTGACAGGTTAAGGAAACTGAGGTTTCGAATTAAGGAAACTGACACACAACCTAGGAAGTATCTGAAGCAGTATTTGTACTTGTCCATTCCTGACTGCAGATCTAGCACTCTGTGCCCTGTATCCTAGCTGCCCAGTGCAGAAATAAAAGTCAAAGGCTCACAAGCTGCCGCCTCAACAGTCATAATTAGTGGATGTTTCCCCTTTGTGATTCCCCCATGGGCTACCCAAACACTGGAGAAGAATTATTGCATTCTTCCCCAGAGCAGCCCTTCATACCTTATCCCCCTTCCACCAGAATCTTGGACTTTGTCTCTAGGAAGCCAGGGTCTGATAGATAGGTAAACTGTTGCCTGATTTGAACCAGACCTCTGTGACATTTTGTGGCAATCTCCATTCCATGCTGTCTCATGCATACCCCTCTCCCCCTGTTTTAGATTCCTTTTAGCTTCCCCCCACTAGAAGATAAGCTCCTGGAGGACAGACTACCTTAATTACTTGTATTTGTAAATACTTCCTAAATATCTGTAAAACAGAGATAATAACTGCACTACCTCCCAGGATTGTTATAAGGATCAAGTGAGACATTCACAAAGTGCTTAGCACAGAGCAGGCACTATGTAAAAGCTAGCTGTTTTTATTTTTTTTTTTCAAAATCTATACTGGTTACATGACCCTTGGCAAAGCCCTTAGCATCTCAATGCTCCAGGCAGTTCTCTAGACTTCAAAATTACAATGAAACATGGGTAAGTACAGATCTGATTGGAATTAGAAGTTCCCTCTGCCAAGGAAATTATAGGTCTGGTTTTCCCCTCCAAAAAAAAGTCTCACTTTATATAAATGATACACTTTACAGACAAGGAAATTGTGGATAAAAAAAAAAGTTAGAGACTTATACAAAGTCACAGAACTAGGACTTGAAACCTAGGTCTTCCTAGTGCTAACTTCAGTACTCTGACCACTGGACCACTAAGACTTCCTTCTGTTACATTGGTTGTAACAAGCAAATTTTTAGTGGGTAAGTAGTGCCAGCGACATAGGCTGCTCTTGAGAGAGAATTTCTCAAGTTTCAGGACGGAACCTTGAACATTGTGCTAGCCCTTAGTACAGCATAGGTTTGTGGTGACATGCATTTTCATTACTGCCTCCTGTGCCTTTAAAACTGCAGAGGGAATCTGGACATCTGGACAATGGGTGTGGTCTCCCAGTAAAGTTCTGTAGGAGCTTTATTTTTCCTAGGGCCTGGGAAAGCCGAAGTTCATTTCAGGCCAATCATTCAACTTTAGAAAACATAAAGGGAAGTTTTTCAGTGAACTTGAAATATCAAACTTAGAAGGAAAAATTCAAGGAAAAAAAAATTCCCCTCCACAAGGGAGCTTTCAGCAGTCCCAGGAATTGGTAGGTGGCAATTCTCTGCCCCCAACCCTTTCATTCAGTGCTCAAGATAGTAAATCCCAAGTCTCCCCGCTCCCACCAACTTCCCCAGGGAGGCATTGTGTAACATTCTATGGCACTGAAAACACTGATGCCTGGAACTCCTCACATGACCAGCTCACGCATGAACAGCTGGATTTGATCATCAGATGGCCTGTTAGTTGGAGCAAACAAACATTCTTCGGTCTGTTTTCCAAAGGTTTGCTGCCACAGTAACCAACTTCAACCGCCGTGTCCCCCACAGACTCTGACTCTTTAGGCTGTACTTTCAAATCACAGCATCATTCGACAACAGTTTCCCCAAGGT
This sequence comes from Potorous gilbertii, assembly GCA_028658325.1. NCBI lineage: Eukaryota > Metazoa > Chordata > Mammalia > Diprotodontia > Potoroidae > Potorous > Potorous gilbertii. Next base: position 233,663,564 of record CM053772.1, on the reverse strand, counting down.
TTCTTGGGTGATCATTTTATTTCTTTGTTTCCCAGACCACCCTCTTTCCCCAGTGATTTGGTGGCATCATGACAGCTCAAGCTAGACCCTTCTTATTTCTCTGCCTCATGAGTTTTCTTCTTCAACCACAAGATGCCCAAGACCCAGATATGGTCCAATACATCTTCCGACGCTTTCAGATCTTAGAGGTAGGTATATTGGAATGGCCATAGACATGTGTTGTTCCTTTGCAAACTTCTGCATTTTCTTAGTACTTTTTTTAAAAAGTGCCTTACTTTTCTCCTGTTCTTACTGTGACCATCTTCTGAAAAAGTAGGTGCTACTGTTTAAGAGAATATATATTATATATATTTGTTAGCATGTGTGGAGGGAGGGAGGGAGGGAGAGGGAGGAAGAGAGAGAGAGAGAAAGAAACAGAGAGAGAGAGAGAGGCAGAGAGAAAAGCTATGTGGAGTATGTGTTAGGAGGACCTGAATCCAAGTCTTTCATAGTTCAAGGCTATATGACCCTGGGCAAGTCATTTAAATTCCCAGTAGTCCAGTAACTTTCCAAGACCGTATATTACAAATTAGTTTCTGACCTACCTCGGTAGAAGGAATTTCAGTGTCTCTGTATGTATTTATTTATTGTATTTTTTTTTTATCTAGACCTTTGGTTTCATTGGCATGGGGAATTCCAGTGAGAAACCCCTTCTAAGAGTTAAATAATGTGCAACATACAGTCTCAGAGACTCTCCTAGGGCACTGTGACTTACATGGGCTCACCTTGCTAGGAACGTGTCAAAGACAAGCTTGAACTCCCATCTTGCTGATTTCAAGCCCATCTCACTATCAGTTATACTATATTGCCTAAGATAATGTGGAACTAGAAAATTCACATCATTTTTAATCACACAACACTCTCAAACTGACAATTTCTTCTGACAATTTGTTAGATCAGCAACCAAATTAATATAGAAAAATAAATTAGAAACTTAATTCTGGGGGTTTTTTCTTTCAAGTTGAATCCAATTTTTTAAATGAAGTAGTCCATAGTTTATATTAAAAGCAGTTAGTTAGAATAAAAGGTAGGGTGTGTGATCCTGGTTTTAGTACACTAAGGGCTGATCGATTTTTGGGTTTTTTCTGTCAAAGAATGTCCTATATCTAATGATTATTTGCTATCAATTTCAGAGAAATTATATTATCACATTTTTTTGTTTACAGTCCTGGTCAAAATACTGCCCTTAAACAGGGTAGCCAAATTCACATGATTCTAAGGCCACAAAACTGAATTTTTAAATGTGAGAGATCATTGCTGCTGCTTCTGTTGCCAGAGCCCCACCTGTCCATCCTACTTTCTTATACACATACATTGTAGTCATGGACACTTGGGGGTCTCACAACTGCCCCTCAAGGAATCCCACCTTGCTTATAGGTACATAAATCTCTCCAAATTCTCCTCAAAATAAAAGTGCACAATATCTACATATATGTCTATAGTTTCCTATTCTCAGGGAAAATTGTTTCAGAAAGATGAGCATAAAATATGGAAAGAATACCCCAAAAATCACTCTGGCCATTTCCACATAATCTGGAACCATCATCTGGAAGGGAAGGTCAAAGTCACACAGCAAATAAAACCATTTCATTCTACATGTTTTTGCTCTACTGAGAAAGGAAAAGGGAAAGAAAGGGAAAGAGAAAGAAGGAATGAAGGAAGGGAGAGAGAGAAAGACAGGAAGAAAGAAAGAAAGAGAGAGAGAAAGAAAGAGAGAAGAAAGAGAAAAATAAAAATACATAAAATAATTCTATTTTGCTTTTTTTTTTCCATTTGCTAGTAACTATACATTAGGAAATAAAGTCTGAAATCAGTATTTGTTTTCTGACTTAAGCAAGGCCTGGAAAAATGTCGCCAAGATACAAGGGCATACATTCAAGAATTCCAAGAATTCTCTAAGAAGGTCGCTGCTGACCTGGAGAGATGCCACCTTTATAAGACTGAATATAAGACTGAAGTGGATCACTTGGGGGGAAGAGTTGAAAGAGCCCAACGTGAAATTGACTACCTAGAATACATTAGGACATCTGAGACTTGTATAGAAGAGGATAAGATGGTGATAGAAAAGCAGATTAAAGACCCTGAAGAAGAGCAAAAGGTCAGGACTCTCCTTAACACAAGTAAGAAAGTTTTCCTTTTCTAAACCTTCTGCACCAGGTTCCCACTCTGGGGTGGGGGAAGGGCTCTTTGCACATAAATTTAGAATAGGGGTTTGTCAACCTTTTTTGTGTCATGGACCTCTTCAGGGATCTGGTGATGCCTATGGACTCCTCAGAATAATCTTTTAAAATACAAATACATAAAATGCATAAGATTTCAAAAGAAACCACTTATATTAAAATAGTTTTAAATCAGTTTGTAGACTGCAAATTAAGAACCACTAAGTAAGAGGGAGCAACCAGACTTTTGCCCCAGGACATCTAGTCTAAAAGGTACTAACAGCATTTTCAATCCTTTGATATACTAAGGTGAACTCCTCTCTCCTGTAACTATGTTCCCCTTGCCTTTGGTTGTCTGCATCCCTACTGCTAGGCCCTGCCTGGCCAACCCATTCCTCAGCTGAATGTGCCTTTTATGCTACTTCCCTCAGACATAAACATTTTTAATCACAGTTCTACCTAAAGTACTCAGTGGGCAGAATAGCTCCGGTCTTTAATTGGGTAAAAATATACACATAAAGGAACACACAAGCATATACAGAGGAATATAAAATGGATCATTCCCACATGTGCACACATTGGTCATCTCTAAGAAAGCAACATTTCCACAGAAATGTAATTATCAAAAGATCCCAGGTCAGCTACGCAGCAGCAGATGTTCCCTAGGCTGACTGAGCTCCAGGAAAGTGGGTCACAACTTCTGCCTGGTTACAACTTTCAGAAAGGATGGAAGGATGATTTAATCTCCCAGAACAGGGAAGGCAAGAAACTGTCTTAGCAGCAAGGAAAGGGTGGCCTTCAATGGAAAAGTCAGACAGCAAGGTACTCAGGAGAACAGCAATAAACATTTCATGGTTTCTAACGAGAACTCAGTTTGTATTTTATTTAACCTTTTTTTGCCGCTTTTGAGCATGGTTAAACCAACCATAAAGGGCTAGGATTATAAACTAGGTCAGGTACTTGAATTCTGTAACCCAATTTCACACTCAAGGCTATGCGATTAATAATATTTAGAAGCTTACACAATAAAAATAAGCCCTGTTTCTGTGTAAAATGAGGAGATTGAATTGGACGACATCTAAGGTCCCTCCCATGTCTAAATCTATGATCCCATGATACTAATGGAATTAAATAACTTCACATGTTTATGTTAGCCTCCCATTGTGATATGAGAGAAGGCAATACATATATTAGAATACCATTCATGAAAATGGGATTATTTGCAAATTAGTGTACCAAAGTACTAATAAGTAAGGACTGAATTAGTCCTGCCCAAAATAGCTAACAAGTAGCTAAATGGTTCATTGGATTGAGTGCAAGACCTGGAGTCAGGAAGACCTGAGTTCAAATAAGGCCTCAAATACCAGCTGCGAGACCCTGGGCAAACCCTCTAACCTCTGTTTACTTTAATATATGGGAGAAAAAAATGGCAAACCATTCCAGTATCTTTGCAAGAAGGCCCTATGTATGGTATAGTTCATGGGATCATAAAGAGTCAGACATGACTAAATAACCACAATTTTTAATTTTATTTAAATTTTAAATATATTATTTATTTTTTTTACATTTTCTTTTGAGTTCTAAATTCTGTCCCTCCCTCCCTTCCCATACCTATTAAGAAGGCAAAAAATATAATACAAAGTTTTTTAAAAAGCACTTTTTTATTTAAAGTTTCCTGAAAGTTTTCAAAAGCATTTTGAAATTTTTCTCCCTTACGTAAATTAAAAATTTACTAATTTTGCCTACTTTGTTCAAGATCAGAAATACAAGACATCATACCTACTCTGAAGTTTTGTGTTAACACCACAGGAAAGACAGTGCAACCAAACCAGCAGTAGGAAGGGAATTGGTGTGGCCCTTTACCTGGAAACTCTACCATCACTTCCCCCCAAACGAAGGTTGTCTACATCTAATGTATTTAAGTTGTTTAGAAAATATAGTCACTTAAAACTGAAACATGGACTGGTGGAAATTAAGCATAAATAAGGATTTGTTGTCATTGTTTTGTTAATAATACAAAAAAGTCAGATTACAATTTTTGTTTCAGTTTTTTTTTTAATATCTTTTAGGGAGTTCAGAAAGCTTCAGTAGATCCAGCAAAAGAAGTGTCTTTATGGAGGCAACATCTTAACCAGAGATTTATCCAGAGGAAAAGTACAGTGCCAAGTCAGGGGTGTCCCTTCTGTGCTTCTCTGGTCCATAGCCTTGTCAGTCCATGAGACCTTGAAGTTTTCCTTGACAATGCCAGGGGTCCAGGACTTCCTTGATTATCAATTCCTTTCTCTCTACTAATCCATAAGGCCCAACTCTCAGAGGATATGGTGTTGGCTAAACCCTCTCCTTCGAGAACAGAAACAAGGTCAGCAGGGGAGTTCCCACATAGATGGAGATCAGGAGTAGGAAGACTGCCAAACAACTGAGTGGCCAGGTCTAAGAGTGAGAAAAAGATCAGAGAGAGGAAGTGGTATCAGATATGAGTAGAATCAAGGCCAGAAATTCAAAGCAAAGTCTGAGAGGGGAGTTCATTAGAAGTGAGGTCCAGGTTTCAGCACACCTGAGTCAGATGACAGATTATCCAACAAGCTAGACAGAATTCAGGTATAATCTGTCACACCATAAGCTCATATGCTGTAGACCCATGAAGGTTTTAAATCAAGCCTTGATCTGGCCAGCTCCTTTCTTGTCACTTATCCAAACCCCTGTCATCTGATATCCCCTACATTTACTCATTTCCAGGAAATGAAAGGACAGTGAGCACCATTTTTTTTCCCTGGATCACTAGATGCCAGGCTTGAAGCCTTAAGATAATTTGGGGACATGAAGGTGATGACCTAGCTCCCAGGTCCTGTACTCCGATCCATATCCTTCTTACTTCAAATATCACAGGTGCCAGATGCCTGTGTCTGTGGTAGTCAAGGATTTCAAACAATTGACAAGCATTTACTAAGTATCTATTTTGTGCCAGACATTGACTAGATGCTGGGGATACAAAGAAAAATAAAAAACAGTCCCTGTCCTTAAAGATCTTACATTCTCATGAGGAAGACAACATATTCACAGGTCAATAAATACAAGGTATAAACCCCCAAAATGCACAGTAATTGAGCAAGACTGGAAAGAATCAGGAAAAGTCTTGAAGGGAGTGACATCTGAGCTGAGCCTTGAAGAGATCTAACAGTTCAAAGATGTGAAGGTAAGGAGGGAAGGCATTCCAAAAATGGTAGTCTGTGCAAAGACACGAAAATGGGAAATAGAAAGTCATCTACATAACAAATTAGCCAATTTATCTAGGCAGGGGTGGGGAACCTGCGACCTTAAAACCATGTGTGGCTCTCTGGGTCCTCAGGTGCAGTCCTTTAACTGAATCTGAACTTCACAGAATACATTTGTCCAGTCAAAGGGCCACACTTGAAGACCTGGAGGGTCATTTGTGTCCTCAAGGCCACAGGTTCCCTAACATTTCCCTAGCTCCTTCCCTAAGAGCACATAATACAATTCAATCTAGGGGAAAAACTCACACCACCAAAAGATGAAGTCCTCGATGCACAGTCCTGTTGTTGGTCTCAAGGCCATTGTAGAGGTCTTTGCTAGTCTTTCCTACAACTCATGTAACAGCTTTGTCCTGTCTCTCGAGAACTTTAGTTCTTACTCTGTAGTTTCTTCTCTGCTTGCCTCAAGCACTTCTGACCCTTTTTATTTCATTACTTCCATCTCCAGGATGCTTCTTCCTCCTGGTTCTTTCTCCCAGGAACCTCTGCTATTCTCCAGAAGCCCTCACTCCTTTTCTTTGTGTATGTGTTCCAGTCCATGGAACCATGGCAAAGCAAATCCTTTCTGTTTCTGTAAACTCACTACCCCAAATCCTCTTGGACCTTTCTACACCTGCTTGTCACATTATTTATAAGTACCTGCGGTGAGCCGAGCATTGTGCTAGACACTGGGGAATATAACATGGATTAGGAAACCTCTTCCCTTCTGGAAAATAGTCAGGTCGGTGAAAGTTTGGTTGTTCAGTTGTTTCAGTCATGTCCAACTCTTCCTGACCACGTTTGGGGTTTTCTTGAAGAAATATTGGAGTGCTTTGACATTTCGTTCTCCAGCTCATTTTACAGATGAAGGAACTGAAGCAAACAGGGTGAAGTGACTTGCCCAGAGTCACACAGCTAGTAAGTTTCTGAAGCTGTATTTGAAAGCAGGTCTTCTTGACTCTAGGCAGCTAGGCGGCACAGTGGACAGAGTGCCAGACCTGAAGTCGAGAATTCATCTTCCCGGGTTCATATCTGGCTTCAGATATTTATTAGAAAGAACAGAAGTAGGCCTGGGAAAACGTATTTCTGATCCTCACAGACAACAGCTAGAAACAACTTTAGTTTGCATGAGGGCTTTGGCAATTATCCTCTAATTTTTAATCACATGCACTTGAGTTTAGGAAAAACAAGGAATTTGTTGCTGGCAGAAACACATGACAAAGGCACAAAAGGTACATAAAGGAACTAGGATGGAAGTTGCCCACTCCAACTATACCTTATGGTTTTGCTCCAAGTTGATTTTCACAGAAACAAGGGATATTATAGAAAATGAAAAGTACCTAGATTCACATAGAACTTTGTAGTTTTTCTAAAAAGAAACCTTGCAGCGCTTTGAAAGGACATACAACTGGGCATGACAGGTATCAAAAAAGAATGTTCTAACCCCACATCAGATAGAAGACTGAGATCAGGAGAGTTCAATTCAAAAGACAGATTTAAAATGTCTAAAGACTCCTTTAGTTAGTTGGTTGATTGCAGTAGGTTAGGAGTTTAAAAGAACTGAAAATAGCTCCTCGAGCTATCAAGCTAAAGATAGGCTTGCCTCTTCCTCCTCCTCACCCCAAGACCAGCAGTTAACTGCAGAGTAAAACAGCAGCAGCAGACATACCTGAAAGAGGGCAGCACCAGCAGTGGAAACATCCATACATGAGGAAGGGTATCACAGAGATAACAGATTAACAGAAAACTCCAGTTCAGAGAAGGAAGCAGTTCACCTAAAGACATCACCAGAAAATATTGATTAGTGTCAGAGGTCTTATTATCCTAGATGTGTTCCTTGGCATATGTGTTACCTACTCTTGTACCCCACCATACATGCCCCCCAATCACACATATTCCCCACTAGCATCTCTTCTCCCACCAGTGGAAGGGTAACCATTGGAAAAGTCTATCCGGGCTAGGGGTGGGGAACCTACATGGTGGAAATCTTTCTTGCTACACACTATGTTGCTTTATTAACTATCTTTTGCTTTAAATTAATTGGTTCTGGTTGGCTAATAAAAGAAATACATCAGAAGAATCTTATGAGCTATGTATGTCTTTGAGTGAATACTGATCCCCCACCCACAACAAGCCTCAAACTTGCGGCAGTTCATGTTTACACTATATTCTGGATACCAAAAAAGCAAATGGTATTATATAGTGAGGGGAAAGTTCCCCTGCCCCACCACCATCCCTATGCACTCCCTACCTCTGCCAAAAAAAAAAAAAGATGGGAAACTTCAATATAGATAAAACTCACTCAAGAGAGTGGGGAGAAAAGATGCTGAAATAGTAAAGATGAAAGGCAATAATAGAAGTTTTCTGCAGCCTGATCATCAGGAAAAGGTGAGAAGGAAGGGGCGGGGGAATGTGGAAGTAGTCTAGATGTTGAAATTCCACATAAAATCTTCTCACAGATGATAACTGAGGCCACTATCTGTTGGCCTAGGGCTTTAGTAGGAATCTACTAATTATATATTTTTCACAGATGAGCAAGCCAGCAGGTTACATACAACTTATGAGAAAAAAGAGAGGACCGTTCCAGGAAAAAAAATAAAAGCAGGGAGGCATGTTTTCTTTTTTTTTTCATTTCTCCTGTATTAAGCCCAAAGATTTACACAGAGTTGTTTCTTAATAAGTCAGTAGAATTGAGAATGTGGCATTTGATCTTGGCCTTAATGGGTATCTTCAAGTCAGGACTGGTCAGCTTTGTCAGACATGTTATAGGAGTTCATACTTGAATAAAGAGGTAGCATGCATCAGAGAACAAAGAGTCTGCTTCAGAAACACAACAGCCTGGGTTCAAATCTCATACTGGCTGTGTAACCCTGGACAAATCCCCTTATCTCTCTCCATCCTAAGCAGTGGCTAGAACAGTGGGTCTGGGTCAGAAAGACCCAAGTTCAAACCCAGTCTCAGACACTTAACTAGTGGCATCACCCTGAATAAAACCTTTAACTTTGGTCTGCCTCAGTTTCCGCATGTGTAAAATGGAGATAATAACGCCTATCTCCCAGAGTGGTTGAAAGGGTTAAATGAGATAGTAGTTGTAAAGTGCTTAGAATAGTGCCTGGCACATAGTAAGTTCTATACAAATGTGAGCTACATAATATTTGTTAAAGCACTTTGCAAACCTTAAAGTGCTATGATCTTCTTTGGCAGAGGGATATTCTTCACCAGGGAGTTCCCTGTACCTGCTAAGTCACTGGTTGTATCCTTAATTAGTTCAGGAAGAAGTTAAACTATAAGACTTCTGAAGTACCTTCCAACTCTGAGATCGTGAGAACCTTATTAGATAGATATAGAAATACACACATATTATGTCTATACACACACACACAATTGTGTATTTCTAGAGATAAAACTTTTTTCCAACTCCAGGAGAGACTGAAGACCTACTGAGGCAGTAGGAGAATATAAGGTGCCTGAAGTCTGATCAGTATATAGAGAAGGAAAACATGGGGAAAAACTAGAAGTAGGATTTAGTTTGACACAAAAACCTTCTCCTAAGCAACAGCTGAATGTGCTTCTGTTTATATTACTGTTTTGGAAGGAGCCAATTATAGCTCAAATTTCAGCTGAGCAAGTAACATTCATTCAACAAGCATTTTTTTAAAGCAACTGTTATGTGTAAGGCACTGTGAGAGGTGCTGGATATGCAAAGAAAATCAAAAAATAGCCTCAACCCAATACATTCTTTTGGGGCAGAGGGCAGGAGGAAATAGAACACTTAAGCAGATCAATATCAGTATCAATATCCATGGATATCGAAATAAATAAAAGGCCAGGAGAGACAGTGTTCCATAATTGGTAGAAAACTTGTCTTGGCTTAGAAAGATTTGTGTTCAAGCCACAGAATCACAGAATGGGAGTTGGAAGGCATTTTGGTGGCCCATTAGTCTAATCATACATGAAAGTTACTCCTACTGTAACAGATGCCCAGCCTCGGCATAAAGTCCCACTTCAGACACATACTGGCTATGTAATCCTAGGCAAATCATTCAGCCTTCTAGTGCCCACAAACAACTCTCTAAGACTAGAGGTTTCACAGAAGGTGCCAATCTGCACCTAGAGGGAGTTCCTTATACCAACAAAATCAGAAATACAACTTTTTTAAAAGCTCCCCCGCAAAATGCCACTAGTAAGCATCTATCCCAAAGAGATCAAAGAAAGAAGGAAAGGACCGATATGTTCAAAAATACTTATAAAAGTTCTTTTTTTTGTAATTGTAAAGCACTGGAAACTAAGCAGGCATCCATCCACTGGGGAATGACTGAACAAAGCATGGTATATGAAAGTAATGGAATACCATGATGTTGTATGGAAGGATGAAATGAATATTTCAGAGAAACCTGAGAAGACTTGAATGAATTGATGCAAAGTGAAATAAGCAGAACCAAGAGAATGATTTCTTCTATGATAACACTATAAAATTGAATAATTCAAAACATTTAAGAACTTTTATCAACACAATGGCTAATGAGGATCTTCCCCTCCCACATTGTCTTAGTTTTTGCTTTTTGACCAGGTAAAAGAGGCCATTCTTTGCCTTACTTCTTACCTAGTCTTAATCACTGAATGACCATTGCCTCAGTCAAACTGAGACCTGGGAAAGACCTTAGCTTAAAAAGGCCCCAGTCTCCCACTGCATCCAGGGCCATCTCCAGTTGTCCTAATCTATATCTTGCCACTGAACCCAGATGGCTCTGGAAGAGACTTGCCACAACCCTCCCTCTCTTAAATCCAATTAATTGCAAGTCACAACATCACCTTCCTGATGTCATGGTCCTCTTTAAGAACAAAGGATAAACAATGAACAAGGACCAAAGATGAATCCAATCTATCCTCTGACAGAGAGGTAATGGACTCAATATGTAGAATAAGATACATTTTTAGACATGGTCAATATGAAAATCTGTTTTGCTTGACTACGTAGATTTGTTACAAGAGTTTTTCCTTTCTTGCATTCCAGTGAGGGTGAGGAGGAGCAGTGGAAGGGAGAAAAAATAAATGCTTATTAATTTTAAAGAATAAAATTTAATTTTTTAAAAGGAAAGGAAGAAAGAAAAGATTTGCAAGCCCACTTTAAATAATTCCTCACTCAAGAGCCCTCAGAGCAGAAGGTAGGCATGGCAAACACAATTTAGATCAACAAACACCAACATAGCAAGTCAAAAGAGAAAGTAAAAAAAGCAAAAGAGGAGTAAGATCCTAAATTTCAGTAACAATAGAGCATCACACACCTAATCAGCAGCAAAGCTTTGATTTGTATCCAGATCCTCTGATGCCCAAATCCACTGACTCATTCCCAGGAAAGGGAGTATACAGTCATGTGCAAAGTATAATACATCTGTTGCAATAGATCAGTGCCAAATGACAGCTCCATGTGTGAATGGGCTGAAGGGAAGCCTTTTTTCTCTCCAAGTTAAGGAACAATCTTTAGTTCCCTGAAGAATGGAAGTGCTTCAAGGGGAAAACAAAGGGGAAAAATCATCTAAAGAGGCAGTGAGGAAATTCAAACCTATGTCAAGAGTCTGTAGGGTAGATGTGTTAGGAAGATAGATGATGATGATAGATAGATTAGATGGGTAAAAGATTAGATAGATGAGTGACAGATTAAATGGATAATTGATAGATCAGATGCATAATTGATAGATTAGAAGTATAAATGATAGATTAGAGTAAGTGCACATTTATTAAGTGCTTACTACGTGCCAGGTACTATGCTAGGCACTGGGAATACAAAAATAAGAAAACAAAATAGTTTCTACTGACAAGGAACTTACATTCTAATGTGAAAAGACAAATCATAAAGGTGAACAGGAAAGGGAGGAGTGAGAAGGAGGGTGCCTGGGCGGATGGAGGTAGAACTGACTGAATGATGAACCAGTGAGATCATAGGTTTAAGACTCTTCCTATAGAATGGGACACTGGACCCTCTAAGAATGAAGGAATAATGATGTAGATTCAAAGATAACACCAAGAAAAAGGTGATCCCAGTGCTGGACAAAGACAATGGAGAAAAATCATGCCAGTCTAGAACTCCTCTGAAAGGGGTGGTTGACTTGCCAAGGACAACAGAATGGTATGTCATATCCCAGAGCAAACCGACATGTTGGAAACCCTCATGACATTTGTTAAGGCTGATAACCACTACTCACTTCTACTGATTTATGTGAAGATAAAGGATAATGACAGAAGGAATCTAAAATTAATAAGGATTAGTGAGTCCTAAGCAAAAAACCAAAATTGTTTGTAGGAACAGGAAATGTTTTCATTACTGTTATCTATTGAAGATGGTAGATAGAGAAGAGAAAGGTAGATCTGAACAATGAACAGCTGTTTCAAAGATGGCATTTTGGAATAAGATTTGAATTTCTGGACTATAAGTCATTTATTGAGCATTAACTAACTATATGTCAGGCATTGTGCTAAGCACTGGGGATACAAAGAAAAACATGGTTTCTGCCCTCGTGAGCTCCCGGAGTTCATGTTCTAATGAGACCACATACAAACTAGGTACATAAAAGATATATACATAAATATATGATCAAATGGAAGTAACCTCAAAGGGTTGAGCATTGAGAAAAGGCTTCTTGCAGAAGGTAAGCTATTTATTAGTTAAGCCTTGAAGGAAGCTCTGGAAACTGGACATTGGAGATGAGAAGAAAAAGCATTACAGGCATGGGGGAACAGAATATAATATGAGATATTGGACTCCTTTGGCTCTAGGCCCAGGATAGAGTGCACCTATAAAGCGTCATTAAAAAATATGCTTGCCTGGAGAGGTATTTAAAGTAAAAGTGGATAGAGAGGGAGAAAATCGCCCTCATAGATCTTCCGAGTCAGAGTGCAGTGGATATAACATCACAAGAAAATTATTATTAGAAAAGACTAGTAATTCACAAAAGACAGTATCCAAGAAAAGCATCACAGCGAAAGCCCCATGACCTCAGATGTCTATACATAAAAGCGCAAAGTACTCAACAGTGACCGAGAGAGCTCAATAAATGGAGATAAATTAAATTGCATGGGTGTGACCAAGCTCATGACAGAAATATAGCTATTCTTACTATAATAGCTATTATTATACTAAAACCACTCCGAGTAGTTTGATGCTTGTAAAACACTATATATACATATATATCCGCTGGTCTATTTCTACGTATATACATAAGTAGATGTATGTACATATATATATATACACACATAATTTGATAATCAAAACAACCTTTTGTGAGAGATACTATAATTGTGCCCTTATTTTGTGTGGGAAAACTGAGACCCAGAGAGTTTGTGATTTGTCATGTGCCACACGGCTAGTTGGTGTCTTAGTTTTCCTGCATATTGTACAAGTCCAGAATTCTATCCAGTACGCTATGCTGATAAAACATTAGTCAATGGTGTGATAATCACAAATCAAAAATAAAATCTAATGTTATTTTGGGTCATATCAGTAAAAGCTATATGAGTGTCCATTGAACAGACTGGGGGGAGGGGGGGCGCCAGAGTCACATTTGTCCTAAAGAAAAAGAGATTTGGAAACAACACAAATGTTTGTCTTCAAGTATTTGATGAAATTTCATGTTAAAGACATGAAATTAGACTTCAATTCCTTCCAAACTGAATTCTACCTTCTATAAGAGGTCTTTTCCATCCTCTCTTAACTCTAGTGTCCTCCCTTTATTTATTATTTCTTATTTTTCCTGTCTTAATTTGTTTGTTTGCTGTTTCTCCCATGAGACAGTGAGCTCAAGGACATAGATTATCTTTGGCATCACCAATGCTTAGCATAATGAGTAGCACATAGGAAGTACTTAATAAATGAGGGGAAGGAAAGAAGCATTTATAGTGCCTACTATGTGCCAGCCATTGTGCTAAATGTTTTACAAATATTATTTCATTAGACCCTCACAATAACCATGAGAAATTGATGCAGCTATAGAGGAAATTGAGGCAAACAGCAGTTAAGTGACTTGCCCAAGGTTGCATGCCTAGTAAGTATCTGAGGTCAGATTTGAACTCAAGTCCTCCTGACTCCAGACTTAGCATTCTATCCACTGTACCCTCTAGCTGCCCATTAAGCATTAATAAGTATTTGTTCAGTGACAGCCTGAGTACCTCTGTTTGACAGCAAAAGGCAAAATTTAAAGCAATGCGAATAATTTGAGAAAGGGTCCATTTAAGCTCTATATAACAAAAAACTTAGCACTGCTCAGAAGTGGGCTGAGTTTACTCCGGACAGCGCATTTTCCAGAGGGGGAGGCTGAGAAAGGTGGTGGAGGTGGGTTTGGAGCACTAGTGCCTTCTTGTTAGGCACTAGTTGTAGACCGTAGTCCTGCTCAAATGTAGGCTGGATTATAGAAACCCCAGGTCCTTTTCTACACTATATTAATTAAGCATCTAATATGAACACAGCACTGTGCTTAAAAAACAACAACAAAGAATTATAAGAATAAGGAGATGGTTAATAAATCAGCCGATAATGATAGCCAGCCTGTAAGGCTTGCACAATGCTTTTCGTCTGGTCCTCACAACAACCCTGGGAGGATGGTGCTGTCATCACTGCCATTTTACAGGTGGGTAACCTGAGGCCTATAGAGATGGGGTGAGTTGACCACGGTGATGCAACTAAGTATCCAAGGCAGGATTTAATCAGGTTTTTCTAACTCCAGGACCTGTGCTCTATCCGCCGCGCCACCTAGCTGCCGCTATGAATATCACGCTTTCATATATTAAGAATCTCGGGGAGTCATCTCAAGGAAATTAAATGAATATGATATTTATTATTTCCCTTTGAGAGAACCCTTTGTAAGAGATAAGGACTAGGATTTCCAGTGAGGAAACTCTCTCTTCCAGTGCAGTTTGGCTCATTATCCTAAACTTTCAGTCTTGGAACGTGCCTGGAACTCCCGGGGTCACACATTCAGTATGTGTCAGAGGAAGGACTGAACCCCAGGTCTTTTTGGCTTCTGGGACAGTTTTCTACCTACTATTCCACACTGGATTTCCAATTTCTTATACTAAATCTTTATTTGGATACTCTGTAACCTTCCCATGCCTGGCATCGGACCTAGAAGGAAAGACGATAAGCCTTCAATTTTCTGAGAATGCAGATACCAAAGATGTAAAAAAAATAACCCTTTCCACTATTTTCTCTCTCTTTATGTCCAGGCTGTGACAACATGTTGACAGGCATAAAGTCAATGAAGATTGTGAAGACAACCAAGGATACACATGGCTGTTGGATGAAAGATGTTAGCAATAATTCCACCAAGATTTATTTCTTAAGTGGCTCCAGAAACAATACTATATGGGAATTTGCCAATATGAAGGCATTTATGGAAGGCAAGCCCACACCCCGGAAGCTTGTCCTGATGCTGTCCTGGCAAGGGACTGGACAGGTGGTCTATGGCGGTTTCTTATTCTTCCACAACCATGGCACTCCCAATGAGATCATCAAATACAACCTCCAGAAGAGAAGTGTGCAGGATCGGATGCTACTCCCAGGGAGCCATGGCATACCAGTGTATCCACATACCCCCTGGACTCACATCGACCTGGCTGTGGATGAGCATGGACTCTGGGCCATTCACAAAGAGTTAGACCTTCTAATCATCACCAAAATAGACCCTGAAACAATGGCTGTGGAGCACACTTGGACATCATTCTGCAGTAGTAGAGATGCTGAGGCAGCCTTTCTCCTGTGTGGGGTCCTCTACGTGGTATACAGTAGAGGCCGCCAAAGCTCCCACATCATCAATTGTGTCTTTGATATCCTGGGAAACATCAACAAGGAGCACATCCCTACCTTGGTCCTCCCCACGCGGCAGAGGGTCCACTCTATGATCCACTACAATCCCCAGGAAAAGCAGCTCTATTCTTGGAATGATGGGAGCCAAATCATCTATAAGCTCCAGACCAAAAGAAAGCAGTCAGGGCCTTAAGAAAGGTGGCAAGTGGTGCAAATGAGTTCTGAGGGACATTGTCTATGGAAGATTTTTATAAAGGATTCTCTGAATGAAAAAGTAGTTAACAGATATCTCTGCCTTCTAATACTAGACATATAGTCTAGAAGTGAGACTGCATAGATAAGCCATCTTTTTAAATTGGACCTATAATTTTATTTAAACTCCCTCTCCACAAATGTAGATGCAACTACTCTACCATTTATATAGGCTTAGAGAACCTTCTAGAGCATTAAGAGGGTCCCTCAACTTGTATGCATCAGAGGCTAGACATGACCTCAGGGATTCTTAACTCTGAGGCTGCCTCTCCATCTTCTACAACACCCTGCCTTGCTTTTGCCCATGTAAATGATAGAAAGGTAGTTTCTCAGTCAAGAAGACATGGGCTCAATTCCAACTTCTAACACATTCCAGCTGTGTGACCTTGGGCAAGACACAAACTCTCAGTGCCCCCAGGTCTAACTCTAAACCTATATATGAGTTGTAGGGCAGTTGCCAGTGTACATTGATAGAGGGATCTTACTCGCTAGGAGTCCCCTAAACCAATGAAATCACAGCTCCTGTTCTCCATTCCCCTATCTCCCTCCAAAAAATTAATCTCTGGTTAATCATCATGATAATTTCTTATTCCAATCTTCTATGGCTGCCCACTGCCTCCTAAGTTATCATATTGCTATTACTGATAGTAATTACAGCTGACATTTAGAATTTGCAGAGTGCTTTACCAACATTAACTCATCTGATCTTTACACTAGCCGTGTGAAGTAGGGAGTGAATTATTAACTCCATTTTAAAGAAGAGGAAATTGGAGAGTGAAGTCAAGTCATTTGCCCCAGGGTCTTGCAGCTGATAAATAGGTCAAATTAAAACCCATCTTCTGATTCCCAACCCAAGGCTGTTTCTATTATTTCACAGCTACCTCCTAGTTAAATCCAGACTCTCTAAGTGACATTCAAGGCTCTTCATAAGGCCCCAAGCTACCATTATTCCAAAATCGTTCTCTCAAACAGGACTGTACTTCCTTGATACATTTTATGCTTACAGGACGTGCAAATTTAAAGAATCAATCCGAAACATTACATGGACTATTTGTGTCTGACCTGTGGTAGAGCGTTCCATTCCAAGCTTGTATCCGTCTGACCAGCCAGTCAGACACGCTGTGACTTGACTCTAGCGTAGTGAGGTCATTCTGGTCCTCTTTGAGAATAAAGGATAACAACCAACAAGAAATAAAAAGAACTTTAGAAATCATCTTATCCAATTCTTTCATTTTGACATATGAGGAAACTGAGGCTCCAAAGAAAGGATTTGCCCAAACTCATATAGCTAGTCAATGGCAGAACTAGCATTTGAACTCAGAACTTCTGATGCCCAAATACATCATTCTTTCTACTATATCCCTCTTTCATACTTCCATACCATACCTCCTGCCATTCTTTCTGCCTACGAGAATATTTCTCTTTTGCTCTACCCTTCAGAACAAGCTCAAAAGCAACCTTCTCCAGAGATTTGTTTCCTTTGTAGTCATTCCCTGATCAATGGAAACACACTTTGTTTTCAGTTTTCTGCTACCACAGAGTGTACGTATATTTACACACACACACACATACATACACACACACACATTTGCTTCTGTCTTTAGTTTCCTTGGAGGTATATATGCAATAATGGGATTGTTGGGTCAAAGGACATGGACTGTTTAGTCCTCTTCCTTGTATAATTACACATTGAAATACTACTTTTCACAGCTCCACCAATAATATATCTGCATGCCTACCTTTTGCAACCCCTCCAACAGGGGGTGTCCCCATCTTTTTTCATCTGTCAGTTTGCCTGGTATGATGGTAAACCTCAGAATTATGTTCATCAGCATTTCTCTATAAGTAATTCGTAGCCTGTTTTGATGTCACCATTTATAATTCACAATTCCTCTGTAGAAAATAGCTTGACTGCGTATCTCTTAAGAAACTACCATAATATTCTGTACCTCTCTTACAACCCTTATTACAGTCTACCTTACACTTCAGTTATTTGTATTCATGAGCTCCTTGAGGGCAGAAACCATGTTTTCAACTCAATTCAATAAAATTCTATTAAGCACCTTGAGTTTTTCATTTATAGATCTCAAAGGACAGAGACTCGGGGCCACATTCAGCTCTAACAACAGATTTATTGGTAAAATATCCACAGTATACACAAACAAACAAATCAGTTCCATCAATTTCCTCCCCCTTCCATTCCAATTTCTCAATTATCTATTCTTGTCTATCTGATATAAAGAGGAATGCTTCATAGTTCTAGGAAAACCAGCCCACTCCCAAACTACAATCTGTTTCTGGTAGCACTGCCTTACACTCAGGAGGGCAAAGGGACCTACAACCTTTTCTAGAGGCATCATTCTTGGATAAAGTAGATAGTCCAGGAACCTCTTGAATTTCCTAATCATATGTAAGTTAAATAAGGAAGCATGCAGAGGTTGGTAGAATTCCCCTGGCATTAGGAGTCGCCCTCATAGATTCTGTTGTACAGTTATGTCCTACTTTCCATGACCCCATTTGGAGTTTTTTTGGCAAAGATATTGGAGTGGTTTGCCGTTTCCTTCTCCAGCTCATTTAACAGATGAGGAAACTGAAGCAAACAGGGTTAAGTGACTTACCCAAGGTCACACATCTAGCAAGTGTCAGAGGCCAGATTTGAACTCAGGAAAATGAGGCTGACTTCAGGTCCAACACCTGCTGTGTTACCTCATTGTTTCTATCTACCTGCCTCACTCCTCTTCTGACTTTACTGCTGACTTTTCAGACTTCTTCCCTTCTAACCAAAAAATCTTCTTGCCCTAGTAGATGCCTACACCATCCTCCTCGCCCCTCCTCCAATTGGTGAGTTACTTCTTAGAACCTCCATTTGAGGAAGTGACCAAGCTGGTCTCTTGCCTCCAATCCTGATTCTCCAGACTAACTCATCTTTCTCCACCATGGGTACTTCTCCCCTCTATTAACCCCCTTTTATATGGTATCTTCCCCACTAGAATGTAAGCTAACCTTTTTGATTGGATTTGTAGTCTCAGTGCTCTGCAGACTGCCCAGCACATATAAGCATTTAATATGGGCCTTTTGTATCTATTGATCTATCTATCCCTCCTCCTCTTACTGAAAGAAGGGGATAGATTGACCAGTATTGAGTCTTTTGTTTGTATAACACCTCTCAAGGCATCATAGAAAATAGAGGTTATCTTTCCATCTCTGTCAATGTCCAAAAGGCCCCACACAGACCAGATGCTCATTAAATACCTGTTGAACAAATGAATCTCTCTGCAGATGAAGCCAAGAGATCCCACTTAGGATGAAAATACACAGCTTATCCTCCCACTGCCTGAATTGGGTTAAACAATAACTCTATTTGCGTAAGCAACATATGCATCCATTTTGCTTCTGAAACAGCTACCTTTAAATCAACCCACTCATGCATCTGAATCCTACTCCCTCTTCCTATACCAAAGCTCCTTATCTCCCTGCCTTTATTCCAAATGCCACCCACTTCCTCCAGAAGCCAAAATGGTATAGTAGTAAGACTTGTAAACTTGGAATCAGAAAAAGTTTGGAACTTTGTGCTAGGTCTAATCTTGGCTCACTTTCATTATGTCCCTCAGGGCTGGAGTCTCCTCATCTGTGTAGGTTGGGGGTCAAATCCTAGAAAAAAGTCTAAGGACTTCCATGTATATAACAAATACCTAAAAGTAAGAAGTGCAGGGTAGTTCCTGAAGCAGATCCATCTGGTTTGTCTTTCCTTTCCTCCATCCACACCCCTCCTCCATTCATTTGAATATAAAACCAAAAAGACTCTGGGGTTGGGAAAAATCAGGTAAAAATCACACCCAGGCATCCTTTGGAAGTTTGTTAAAATGGAGCCCTCTAACCTTATGCTTCCTAGGTACAATTTGGGGATTAGATATTATACTAAAATTGCAAGGAGTTTCTGACCCTAAGTCAGAGAGCACTTTATAATGGAGATAATGTCCTAAGGTAAACAGAAGTGAAATGTTAAACTGTGAGTGTTTGTGTGTATTTGTGTAAGTAATTAAAACTTCTGAGCTTCATTTAGCTGAAAGTTATCCTGTGTTACAAAGACCTTGACTCCTGCAATAATAAATCTCATTTTGAGATTCCTTTTACAGTCATGATTCTGAGAACCTTATGGAGGAGAAAAAGTCAAGAAATTAAGTATCATTTACCTGGGAATAAGGAAAGGGAATAAGCATTTGTTAAGTATTGACTGTTTGGTAAGCATTTTACATTTATTAATTCATTTGATTCTCACAACATCCTATAATGTAGGTGCTATTACTGAGACAAACAGGTTAAGTGAGTCATCCAAGGTCACAACAGGTAATATGGTATCTGAGGATGGATTTGAATTCAAGTCTTCCTGACTCCAGGTCCTGCAGCATTATCCACTGCTGCACCTAGCTAACTCTAAACAGTGGAGCCTGATAAAATATCTCAGGGCACTTGCCCTTCTAAAATAATCATAGATGAAGTCTCTGAGTTCTAAATTTGAAGAGAGATGGCAGAACTCACTCTTTCTCTCAGTTAGAAAAGGCAGAATTGCAGCTAAGGAGGTCATTTGAAGCCAGAATCTAGACATTGGAAGCAAATAGAAATTTCAATCGTGCTCTATGTGAAACCACTCTCCTGTTGGTGAGCAAGAGCAACCACAGCACCAGCATAGCAGAGTCAACCAGAAACCACACAAAACTAGTAAGGTGATGTCCAGCAGAGACTATAGACTACACCTCCATGTCCAGAAAAGACTCTGCCTGGAAGGGACACCAGTGGTATTGACCCAGTGCCGTAGACCCAGTGAGAGCAGAGCAAGGTCCTCACCAGAAGAAACTGACAGGGCAGCAACAGAGGCATGAGTTGATCCTCTGTGCCTGTGACTTCAACACATAAGTTACATCCATGTACACTGTTCCATGCATGCATCCTGGCTATGTGTGTTCTCTACATGTATGCCTCTCCACACAGGTTCCCCTATGATGCTATGTGAATTTATAGGAACATGTGCAACCAAACTATGAGAATATTTTATTGCTTTTTTAATGATAGCATTTCATTAAATACCTTTACTTCTAAATCATTGTGTCCTCTGGTTGTCTGGTAACACTAAATAAATTAGTAAGGACTCATGAACCATAGTTTTCAGTGGATGCAGATCCACAGAGCACCTTGAACTCAAGGGCACCTATTAGGTGAGTTTGGAGGAAAGGTATAGGTAGTAGGCTCAGGGGCTACATCTATAAAATGAGAACTTTGGACTAGATGCTCCTTCCCAACCGTAAAATCCTATCATCCTATACCCAGTCCAAATGATGTTCTCTCTTAAAGCACAACTAATTTCATACCCTGGACCCCACTTTTCTTCAAATAAAAGAAAATAAAAAAGAAGGTTGAATTTACCTAATTTCTCTTAGATCATAAGGTAGGAATTACCAAAGTGACTATTCACTTCAATTATTTTTCAATAATTCAATTCACAGTCTTACTGTTGTAAAACTGACTACCATGGCCATCATATCCTGGAAAGCCAGATAGGTTAGATTTCACACCTCCCCGGGGTCCTCCTGCCCTTGAAGGGGGTTTTGGGGTATGTAGGCTCTCTGCCTATGGTTCCAGCTCCCTATCAGTGCTGTTCCCAAGTGTAAGGGGTCCTCTGAACCCATTTAACTGCTAACAAAAGAATGTTTACTTCAAAAGGTGTAATTACAAATCTACAGTTATCCCTTCTACATCCCAGGGGTTGGGGCATGGGAGCCCCATAATCAGGAAAATTCATGTAAAAATTTTTGCCCCCCCCCCAAAAAAAAAGTTTTCCCTTCCCTTCAAACCAGAGAAAAAGTCTGATTTTTTTTCTTTTTCTGTTTACAATTCCTTATCAAAAAAATTGTGTTGATAGTATACAATACCACACATATACTTAATGTACTTCTCAGTTTCTAAACTTTATCTGCGTTGTCTGCTTATGTATCTCAAAACCTCTATGGGAAAAGTCACAATTCCCCATATCAAAGCAGTGGAAGGGATGGCTATACAAACTTACTCCCCCAAGGCAGCTAGGGTTGCCATAGTATATAAAGCATTGGACCTGGAGTCAGGACAACTCATCTTCCTGAGTTCAAATCTGGCCTCAGACACTTACTAGCTGTGTGATCCTGGGCAAGTCACTTAACCCTGTTTGCCTCAGTTTTCTTATCTGGCAAATAAGCTAGAGAAGGAGATGGCAAACCACTCCAGCATCATTGCCAAAAAAATGCCAAATGGGATCACACAAGGAGTCAGACATGAATAAATTAACAACTCCCCTAACACATGGGAGGTATTAGTATATCCCATTCCCTTTGTAACACCTCAGTCTCTGGGGAGAGGAAGGGGATTAGGTCCATAGTTTAGTTCAGTCCTATATAAGATAGGCCCAGATCCAAGTCCAAAACTCCCACTGGCTTGAGACCCAGGCATTCTTTGGGCTTCTCTGCCAGTATGGCAGACTACACATCCCACCTGCAATCATGGCTCCAAAATTGCCAAGGCTCAAACTCCCAGGTCCAGCAGGGTCACTGGTGGTCCTTAAAACTGGGAACAGAGAACAGAAAACAGAAACAACGGAATGACAGATTTAGCTCTTCTCAGCAACGCAAGGATCTAAGACAACTCCAACAGACTCACCATGGAAAAGGCCATCCACATTCAGAGAAATAGTTCTGGAGTCTGAACACAGATCAAAGCAAGTTTGCTCTCCTTTTATTTTGTTTCTTCTTTCTCATAGTTCTTCCCATTCTAATTCTTCTTTACATTATGACTAATGTGAAAATATTTTAATCTGAATTCATAACTAAAGCCTATATCAGATCCTACACTGTCTTGGGGAAGGGGGAAGAGAGGAAGGGGGAGAAAACTCAAAATTTATGGAAGTGAAATATTGAAAATAAAAATTAAGCATTAAAAACAAAACTAAACAGAAACCAACATACCTGAGTTCATTTCTTAGAGAAGGAAATCAGGGGAGGGAAGCCCTGCCCCCTCAATGGTCTAGTTCATTATGTTTATGTAATAAGGCAGGTGAACTGTGATTTTCACCCTCTAGACACAGTAAGGAAGTGTGCAGAAAAGAACATGAGCCAGAAAGCACGACTGTCTCAGTTTGGCCAGTTTTTAAAGATACAGCCTCTTCTGGCTGCCCAGCCAGTCAAAGGAAGCTACTCTCACCCACGTGGTAGGGAACTCAGAGTTTCCCATGTTAGGCAATCTGGACAGGCTTCAAAGTTCCTTTGGGTGCCTCCATGTTAGGCGACATGAACATATCCAAACAAACCTGGGTTACATTTGGAATATAAAGGAATATAATTTTATTACTATACTCAAAAATCTACATAATTACTGGACCTTAACTATAAAAGTGTGAATAAATGAATGAATAAAAAGCATGTATTTAGCCCTAGGGATACAAGAAGTAGAGACTGCCTTCATTCTTCAGGAGCTCATGTTCTAATGGCAGAGATACTGCACACAGCAGATTTCCATAACCAGAGAGATAGGAAAGTCTCTTGATTCTTAGGCTGCTGCAGCAAAGCAGATCTGGCAATGTAGCTTCTTTAATGTGATTTCTCCTGATAAAACCATATCTATTTCTAATGTTGAGCCATTTTAACAGTAGCAAAGACCCTAGTGATGAGAATTTTCTTTTCTGGGTTTTCAATAATTGTGGCTGCTGAGGAGCTACTGGCAACTTTTCAGTAGTTGGGGGTGATGAGGGTGTTTAACTTGGTTGGCACATGCTGCCTTCAGTCTGACAGACTACCTGGCTGCAAGGCTGGCTTGTCTATTCCACCAGTTGGCATTTGATAGTAGTCAGAAGTGGTTGCTTCCCTGGAATATGACTTCAAGAAAGGGGCTGAACCCAAAACTAGTGAGTAAAAATGTTCCCCAGACAACTGGACTTACTTGTCCATTGGCAGTAGTTGGTATTGGTAGCAGCAAGTATGGTGGGATCATTCTCAGAAGTTGATCCTCCCAATGATGGTTATGAGCTCTTTGAGAGCAAAGACTTTTTTGCCTTTGTATCACTAGTATTACTAGCACAATGCCTAGCACGTAGTAGGCACTTAATAAATGCAAGACTGAATATATAATAAAGAATGGCTAAGAATAATTGCTTTGTAACACTTTGTTTTCTTAATAATTTAATCATTCCTCCTGAAATTTTGTTTATACCATTAGCTTGCTCAGTCAATGTTTCATAGACGGCACAAAGTTAAACATCATGCCACGTTTTGCTGCATCAGACCTTTTAGCTTTAGACTTCCAATTTTTTATTTTCTAATGTGTTAATCTTCAGTGCCTAATTCACTCATTAACCACGTGAGCCTCTACTTTCTTGACTGAATGAGTAAATTCCTAGATATTAATCCTAGAAAACTGGATACCATTTCATAAGTGATCATTTTGACTGAATGCAATATGTAACCTTTGAAAATTTCATGTTCAATAATGAGAATTTGAGTATCTTCCCAAATTATTCAGGTAGGTCATGTAGTTTGCATTAATTTCTGAAAATACATTTCATTGATGTCTTTATGTTACAATTATTTCCCACTTCTCCACTTTAGATTAAATCCCTCCTTATAACAAAGAAAAACAATTCAGGAAAAACATTAGATAATATATTTGAATATTAGCTCCCCATATCTCTGGTAAGGAAAGATGTATGCTTCATTATCTGTTTCTAAGATCTTCACTGATTTTACAGCTACTCAGAATTTAACCTCATTGGTGCGTATTACTAGTTTTAGGATCTCTGGGCCAAAGGGAATGAACAGATTATTCACATTTCTTATGTAATTAGAAATTTAAATCTCAAAAGATAAACAGCTCCACCAAGAGTATGTCTGGGTGCTTGCCTTTCCAGAAGCCTTCCAACATTCAATTCAATAATATGTTGACAGGGAATTAATCTTTTGTCATCTTTGCCAGTTTGTGCGATATAAGCCAAAAGCTCAGAATTCTTTTAATTAGCAATTACTTTGTAATTAGGGATTTTGAATGTCATTTTATGTGGTTGTTTGTAATTCTTCTTTTGAAAACTTTTCATATCCTCTGTCTACTTATCTGTGATGATCTTCTCCATCCCTTATTTGGCTAAGAATTCTTTCCTCAACCATAGTTGTGAAAAGCACCTGTCCTCTTGTCTTAGTTTTTCTAAATGATATGACCTTCCATATTCAAGCCTCATATACCTTTTGATCTTATGGTTACATATGGTTCAACAAGCATTTATTTAGTACTTACTATAGTCAGGTTCCTTTACTTCCAAATGAAGGAGATATGATAATGAATAAACCACGATGCTTGTTCTCATGGAACAAGTACAGTAATTCTTTTGAAGACCCAGGACTCACAAACTGAGCTGGCAATAATGTAGCAGTAAGTGGATTCCAGATTTCCAGGAGAGGACCAGCCAATGTAGCCTAGAACATGGCCTAGAACTGATCTCTTTTCTCTTCTTTGTGGAGCACTAATTACCCTAAATTGTCCTTCCTGAGAGCAATTTGTGTGCAATTCAACTGCTCTTTGAAAAAAAAAAAAGCACAACAGTGGTCTCTGATGTCAGGCACTATAATTTTCTAAAGCTTTTGTCTTTCCTAATTCGTGGTGTAAGCATTTCTATCCCTGTTATTCAATTCTTCTTTGAGTATTACTTTGTGGGAGTCACTTGCTAAGGTACTTCTCTATTAAGTCTACAGACTGTGACACCCACTTGTATATTTTATTTCTTTGGCCAGTTGGTATTAATTATAAGGGTAGGGCTCCACTGATTGCCTCATCCCCCTTCAAAGTAATTACTTTTGTCTGGTGAGGATACTTATTGACTAACTCAAGCAAACAGAAATAGGTGTGATTAAGACCTAGAAACCTCTTTAAATCCATCAAATACATTTCAACTAGGTGTTACAGAAAGTCTGTTCAGATTGACTAAGGGACTTGTTCATGTCCTGTGGGGCCTGTATAAAAACCTTCAAGCTAGATGGAATAAGAGATCTGAGTGACAGTGAAGAGGCGAAAGAGCTGGAAAGGGATTGCCTGGAAGGGAAGAAAGCTCCTCACCTATGACCTTAGCCTAGGTTTCCCCACCCCCCACCAACCTTGTTCAGAAGAGGATCTCATGACCTTCAAAGAATCTGAAGGATTTCCCTTTTCCTGTAGTTGAATTAGCATCATGTCAGGGACCTCATCCTATGGCAGTAATGTCTGCATTGGGATCCTCAAACAGTCTTGATTTGACTGCGAATGGAAGATTTATTGGTCTACAGGGAGCCTATTGAAACTAAAGGGAATACCTGAAGACATTGCAGTAAAAGGATTGCCTGAGTTATGAGTTTCCCCTTTGAGATGTATACTCTCGAAGCTTGAGGTCACTTGATTCTGTATATACTGGTAGGAGAATGCCTTACAGATTTTGGGGAGGAGGCTATTTTACTCTAGTAAGTAAGACAATTGAGTCTGGTTGGCTAATTGATATTAACAGATGATCATGGAGGAAAGGCCACCAATGGTACTAGAAAAGACATCTCCCCAACCACTCAGAGGTAACTCCTATAGCTCTGGAGGGATGTAGTAGCCATGCACTGGGGACCCAGCTATCTCTGAGAGTGGGAACTGTGTTGGTGCTACAAAACTACAGCACCAGCCTGGGTTTGTTTTCTGGCTTTGCACCTAATCAAAAAGAGCAGTTCATGATTTTTTTGTTTCTTCCTAGGACCAGTTATGAATCCAACGGTCACAGACACAAAAGACTGTGTCATTTGTATGAGAGCAGAATATGTGTGATGTAGAAGCAGGGAAAAGGGGCTTCTATATATTGTGATTTGAGAGGTGCTTCAAGGCCCCTCTCACCTCAAAACAGTTATTCTAGTGGAAAAGACAAAGATGTGTGAACTAGACAAAGAGACACTCATATGGATTCTGAGCTGATTGAATGGTCAGACTCAAAGTAATTGCTAATGAATCAATGTCAGTTGAAATGGAATTATCAAATGGCATAACCCAGGGATCTGTTTTTGACTCTGTGCTGATTTAACATTTTCATCAAGGACCTGGATAAAGGCACAGATGGCACGCTTATCAAATTTGCAGATGACACAAAGTTGGCAAGGATAACCAACACCATGGATGGCAGAGTCAAGATTTTTAAAAACCAGGCTTCAGAAATGGACTGAATCTAATAAGATGATGTTTAATGGGCTTAACAAGGCAAATAGTCAATGAGCCCAGTCCTCTCCCTGCCCCCATAGTAGAATAGACAAGGAATTGTACATGGAATTGTAAATCTGTATTATGCACCAATTACTTTTCTTTTAAAATATAATATGAAAAATTAAATACAATATGAATAATAAATTCAAAGCTATCTAACTTCTCTGATTGTCTATGGCATTCCTTCTGTTCTCTCATATGAATTTTTAAGAAATCACTATATTATGAAGACAGATTTCAGAAGATTTCTTTGCCAATGACCAGCCTAGCTCAGGATGTGATGTTTAGCCTTACACTTGCTTAGGCAAATAGTTTCTGTAGTCTAGAGTTCACAATGAGAGAAAACCTTGCCACATGATACAGAGGTGAGAAAAAGACAGAAGGACAGATCTTTGAACAAAGTCTCATGAGCAACAAGGGGTGAGGTCAGCTCCATAAGTTTCCAGGAAAATTTCTGTAACAACACATGGATGGGGAAGTAAGTAGACTCTTTAGGGACCATTGTGGTATAATAGATACAGTACTGGACTTGGAATCAAGAAAACCTATGTTCAAACCCAACTTCAGACGTTAGCTATGAAACTCCAGGCTTCCACTCTTCACCCATAAATGAGGGGGTTGAGTCTAAGGTCCCTTCTAGCTCTGAATCTGTGATCCCAAGGTCCTTCAGTATAGGACCAATAATTCCCCTCACAGTTGCTCTCAAGGAAGTTTGGGGTGGGTTATCTGGAGGCAGGACCTTGAGTCCTTCAAATATCTTTCTAAAAGACTCATTTGGCTGTTTTTAAATGAAAGACCTGATCTCTTGCTTCTCCACTAGCCCAAGACAGGACAACAGCTCATTAGGTTCCATTTTGGATAAGTTTTCTGTGATTCACAGCCTCTCACTATGAAGAAGAAAACAGATTAATTCTATATCTATTGTCTTTCTTTGCTGCGCTCTCCTATACTGGTCTCTGGGGTTTCAAGCACCCCAGTCTCTTCCTCTTCATTACAATAATAGGAACCTGCAGACAAACTCAGATGACTCCAGACAGAGGTGACGTCCATGCTACTTTTTGGTGATTTTTGGTTTAAGGAAATGAAACAGAAAGTTAAGAGGGAAATGTAACACATCTAATGAAACTAAGTCACAACTTTTTTTTTCTTGCTGAAGGCCTTGAGTTTGCAGGGGTAAATGGCAGTAAATGGCCATCAGTGGAGAGAGCAGAGATTTGGTTCCAGAAGTCCAGAGTTCAAATTCTGACTCTGTGACTCATTAACCAATCAGGAAGTCACTCAATTTCCTTAATCAGAAAGGTAGCCTTTATTGAAGTTTAGACCAAAAATCAAGCTGACCTGAGTGTAAATCTTGTTTCTGATACTTATTTGGCAACTCTGGGCAGCATGAGCACCTGTTAGATTCCTTTAACTCTTAAGAGCACTGTGGTAGGGGCAGCTAGATGATGCAGTGGGTGGCATGTGCAGTCAGGATGACCTGAGTTGAAATCCAGCCTCAGACACCTACTAGCTGTGTTTCTCTAGGCAAGTCACTTAATCTGGATTGCCTTTAAAAAAGAAAAGAGCATTATGGTGGCAATAGCAGAGGCTCCCTCAAACCTGGATGCTATCTTTCTTAAATCTACAGAGAAATTTTATTACCCAGCAAGGGTTGCAATATTTGAACGGACCACTAGGTGGTACCAAAATCTAGCCACCAGCCAAGTAGCATAGCCATACTACAAGACTCAGCCACTAGGCAGTTAATCATAATTAGGAAAACAATAAAACTAGCTAACATTTATAAAATGCTTGAAGATTTGTGAAAAAGCTTTACAAATATGACTTCATCTTATAATCACAACAACTCTAATACTATCATGATTTTACAGGTGTGGAAACTGAGGCAGAGGTTGTAACTTGCCACGGTCTCACGCTGAGTTAGGATTGAATTGGGATTTTCCTTACTCCAGGATCGATATTATACACTGGACCACGGAGCTCCTTCTCTATTAAAACCTTTTTTGGTTGGGTTCTGAATACAGATTTGGCATGATGACATGTGGCTCATAATTTAAAAACTGATGGGACCACTCTACCCCAGATCTGGATTTTATTTCATTCAGGACAACACACACAGTGACATTTCACAGGAGTTTGTTGTGGTTCAGTTGTGTCTAATTCTTCATAACCCCAGTGCGGTGGCCCCACTCAGGTTCATTTCCTCCCAGCTCAACTCACTCTCCACAATTTCATCATCCCCTTCCTCTTTATGCTTTATATTCCCCTAGTAAAATGTAATCTCCTTGGGAGTGATTAGAGGAAGAGAGAGAGAGAGAGGAGTAGGAGGAGAGAGAGAAAGAGAGAGAGAGAGAGAGACAGGAGGAGGAGAGTGAGAGAAAGAGAGAGAATATGAATCTTGTTTCCCTATAGTTGTATCCTCAATACTTAGCACAATGCCTGGCACACAAATGCTAGGACTCTATCTGAGCCATATTTTCCTTGTCTGGAAAATGACGATACTAGTATCAGTAGTTCTGACCATAAGGATTGTTGTGAGATTCAAATTCTTTCTGTGAAACACTTTTACAAGTCGTAAAATGGTATGTGTTTACATGCTTCATGAGGTAGTTTTCTCTTTTTTCTTTTATAGTTGGTTTTCTCTCAAGTAGAAATAATGCTGAAGCTACCTGTCTCCTGGGATTATTGTGAGGAAAGCTTTGTCAAACTTAAAAGAATATATCATTGGGACTTTTTTTTTTCATCCTTAACTACAAATATGGCCTAGGAGGTACCTCCAGGGGCTTTGGTAACTAGTGACTGCCTTCCCCTTGATCTGTTTACGTCCTGTATGTACCTAAAAGTCACTTATTATTAGTGTCTACTTAAAATATAAACTTTTTGAAGGTAGGGTCTATTCTTACCTTTCTTTGCAGCCCCAGCACTTATTACAGTACTGAGCACATAGGAAACACTCATTAAATATTTGATGACTAGAGTTTCCCTGGGTTTCTGGTCATAGGCCTGGAGATACTTGTAAGAAGTCCCTGAAAGAACTGCTATTTGAATCACACTGATAATTAATGGGGCAGTTAGTTGTGAAGTGGATAGAGCAAAGTGCCTGCAGTCAAGAAAACTCATCTTCCCAAATTCAGATCTGGCCTCAGACACTTACTAGGTATGTGACTCTAGGCAAGTCAGTCCCATTTGCCTCAGTTTCCTCATCTGTTAAATGAACTGGAGAAAAAAAATGGGGAACCCCTCCAGTATCTTTGCCAAAAAACCCCCAAATGGGGTCATGAAGAGGCAGACGTGACTGAACAACAATAATTAACGATCCTTGAATGAAGGCAAGGCCAAGTAAGTATTCTTTGCCCGCTCAGGTCTCCCGGAACAGAGTCTGGGGTATAATAAATACTGTTCACAACTTGCTTTGCTTTGCCCCAGCAAACACTTGGGCTGTTGAATGCATTAACCTCCAGAGGGAGCCAGAAACCCTTTATCCTGGCTTTCCCAACCACTAACCGATTAGAAGGTAAGAACTGACGCGTTCAGGTGGAAGCTGTTCAGGCTGTTAGGGTCTCATTAGGAATCCCTTAGCCGTGTAAAGTGTATAAAATCACCTTACTGCAAAACCGTTTCAGATCATCCCAGTTTTTAGGAAAGGTCCATGTTAAGTACTTCTACCACCTGCTAGGTGAGTCACGAGGTTAATCAGCATTTCCCTTTAGTTAGAGGTTTTTCAGACACTTTTGACTTCTGATAATGTGCTTAGAAAATTCCTGGAGATTGGCATTTCATTAATTTGTAGGGAGGAAAAAGTCTGGAGGCAGTTAACTAGCCTGGCAGCTGAGTGCCAGAGCTGCCACTTACCTAG
Source organism: Potorous gilbertii (assembly GCA_028658325.1). Taxonomy (NCBI): domain Eukaryota; kingdom Metazoa; phylum Chordata; class Mammalia; order Diprotodontia; family Potoroidae; genus Potorous; species Potorous gilbertii. The sequence continues at coordinate 233,632,946 of CM053772.1, read as the reverse complement.
GAGACCTTGGCGACTCCAAAGCTCCCTGAGCGTTAGATCTGCTGTAAGATGGGGGTGGGGGGGTTGGGGGACTCTAAAAGTTCCCACCCCCACCCCGGTTCGAAACCTCTCGATTCCGCTTTGGCAGCAGGGTTGAGCCTACCCAGAAGGCACGGGAGCGCGCACCCCTCCAGATAGAACGGAGAAGTGGCTTTGCTTTTCCTGGGAGACTGTCAGACCCCGGGGAGGTGGGGGCAGCTTCGGCCCCGGCGGTGCTCCGGGCTGAGCTCAGCACCAGGACAGCTACCCCCACCGCAGCTCCCCGGACAGCGGTCGAGGCCGGCCCGCTGCCAGCGGCTCCGGCTTGGCAGAGTTGGAGACGTCGTGGCCGTCGCCGAGGGCTCGGCACGGGAGGACACGTTGGGGAGGGCCTGGCCCATCGAGGATTTACCGAGGGGAGCGCGAGGGAGGGCGCCACCCGAGCCGGGTCAGGGCCCGCAAGCCCCGGAGCCCGGGGACGCGGGGGCAGCCCGAGCTCCCAGGCCCCGCCCCTCCCCGGCTGGGCCCCGCCCCTCCCCGGCTGGGCCCCGCCCCTCCCCGGCTGGGCCCCGCCCCTCCCCGGCCCCTCCCCGGCCGGGCCCCTCCCCTCCCCGGCCGGGCCCCTCCCCTCCCCGGCCGGGCCCCGCCCCTCCCCGGCCC
>CM053772.1:233547512-233631768 GCA_028658325.1 Potorous gilbertii | reverse complement strand
CCGGCCGGGCCCCGCCCCCGTCACGTGGGAGGAGCCGCGGCCGCTGTCCCAGAGCCGGGGCGCTCCTGTCCGGCCGCTCCGAGGAGCTCAGGGCACGCGCTCGGTCCGCTCGCGGGAGCCAGGTCAGTCTCCGTCTCGCCCCCGGCCCGGTCTGGGGGGAGCCGCGGACACGCGCGCAGGGGGTCCTGGGGACGCGGAGTCCGGAGCCTCCTGCAGCGCCCGAGCGCCCCCCGGGGCGCGGGGCGGGGGGGCAGTCGCCAAGGGCACGGGCAAGGACAAAGGCTGCGGCGAGTCCGTGACCCCGGGGGGTCTGCCAAGCCCCGTCCTTGGCCCCTCTGGGGGGGCGGGGGAACGGTTCCCAGCTAATCGAGCCCCAGCCCCGGGGCGGCTCAGGTGAGAGGCGGCGCTTTGCTCTAGGCTGACCTGTCCGCTCCCTTGGGCGCCGGAATTCAGTCAGGTGGGTCGGCTCGTAATCCCTGCCCGGCTCCAGCTCAGGTGGAGGAAGTAACGTTCCCAGCGAGCCCCAGAGCCGGAGAAGTAGCGAGTCCGGACCGAGAGGCTGCGGTCCAGCTTGTGGCTTACCGATCCCTGAAAAGGAGGACGGTGCGCGCCGGTGGGAAGGGGTGGGGGATGAAGCCTGAGTGCCGGGCACACTGCTAAGCAATTTTGTATCTTACAAATATTAGTTAATCCTCACAACAGCCCTTCCTGGCTCTGTGCGCTGCCAGCTGAAACCTAGAGTTCAAATCCAGTCTCAGACCCCTACTAGCTGTGTGACCCTGGGCAAGTTGCTTACCCTCTTCCTGCCTTAGTTTCTTCATCTGTAAAATGAGGTTAATAATAGCATCTACTTCCCAAGATTGTGAGGATAAAATGACATATGTGATCCTTTAATAAATGCGCTTTAAATACCAAAATGAGGGGTTTATATTTGGACCTAGAGGTAATAGGGAGACCCTAGAGTTGATTGATGGTTTAAGGGATGTGGCTTGTGGTTTAGAGAGTGGTTTGTGGTTTAGGGATATCATTTTGGACCAGATTTCATCCCTATGGAGAACTCCTGGGTATAGCAACTCCAATTCATGAAGATCAGCAACTTCTCAATACTGTTACTCAGTGCCTAGCCCAGAAAGAGCTTAGTAAATACTTGACTGATCATCTGTAATTCAGTCTTGACAGCTGCCCGAGCCTGGGAGAGTTTAAGTAATTTAGGAGTCTGAGGCTGGATTCAGTAAATCAACTCTAGGAAGCTTCCAGAAGCTAACACGCTGAGGTCAAGTGACTTATGTAGGGTCGTACAGCTTGTTAGAAACAAAAATTGAGGTCATATCTTGCTTCCTGCAAGCCTACCACTCTATTTTTCATCTCTGTGCACTATCCTTTAATTCTTGGCTATTTTCTAGAACTGAAACAAGTTTTTAATTATTTCTTACATTTATTCAATAGTTTTGTATTCCTTTTTCTTGATTTTAAAACAGAGTGTAATATTTTTGCATGTATTTTGTATGTATGTTGAACTACTTTTTATTTATAGGATTCTCATTTGATATCCCCTCCTCTGAATGTTAATAACCTTCACAGAAAAATTTCCTCTAAAAGAAATTTACATCAGCTTGAGACCTTTGAGTCAGTGGGAAGCAGTGTATGAATTAGGTAAAAATAAAATTAATAATTTTTTAAAATCACATTTGACTTTAAACTCTTCTAGTGGAAAGGGTTTGTAGAAATAGTAGTCTACATTTGCTGCCTTCCCTGCTAGTCACTCCCTAATCCCTTATAATATGGCTTCTCTCTCCATGACTAACTGAAACAGGTCTGTCCAAGGGCATTCACAACCTCCTTGTTGCCACATCCGATGGTCTTTTTTTCTCTAATCCTGAAGAATTCCTTACTTTCTTCAGTCATTTTGGTCTACCAACCTTCTTGATGCCTCTTTTCCTAAGACTTCTGTGACTGAATTCTGGAGGTCCTCTCCCTAGATCTGTGACCACTCATGTTTCTTATAGAGCCATGAAGTAGAGTTGAAAGGGATTTTAAGAGATCACCTAGTGTGATGCTTTTGTCTTTTTCCAGTGGTTGCCCTCCCAGGGCATCTGTTCCTGCCTCCCTTCTCTCTACACTGTGATCTCGTCCATCCTTGTGACTTCGGTTATCACTTCTATGTGGATGACTCCCAAATCTAGCTTTCTGTCCAACCTCTCTTGGCAGCTCAGTCCTGTACTTCTAAGTGCCTGATGAAAAAGAGAGTAGTGTAGAAAAAGACAACCAGATGGAGGAGAGAGAACATTGTGGGATCAGAAGGCTTGCGTTTAAGTTCTGGCGTTATTACTGTGTAACCTGGGATAAGTCATTTAGCCCTCCTGGACCTGTTTCCTTATCTCCAAAATGAAAAGTTTTCTCATATATTATATTATGTTATGTCATATTATGTTATTATCACCATGTACCATTATATCATATATCATTATATGTCATTATATATCATTATGTTATATTACATACTCAATGACCTATAAGGTCCCTTTTAGCTCTATGACTATTTCCTCAGCCTCCAATCAGTCTCTTCTTTATCACTCCCACTCCAACCAATGTAGCTCCAGATATCCCTTTCATCCCTTTCTGCAATCCATTCTTCCCAGTATTGCCTGATTAATCTTCCCAAGTACTGTTCTGATCACAGTATAATATTAGCTAGTATATGTTGTTAAAATTTTTATTTCCTTTTATTAATTTTTAAATTTCCCCTATAACATTATTATATTAATTGATGGTCACGACAACCCGGTGAGGGAGGTGCTGTTCTTATCATCCCCATTTTACAGATGAAAAAAGTGAGATTGAGAGGAGTTAGGTGGCTTGCCCAACATCACAATCTTGCAGGCCCTTGATTAATGTCTACTTAGCCACTTCTAAAAGGAAGAAAGAAGGGAATATTATTGGTCATCTATTTCAAGCTTACTTTTGTCCATCATTAGTGAATCTGATGAAGTTTTGATTCTGAAATCAATTCAAGAACCATTTTGACCCATCTGTTACGTGCAGTGGATGATGCTAAGCACAGGCAATAATAACTAACATTTAGATGGTGTGTCCCACAAGTCTTAGTGCAGTTTGAAACTTGGATACCTTAAAACTTCACTAAGACTTTTGGGACACCCTTTCTAGCACGTAAAGGCTTGCAAAGTACTTTACATATTTTGTCTTGTTTGTTCCTCATAGTAACCCTGTGAGGTGAGTATGGCTATTATTTCCATTTTGCAGACAAGGAAATTGGGTCTGAGAGAGATTGAGTTACTTCCCCAGGGTCCCACAGTCAGTAGTTTTCTGAGGAGGAACATAAATTGGACTCAAAGGGATTTAAATAGAAGGGATTGGAGGGAGAGGAAGAGTCCTTTTCAGCATGGGGAGAGAAACTGTGACTAAAGGCAATGAGTAGACCCACATCAATAAGAAAAGACTGGTGGGGAAAAGAGCGATTTTCCCTACAGCTAGGCACTTGGCTTCATGGAAAATGCCATTCAGTTTCCCAAATATAATCCATCCCTATCTTCTTATAGTCAGCTCTGGCTTATTGCCCATCAGTAATATAAAATGTGTGTGTGTGTGTGTGTGTGTGTGTGTGTTTATATGTATGTATATGTATGCATATAGAGATAGACATATCTTTACTCATGCTTGTGTCCATATACATATTGTACATGGTGTGTATATTTATACATACACATAAAAGCCTACACTTGTAGATATACAATATAAAGGTAATATATACACATAAATATACATACAAGTAGGTATACGTGCATAGACATACACATATTTCTATCTATATACATAGACTTCTATAGAGAGAGAAGTATATTGTATAAGTATATGTGTGTTGCATGTATGTACAGATATAAGTATATCTTCATGGATACATGCATACACATATAGATATATTTAAACATGTAAGTGGATAGACACATCTCTATACAGATATAACAATATTCTATGCATATGGATATCTATACATACAGAGGTATACATACACATATAGATCTACATTAATGTATGGTGCAGATATAGATATATGTGTATATATAGCTACAGGTATGCATATGTAAACAGATGAGCACATATACATACATATATAGGTATAAATACGTATCTAGATATATGTCTATTTTAAATATTTAGATGTGTTTATTTGCCAGTACATTAGTTGTGTATATTGCACATATAGACATATATATGTTTATACTTCACATGTAGATATGTGTATGTTCAATATGTAGATATATGTGCATGTTGCATTACAGATATGTGTATATTGCTTAGGTATGGATATGTGTTCATTGCATATATAGTTGTGTATATAGCATATGTAGATAGAGAGTTGTATATATGGGGTATCCTTAAAGTCTTAGAGTAGCTTTAAACTAGTAAGGTTTTTGAAGCACCCTGCATAAAAAGTACACACACACAGTGATGTGCTATCTCAGTCGGCTGCCTGGCTAGCTTCCCGTCATTGTCTTGGTGATCTGTATTTTTCATTCACTTTGTTTTTTCAGTGTGAATCACACAGTGATGTCATTCGAATGACCATGGGTCCCATTGAGGAGGTCCTGTAGGGTTCTAGGATGTTGTGCAATCATCATAATGTCATCCATATTCAGAAGTATCTACATTAACATCCCCATACACAGGGAATTGCTCTTCTGCTGGACTTTTCACAGGACTCCCTTCACCCTGGTGAGCACTTTAGGTGGCCGCATCTCCTTTTTTTGTCTCCCTGGATATTTATATTCAGTGGATTGGTCTTGTCTGTAGAACCAGGGGTTCTTAACCTGGGGTCCCTGAACTTTTGGGGGAATTTAAAACAAAATACTTTGATAACTTTGTTTCAAAATAATTGGTTTCTTTATTTTATGAATTTAAAAACATGATAAACTTCCCCAGACTGCCCAAGGGACTCAATATGCAAGAAAGCGGAAGACCCATCATAGACTAATATTATATTACCATATGTATGGATGCCACTTTGTTTAAGAAAGCCTTTGAAGCTGTATTTTGTACTACCAAGTCAAATGTTCTTTTAAAATTAAAAAATAAAAACAATAGACACAGCCCCACTTTGTATTCTTAGTACTCAGCTGGCTGCGTGACTCTAATCTCCAATTTCTTCCTGACTGCTGGCTCCTTCCCTGATGCCAACAAGCATACCTCTGTCTCCTCCATCCTTAACTACTCCTACTAGCTGTAATCCTCTTATCATTTCTCCTTTTTGTGGCTTGATTCCTTGAAAAAGTATCCTGTGATGGATGCCTCCCCTTCAGCATTCATTCATTTGATTCTAAACTCTCAAAAATCTGGCTTTTGACTTTAGCATTTAATGAAAACTGCTCTCCAAAGTCACCGATGATCCCAATGGCTAAAGCTAATAGCTTTTTCTCAGTCCTCGTCCCTCTTGACCTCTGCAGCCTTTGATACTGTCAACCACCCTCTTCTCCAGGATATTCTCACCTATTTTTTTGTGGCACTACTTTATCTCAGTCTCCTTTTCTGGAGTTATATCTAAATCATGACTACTTGGTCTATCCAGCATAGGTTCCCATTTTCTTCTGGGTTGCCTTACCTAGGTAAAAGTACTCTACCTGATCTTTTCCATTAGTTTGCCTTTTGTAGGTAAAAGCACTTTACCTGATCTTTTCTATTATTTCAGAATCTTTCCTTCCTTAAGATACCTAGAAAACACATTGCTGAAGAGCCTTACACTTAGGTTGCCTCTAGCACAGAAATACATTAGAGCAAGTCATGTTTCTCTATGACCAGACAACTTTTTGAATATTTGAAGGCAGAGATCACATCCCTCCTAAGTCTTATCTTTTCCAAGCTAAGAATCTCCAGGTCCTCTAGTTAATGTAGCATGGCATCTAGACCCCCTCACCACCCAAGCTTTCCAGCCTTGGCTGTACTTCAGCTTAGCAATGTCCCTCCTCAATATTGAGAGTAATCTAATCCAAGACCCTTATTTTACAGATGAGAAAACTGAAGGCCAAAGAGTCCTAATAATTGATTACTAGAACCTTGGAGCAGCTAGATGGTGTCCTGGATAGAATGTTGGCTCTGGAGTCAGGAAGACTTGAGTTCAAATCCTGCCTCAGATGCTTACTAGCTGTGTGACCCTGGGCAAGTCATTTAACCCCAAATGGCTCCTCTCCTTTCAAAAAAAGAAGAAAGAGTGATCCCTAGAACCCAGATTTTTGACTCTCAGCTATTACACTCCAGTCAGTCATTCAAACAGTTACTGTGTGCCAAGCACTGTTCTAAGCCCTGGAGATACAAAGAAAGGCAATATGATGATCCCTGCCTCCCTTCAAGGAGCTCATATTCTAGGACCCTGCATAAATAAGATATATACAGAGTAAATGGAAGGTTATTTCAGAGGAAAGGTACTACACTGGATTTGAATCTGAGAGACCACAGCTAGAATGAGAGATTTATGTCTAGAGCCTAAATCAGTTAAAGCTTAGTCCTTGGGAACTTCAAACATCTGAACCCACATCTGTTCATATTGATTGCCTTTCTCTAGTGCAGGGATTCTTAACTTGGGGTAATAGTTTGAAAATTGTGTTTCCATATACTCTGTTTCCTTTGTAATGCTGTATTTTTTCTTATGCATTTAAAAACATGATATGGAGAAAGGCTTCATATATAGGCTTCGCAAGACTGCCAAAGAGGGCCATGACACAGATATGATTAAGAACTTCTGATATAGGAGTGATGAGGAGGTGGAATGGTGTGGTAGGACGGTCCTAGCCCTGGAGTCAAGGTTTTTGTTATTCGGTTGTGTCTGACTCTTCATGACACCAATGCCATCCATGACCTTTACTTGGCAAAGATATTGGTGTAGTGATTGGTGTAGTTTGCCTTCATCAAAGAATCAGTCTGGGAGAAAGAAGACCTTCAAGAGTTTCTGACCTGAAAAGAAGCACTTGCTATTTACACTCACTGTGAGTCATCAAAACCCAAATAATGAGCAAGTAAGTCTTGGGCTGGGACCTATATTGGCCAATCAGTGAAAGCTAGAGTGATTTGGGTTTAAAGGCCTAGTGTGGTAGTTCCATTTGAATCCCAATGGACTTTGATAAATCAAATCCTGGTTTTCCTGAGTGGATTAAGGCAAACCGACGTTAAGTGATTTTATGAAGGGTTTTATACCTAGTAAGTATCTGAGAGAGTCAGAGGACTTAGGGCCAGATCTCTTCTGTTACTACCCTAGACTTTAGGAAGGAGAAATGAGAGAAGAATGAGACTTGATGGCCCCAGAAGTCTCTGCTATTTCTTTGTCTTTGATACTAAGAGGGAGTAAGGAAAGTTTAAGCCTGTTCCCACCCCAGTTTAGCTAGTATTTGGAGTCTGACTTCTTTATCAGCCTATCCTTTATTAATTCTGTCAATCCTGTCACTTTTTGGAGAGGTCCTGTTTATAGGCGTGTGATAATGGTGTGCTCCAACAATACTTTCAGAGGACAAGAAACTTCCTTTATCTCTTGCATAAGTGAAAAGAAAATCGACTAGACACATTCCCTCCTTGTTTAATTTTTCCTGCATGTCAGCATTTCTTCCCAAATATCTCTCTGTCTTTAAGCTAGAAAGCCCAGATAACTTTTTTTGAAAGGAAATGACCCAAGTTGTAATCATTAAATTAAGATTTGGAAGTAGAGGTGGAAGGGTGTCAGTGATTTTCTAGTGTGGAATGGGATTGAGCAAAGGAGGACAGCGAGGGAGCATTGAAAGTGGGAGAGAAAGGGATGAGTTTTGTTTTGGGTTTGGGTTTTTTTTGAGTAGCATCTTAAAAACAGATTAGTATTTTGGGATTTAGACTTTTCATCTTTGTCAAGGAAATAGATACATCTTCCAACCAGGATTCTGGCTATTGGACTAAGAAGCTCTGAGTGCCAGTTCTTGGTCTGATCTTGCCGAAGTCACCTCAATACACCTTCCCTTCTAGGGCAAAGAACTGTTTCCTAGGAAGTGCTGAGCTCCTTTCCAGGAATGCCTTTGTGGCAGATAGATAGTACGCATTGTGGTTGTCTCTTCATAACTCTTACTTTGGCAAGCAATTTATAGCTCTTTTTTGGGAAGGATGAAAGAGTGAGCTGGGCTAAGTGGTTTGCTCTCTGAAGTCAGACCTTGGATAAGAGAAGATTTTTCAGACTTGTGCCTTTGACCTCAGCCCCTGACCTTGTCTGGGTGTTATTGAGGATTCGTTTGAAGCTGTGCTTACTTTCTGCCTAGAAATCTCTTATTTAAGTAGAACTCGTATTCGTTGTCATCGTCATGCCAAGGTCTTGTCTAGGAGCTTTTTGGAAAATTCCTTTTTGATCTTTACCTTACCTCTGGCAGGGAAGTGAAGCAGGTATTAATATACTCCTTTACTGAGAAAGTGACTGAGATCCCCCCCAAAAAAAGATTTGCCTGACAAGTCAATGGCAGTCAAGATTAATCAGTCCCTCTGGTCATACCCTCCCCATCCCAATGATTCCTAATGTCTGTAGGTCATAATTCAAAACCCATTCACCATTTCCCACTGCCTGTTCCCTCGATCCATCATCCCCCTTGCCAAAATGTTCCACCCTAAAGCTAAATACCCCTTCCATTGTATTCTCTAGAATGCCTGCTCTATAGGAAAAAAAAATTGCTTTCATTTTTTCTCTCTTCTTTCATGTGTGGGGACAGCTAGGTGGTGCACCAGTGCAGAAGTCAGGAGGACCTGAGTTCAAATCTCACCTCAGACACTTGACACTCGCTAACTGTGTGACCTTGGGCAAATCACTTAACCCCAATTGCCTCATCCTGGGTCATCTCCAGTCATCCTGATGAATATCTGATCACTGGATTCAGATGGCTCTGGAGGAGAAGTGAGGCTGGTGACCTGCACAGCCCTCCCTCACACAAAACAAAGTCAAGTGCAAGTCATGTCATTATTTCTCTGATGGCATGGTCCTCTTTGGCAACAAAGGATGAACACACACTTCTTCCGTGTTCTGTCTTACTTAAAGAGTAAGTATTTAATGAGATCTGACTCCACCCTGGTGAGAGCCTCTCTAATGGCCTTTTCTAGCAGTGGCCAAGCTTTTAACACATTCTTCTCACCTCCCTGCCTCCACTCACTGGTCAAGGTAAAAGAATTGGAATATTCAGTGTTCCCTATCACTACTTCCAGGTTGTCCCTCTAACACCATCACTCAGTGACCTCTCCTCCTCTGAAGTTCATCCTTTTCATATCTACCGCCCACCAAGTTCTGGTGGCTATTGTTTACAGCTCTAGGACCCTCCTTTCTTCAGTGACTTCATTACCTGGCTCACAGTCTTTCCTCTGCAACTACTGCCCTCATATGAGAGAATTTCAACATACATATTTCTATTCCTTTGAACATTCTAACTTCACAATTCCTCAACTTACTTATTCCATATGACCTGCTCCTCCATCCCACAGCCATACTCTTGATCATGCCATTGCCTACCTATGTTTCACCTTCACATTTGAACTCTTGAAATTACCTTATCCGATCACAACCTACTATTTCCCACTTCTGTCATTCTACAAGCTCCAACCCTCTTAGAGTAAACTCTAATTCTTTTACCCTGTGGCTTTCTCCCAGACCATCACCCCCTACATTAACTCCACTCTTACTCTCTTTTCCTGTCTTGAACTTTTAGCGAAGCAGTTCAACACTACACTGGCCCTTTGAGTTCCGTGCCCTCTTATCATACTGTCAGTCTTGCCCTGCCAGTTCTCAGGCTTGGATCACTCTCATCATCTGCTGCCTTTGTTCCTACATACATACTGCTAAATGAAGCCAGGGAAGAATCACAAAACCATGCTGATGGGGTCCACTACAAATTTATTTTACATAACTTCAACTGTGTCCCAACTGCCTAGAGGAGATCCTTTTGAACCTCCCTAATTAACTCATTGTCTCTCTCACCACAGAGATTCTTCCAAACATCTTCATCCCTCTTCAGATCTCCCGGGGCTACTCCTTCTCCATCCTCAACATAGAACCTTGACTCATATTATTTTACGGAAAAAATTCAGGGCAGTTATCAAAAGTTCCCACTCCTCCCTTCTTCCTCATCTCATATCACGCAGGTACCTTCACCACCATCCCTTCCTTCACCCTGTCTCACATGAAGAGATGGCCTTTCTCCTTGCCAAGGTAAGCCCCTCCACATGCACAGCGATTCCATTCTCTAGCAAATTGCTCCCTCTCTCTTTCCACTTTCACACTTACCTTCAATGAGATTTCTGCCGGCTGCTTCCAGACTGCCCACAAATACGCTCATAGCTCCTCCACCCTCCAGAAGTTCTCCCTTGACCCATTCAGCCTCGGTAGCTATTGTCTCGTATTTCTTTTCCATTTAGTGGCTAAATTCCTGGATAAGGCCATCTATAATAGGCCCATCCACTTACTTTCCTTGTTCTCTCATTTTAACTCCCTCCTGTCAGGCTTCCATCCTCCTCATTCAATTAAAACTGCTCTCTTCATAGTTATTAATGATCTCATGATTGTCAAATCCAATGGCCTTTTCTCAATCCACATGCTTCTTGACTTTCTGTAGTCTTTGTTTGATACTGGCTACTACCTCTTCATGTTTTGATACCCTCTTTTCTCTGGATTTTTGTGGCACTACTGTTCCTTGGCACTTCCCATCTGACCACTCCTCATTCTCCTTTGCTGGATCTTCATTCAGGTCATAAATGAGTAGTATACCAGATGGACCACCTGTGCTGTCTTCTCTTCTCCCTCTACTATACTAACTCACTTGGTGATCTCATCAGCTCTCATGAATCCAATTATCATCTTTATGCAGATGATTCTCAGATCTATTTGTCTAGTCCTAACCTTTCTGCTGACCTCCAAACTCATATCTCCAGTTGCCAATTGAACATTTCAAAATGGAGGTCCTATAGATGGTTTAGACTCAACATGTCCCAAACTGAACTCATCTTTCCTCTCAAGCCTTTCCCTCTTCCAGACTTCCCTACAGCTATTGAGGGCATCAGGATCTTTACAGTTACCCAGGCTCTCAATCTGGGTATAATCCTCAACTCTGCACTCTTCCCCTCCCCCCCCAAATCCATTCTGCTGCCAAGATCTATCAATTTTACCTTCCTAACCCCTCTCCCATGTGTCCTCTTCTTCCTTCTGACACTGCTGTCACCCTGTTGTAGGTCCTTACCCCCTCATACTTGGACAATTGCAATAGCATGCTCGTGGGACTTTCTGCCTCACAATTCTCCCCATTTTCTCCCCATTCTACTCCATCCTCCACTTAGCTGTCAAATACATCTTTTTGAAATTTAGGTGTGACCAGGTCACCCCTCCCTCCCTTCTCATGAAACTCCATTGGTTTCTGTCACTTCCAGGATCGAATATGAAGTCCTGCTTGGCATTCAAAGCCCTTTACAACCTCCCTCTCCCCCCATTTCCAGTTTTCTTACACTGCCCATGCACCATCCTGCCCAGAATCCAGGATCCAGCAACGTTGGTCTTCTTGTTTATCAAACGATGCTCCCATCTCCCAACCCTGGTTGTTTTCTGTGCCTGGAATCTGCTCCCTCCTTCTCCCTCCTCAGATCTGTCTCCTGGCTTCCTTCAAGTCCCAGCTAAAATCCCACTTTCTTCGGGAAGCCTTTTGTAATCCCTCCCCCACTATTTCTAGTGTCGTCCTTTGGTTAATTATTTGCAACTTATCTTCTGTGTAGTTTCTTTGTACGTAGTTGTCTGTCCCATTAGGGCCTCGAGAGCAGAGACAATCTTTTATCCTTCTTCACATTCCCATTGTTTAGAACAAAATAAGTGCCAGGCAGATTTATTATGAACCTGATATGTATTAGGTGTTGGCATAGAGAGATGAAAGTGACATAGCCCCCACCTATCTCCAAAAGCTAATATTTGGGGGAGGGGGAAGGACCCAAAAGGGGAAAGGAGGAGCTGGGAGACAATGTGGACAAATACAGGGAGCCCCAAAAATGCAGTTTAAAATTTTAATAAGTTTTCACAAAAGACTGGAATTTGGAGGAGATGATCCAAGACAGGCAATCGGCCAACCTCCCAGCCCCAACATCCTTAATAAGACCTTTGCTGGCCTACTGGTCTGAAGTCCCAATCAGCAACTGTAGTTCCCACTTTATCTCACCTTGCATCTTGGGACCCAATATAATGAATGACCTTTTACTTTTATTCTTCCCCTGCTCCTAGTTCTACCAGCTCCCACTGCCCACCCCCCATTGCCCTTTCCCTGGGCATGTATCTTATCACCAGCTTGTGTTCTCCTTGTGCTTTCCAGGTAAGATTTTGTGAACTGCCTGTTGTCTAGATGGGGCCCAGGGACCTATGTATATGGATGGAGTTAATGTGTCCCTTTGAAGTCTTCTCTTGATGAGTTCACTACTTTGTTGGATCTCTCATCTCTTTCTCCATACAACCTCTTCTCTGCTTGTGTGGTTCTTGTCTTTCAGCTGATGACTTTTCTGTAAAGTTTGGGGGTCTTTTTTGCCTTTTGTGGTTGTTGATTTTTAACGTTATGTGGGCACCAGCACAGTACCCATCCTTATCCTTTGTCTTCCCTTCCTCCTCTTCCAACTGTGTTTTCTCTCGTCAATATCACTGATGTAGACCAGTGTTTCAGTTGTTATCTCCATTATGGTTTTCCAGTGTACTATAGTACAATGTATAACAAGAAATGGCAGCCCTAAAACCATGTCCGAAACATTTTATTCCCATCTTTGAACTATTCTGTGAGGGCAGTGGAATGACTTTACCTTTGTTAGCTTCAGCAAGATTTATCTAAAGACAAAAAAAAGGGGGGGGAATTCCCCATTGTAGATAGATGACTTGAATCAGGAAGACCTGAATTCAGATCCTGCCCCCAGGCACTACTGACTAGTGGGCAGTCACTTAACCCCTGTCTGTCTCACTTTCCTCATCTGTAAAATGGGGATGATAAAAGCACCTGCCTTGCAGGGTTGTTGTGAGAATAAAAATAAGCTGGTAATTATAAAGTACTGTATAAACGCTGGCTATTATGATGATGACAGTTACTATAGTTATTATCTGGGATCCTGAACCTTTCGAGTTCACAAGAATTTTCAGCTGATTTTGAAACTGCCTTGGTAACCATAGAAATAACTCTCCTCCCCCCAGGGAAATGATCGGGTGCCCCCACCACCCCAAGGGACCCATATATGCTCCTCTTCACTTTAAAGATAGTTAGTCAAAGGCCAACCAGATCTGGGGCAGGAAGGAGTTAGCAAGGGGCCAATCCAAATGGCTCTCTGTGACCTCATATCAGTGTCCCAAAGCACCCATTAACTAGGATGTGGCATTTCCCTACTGGAGCCAGACTGAAGACCCAAGAGGCCCCTCTACATCTCACAGGCAGCCTCCAGTGCAGTCTGCCAGAAGAGCCAGAAATACCTATCAGGATACCTTTTTTTTCTGTGTATTGTGCTAATTGGATTAGGAGAGGGCTGGTACAGAGATTGGTAGAGTTTCTGTAATGCAGAATGACAGGAGAACAAAGTCCTCTGATGATATCTTTGCAAAGAGATTGTCTCTTTACCTCTTTCCGTCCTAAGAGAGAGAGTCCAGGGATCCCACTATGGATATAGACAGCAGCAGCATTAGGCATGGCCCTGAGCTCTCCTTTTGGTAGAGATTCAGTATCTGTTGTAAAGGCCAGGGTAGAGTAGGCAGGGATGCTGAGCTGGGCTCACACTGAGCTAGCTCCCAGCGTGGTGGTTAGGAACACGCCTTTTGTCTGTGCTAAGCATTCACTGACTATTTCCTAAGGTTGTGTCTAGACTAGGTCTATTGACACCATCATTTCTGGAGACAAAATTGCTTGCAGTACAGACCCGCCAGCTTCTTTGTTGTTCAGTCATTTCAGTTAGTCTGACTCTAAATGGACTCATTTGGGGTTTTCTTGGTAGCAATATTGGAATGGTTTGCCAATTCCATATCCAGCTCATTTTACAGATGAGGAAACTGAGGCAAATAGGGTTAGGTGACTTGCCCAGAGTCACACAGCTATTTGTCTGAGTCTGGATTTGAACTCGGATCTTCCTGACTCCAGGCTCAGCACTCTAACCACTGTGCCACCATATGTGCATATATATATCTATATGTGAACATATACACACACATATGTATGTTTGTATGTGTGTGTGTGTATAGATAGAGAGCTTTTTGAGAAAAATAATTCTCACTAAAATGTGACAAGGTGATAGATTAGCACTAAAAAAATATATTATAAAAGAAGCAATCAAAAGTAGCAGATGTCTTCCTTCGTGCCCCTTGGTCCTATTCTATCTGAGGTAATAATTATTTATGATAATGTATAGTACAACATTTATTTTGTATTTATATAATATTATTATTGTAGCTAACATTTATATATCCCTTCCTCTGTGCTAGGCACTGTGCTAAGCACTTTACAAATATTGCCTCATTTAATCCTCACAATAACCCTGGGAGCTAAGTACTATAATTATCCCCATTTTACAGATGAGGAAACTGAGGCAGACAGGTTAAGTGACTTGCCCAGGGTCACACAGATAGTAAGTGTCTAAGGCTGGATTTGAACCTAGGTCTTCCTGATTCCAGGCCTGGTGCTCTATCCACCTACCACACTGCCTAGCTGCCTACATACCTACAGCAATTGGGGAGGGGTATGGTCTGCAATTCTGAGGAGTCTCTTGTTAGACCTCTCTGACATCATTGACCAGATTTATCAGTAGTTTTGGAGCCTTCTAGATACACCAGCTTCTGCAGCAAGTGCCAGGATTCAAACCCAGTGGTCTTTCCCCCATGCTAAACTGCCCCCTAGCACCAAGTGCCCCTGGGAGAGGGCCTTGGGCCCCAGATGAAGAGAAGTCAGGGCCTGTGGCATAATCAAGGCTATGGTTAGGAGGAAGATAGTTTTTACATAGAGCAGAACAGGGTCTTTATTGCAAGATTACATGAAGATTGGGGGCTGGGAGGTAGTGCAATGGACCTGACAGGACTAAGATTTCTCCAGCAGAACTTATAAAAGGGAACAGGAGAATACAAAGTTCCTAAAGGGGATTTTTGGCAAACAAATTATGGTCCTATGATAGCCTTTCTCTTCCTCTTTTTTCTCCTTTCCTCACACCCATTCACTCAAGCAGCCCATTCAGGATTGATTTCATCCTACGTAAGCAGCTGTTTTTGTATTTTTCAAGATCCACTAAGAAAGAAACGTCTCAAACAAACCCTTTATTCTTCACCCTTGACAATCCCCCCTTCTACAAGAGTCCTTTCCCAGTCCCCCTCAGTGTTAGTGCTGTGATTATTTTCAGTTCATCCTGTGTGTGCGCGTGTGTGTATACACATACACACACGCACACACACACACACACACACGTAATGTTTGTATGTAATTGTTTACAGGTTGTTTCTCCAGTAGACTGAGCTCCTTGAGGGCAGAAAATGGTTTTTGCCTTTCTTTCTTTGTATCTCCATCTCTTAGCACAGCACCTGGCATATAGTTGGTGCATAACAAAAGCTTATTGACTTGACTTCACCACTCTTAGCCCCAAGTACTCCCTAGGATGATAAATTGAAGGCGATTTTGCCTATCTACATTTATAAAGGGAGTTTCCACCCTGGACGTTCCCCATATATGTCATGCCTTTTAAAGTCTAGAAAAGGAAAGAAAAAAATAATCAAGGCTGAAATATTTTCAGTTATGACCACTCCAGAAATCAAGAGATAGTAACCACACATTTATTGCTTAAGATCTGAACAAGGCCTGGAAGGCAGTATTTTAAAAGGCAGATAGACTTTCTCTGTTCTTTGAATCAAGAAGAGAAATGAAAATTAAGAAGTCAATTTTTTTTTAAGTAGTGCATTGTGTCAGATATCATCTCGTGACTTGCAGAGAAAGTCTGTTTTGAATTAGTTGGTTAGGAGAGGAGGTGGGAAAATGAACTGGTGCCTTGGGCTTATTTGGTTAGTAATTTTGACATTTGTTTGTAACAAGAGGCATGGAGAATAGTGTTTTCTTCTTCTTTGTCCCTCCAAGTATTTGAAAAGTTCACAAGAAAATCTGCACTTTGGAATCCATGCCTGTAGGTTACTAATAACCCAAGAAGGAAGCAGATTTTTCTTACACCTGGAGATTTTTGCTCCTTGAAAAGAAAAGAGCAATGGTTAAAAGAGATATGACAATCACTGTGACAAGTCTTCCTTGTATTGACCTCATTCCTTGTAAATGGCATTCTAAGATGCTCCAAGAATCAATAGTCACTGCATTTTGTACAATGACCTGGGAATCTGGTCAGCCCATTTTGAGCACAGCAGAAAGTATGCTTTAATTATGACTCAGAAAAGAACCTGCTTGGGGATGTCTTATAAAAGGATGAGGTTTTTTTTTTTCCTTGCATTTCATAATTTGAATTTTTTGGATCATGACATAAATCATGTTTGCTTTAGAAGGAAAAATATTGAGTAGTAAACATGAAAAGAGAGAAAACAAAAAGTTCTTGTGATTCATGTTTAATGTTTAGTGATGAGAGAGTTTTGCTTCAGAGCTAAAAAGGACTTTAGAAGCATTTTACATTACAAAAATATTTCCGATTTTAATTGATCTTCCATTATATTTGAGTAGTCAGAAATGCATTGACTTTTCCAGAAAAAATCAGGGAGGAATGAATCAAACTACCTGGCCTCCATCTTGAGAGTATATAAACATAGATCATAAGGAAGTTGTGTTATCTAAATAGAAATCATTCATTTCAAACACACTCTTGAGTGCCTCCCCCAGTGGATGGCCTTTAAGATGATTCTGTTGCCACAAAGACTCGTAGTTTGTATCTAAAATGGACTTTAGAAACCATGTATTCAAGCCCTCTCATTTTGCCCAGAGTAGTTGAGTGATTTGCGGAAGGAAGGAAGGAAGGATTGATTTATTAAGCGCCTAAGCACTTCACAGATACCTCA
Organism: Potorous gilbertii; assembly: GCA_028658325.1. Taxonomy (NCBI): domain Eukaryota; kingdom Metazoa; phylum Chordata; class Mammalia; order Diprotodontia; family Potoroidae; genus Potorous; species Potorous gilbertii. The sequence goes on along the minus strand of CM053772.1, from coordinate 233,614,754 downwards.
TTTGATCTCACAGCAATCCTCGGAAGTAGGTGCTATTATAATCCATGCTTCACAGTTGAAGAAACAGTGCCAGTTTAAGTGGCTTGCCCAAGTTCACATAGCTAATAAGTGTCTTGGGACAGGATTTGAACTGGGGTCTTCTTGACTGTAGGCCCAATCCTCTATTAATTGGGTTACCTTGGGAAGTAAGTGTGAGAGCTACGGTATGAATTGAGGTCCTCCATCTCCAGATCTCAGCATACTTACCATTGGACCACAACATGTCTTTTACACTCTAGTAGGGAGGTGGATGCATGAATAGAGTTCAGAGAAAGAAACCAAGGTAGCTTAGGAGAAATACAAGCCATGAGAGAAATACAGTTAGTTCTTAAATCTAAACTCAGAATTAAAGAGATCATTTCTTTGGACTTGAGGGCAGAAAAGGGCGATTAGGGATTGAAAATTTCTTACAGAATGTAGTATATGAACAGTTTTGAAAGATGTGCAGGATTTCCAATAGGGAGAAAAAGAGGAGAAGGTAAAAAGTAAGAAAAAGTCTATGAATTGGAGATAAGAAGAATATGAGAGTGGGGAAGAGGTCTCAGGCTACTTTTTAGCCATTCAGTTAAGTAAGGTTCACAGCAACCCTTAGAGACAGCTATTATAATATCCATTTCATATAGGAGGAAATTGAGGTTTGAAGATGTGACATCTTAAGAAATGCCACTTGCCCTGTGGCATACCTGTTTCAAGTTGTTTCATCTCCCCAAAGTTTCTAGGATCTGAACAGGAATTCTGGCTATAGCATCTTCAACAAGTTATCATGTGGCAGCTTTCCCTATTAGATTGTAAGCTCCTTGAGGACAAGGACTATTTTTTTTTAAAAATTCATATCCCCAGCACCTGATGCCTAATAAATATTTATTGACTGTTGATTATCTGGCCTCCATTAGACTCACAGATGGGGAAATGCCTCCAAAGACATCCCATTCTACTTTTTTGACAGTTCTTTGTTAGGAAGCCTTTCTTTATTTATCTATGGCCAAATTCTAGAGCTTAGACTCATCATCTTTCCCTTGGCCCCTAGGACTGCCTCCTAAGATCAAGCTGAACAAGTCTAATTCCTCTTTTCCACACAAAGTCCATCCAAAATGGAAGACAGTTATCAAGCTCTCCCCTGAATCTAGTCTGTGCCCTGGCACCTTCAACCAAACCTCCTCTGACATGACTCCTAGTCTACTTACCATCCTGTTGACCTTCCTTTGGAGAGTTACAGCCTGTTAATGGCTTTCCAAAACTATGACTACCACAATGAAACATCATGCCTGAGATGTGGTTGTGGCCAGGAGAGAGTCCTATGGGTCTTCCAACCCCCTCATTCCTCACCTTGCTTCTATGGATCCCACTTGAGATTTCATTAGGATTCATTTGAGTTTTTCTTTTTTGGCTACCCCTCTAGACTCAGCTTATGGGCCATTAAAACTCAACCTCATCACCATATCATTTTCATTCATTCATTCATTTCATTCATCCTCCGTTACATAGTTGATCTTTTTTTAACCCAACTATGGAACTTTGCCTTTGTTCCTATCAAATTTTCCCTTCTTAGATTTGGCTAATGGTTCTGCCCAACTGCACTGTTTTGGGAGGGCTATTTCTGTCACCCATCATGTCGGCCATCCCTCTCAGCTTCTTATCCTGTACAGATTTAATTGGCATGCTATCTCTGCCTTCATCCCCCCACCATTTATTTTCTTTCCCCTTACATGGACTTCTGTGATAAAATTTTAGAACTGAAATGCATTTTTCCTTATACAAACTTAATTTTGGCCCAGATTTTCAAACTGTGAAGGTATTTTTGATCCTAATTGCTCATTTTAGAAGATAGAACTGAGACCATCTGGCTGAGTCCTTCATTTTACAGATGAGAACTGAAGTCCAAATAATTTTTCATTTGCCCAAGGTTGTACATTTATTTTGTCATTCAACATATTAGCTGTGCTTTAGTTTCATGTAATTTGCAAATTGAATGAAGATATAGTAATAAATACCCTCTGAGTCCTTCCTGTATCAGCCATTAGAAACTATGAAGACATATCATATGACAGCCACATCCATCACCAAGGCCAGTCATTTTTTATCATTGGTGCATTATTCCAAGCCTTCTATCCTACATCTAGTTTCTCGTCTTATTCTCCCAAGTAAACAGTGATTGAAGGGTAGCTAGGTGGCACAACAAATAGAGCACCAGCGCTGGAGTCAGGAGAACCTGAGCTCAAATCCCACCTCAGACATTTAATAGTTGTGTTGCCCTTGGCAAGTCTTTTAAGCCCAGTTGCCTCCAAAAATAAAAATAAATAAACAGGGATTGAAGCCAGTCAGCAGCAGGCTTCCAAATGTAAGAGGAAGGGGAAGGGAAAGCCCTGGCAGCCACAGGGAGGGTAGAGGCTTCCTGCTACTCCTTCTTTCTTTAAGGGCAGTAATATTAAGGGAAAAATGTGAATCTGATTTCAGAGGTGGGGAAAAAAAAGCAATTTACATATTATTGGAAAGAGTGTCAGATGGCCTAGAACCCAGTGTCAGCACCAGCTAGCTGCATCACCTTGTTTATGTCACATTCCTTTCTAGGCCCCAGTTTCTTCTATAAAATAAGAGAGCTTGGAAAAGGTGACTCCCCTAAGTACCTGTCAGAGTCTGTTGTTGGGGGTTAAAGGGCTTTGCAAAAGAGCTAAACAGCCCAGTCTTTGCTGAAAGTCATAAGCCTTTCATTTAATGTGTTTAAAGTTGGAGTTCTTAACCTAGGGTCCTGCTGTGGCTACTCTTCAGGTATTTTCAGTCATGTCCCCATTTGGAATTTTCTTGGTAAGGATACTGAAGCAATTTGCCATTTGCTTCTCCAGTTCATTTTACAGATGAGGAAACTGAGGCAAACAGAGTGAAGTGACTTGCCCAGGGTCATACAGCTAGGAAGTGTCTGAGGCCACATTTGAATTCATGTCTTTCCCATGCCAGGCATGGCACTCTATCCACTTCACCACCTAGCTACCCCAAACTGGGGTATGTAAGTGGACAGATTTCAAGGGGATGGGGCAGGGTGAGGTTTATGAGCTTGGATGAGAAAAAAGTTACATTTTTATTTTTATCAACTTCTAACTGTAATTTAGCATTTACTTAAACAAGATCCCAGGGAAGAGTCCCTAGGATTCACCAGACTGCCTAAATCATCCACGATGCAAAAAAAAGGCTAAGGACCCCTGGTTTAAGGAAGGACCACATAGAAAGAACACACAGCTGAACTAGAGGCACACAAGAGAGGTGGACAGGATCTTTAAGGAAAGGATACTTGGGCAGCCCACAGACCTAACCCATCCCCCGCCCCTTTTTCCCTGGGGCCAGGACTGGCACATCCAAACTGATACCCACCTATCTCCCTTGGCTGACACTTGAAAGTGAGATCAGAAAGAAGCAGGAAAAGAAGACAACCAGAGGAAGTTCAGAATTTTCTAAGACTCCTAGGTCCCCACACAGCTTGGGCAGCTCCTGGATCCAAGCTAATAAGGTGTTTTCATGGAGAGGGAGGTGGCCTCCTAGGGAGGCTCTGATGGGAGGTGTCCACCTCTGAGGATGCAGACAGGGAGACACCAATCACTTGGAAAGTGGGAATTTCCAGGTAAAGAAGTCTCCTGCTTTGTTAGAGGTCCCAGCAAAGGGAAATGGTAGAAGAGATGGAGTTCTAAGTTGCAGGAAAGGACATGGCTAGGTAATAGATAATCTTTTGGACAGAGGTGGCAAAGTCTGGAAAACCAGAGGTTGTTTGGGACCAACACAGTCTCCTTTCAGTACTTATATCCTATGACTGCGTAGCAAACACATTTTACAACACGAGGTGAAAGGATTCCACTTGCTTGCAAGTTTTCACTATTGGCATTTCTTCCTTCTCCCGTTTTCTTCATTTGTCCTGTGTGTCTGTGATCATGCTTTGAGTTGGTGCCCTCATGTGTTGGGGGTGGGCAGCAGGGTGCTGATGTGGCACATTATACATGAGTCACATGGGGAAAGGGGAAATTCTGAGATCCTAGGAAGAGAGAACAATCAAAATATTCCTAAATCGTTTTTCTGTCATGTCCAAATTTTCATGTCACCTTCTGGGGTTTTCTTGGCAAAGATCCTTGCGTTGTTTTCCATTTCCTTCTCCAACTCATTTTACAGATGAGGAAACTGAAGCAAACTGGGTTAAGTGACAGGGTCACACAGCTAGTAAGTGTCTGAGGCTAGATTTGAACTCAGGAAAAGTAGCTAGAAGCTGTTCTGACTCCAGATCCATATGCTATATATAGTGCCATCTAGCTGCCCTAATATATTCCCCAACAGGACACCAAAAAAAATCACTTCTAACCTGTTGAGACTCTGTAGTTATTCATAATATGATATATGCTATGTTCTACCTCCTGATAGTATATTAATCATATCTAACATTGATAAAGGGGTATTTATATCTAATCTACCATTGTTATTTTATTCATTATTGTGCTGAACCTTGGGAGGGAGGGGGGTATAAAATCAAGAATTTCTGTGCTTGTACCAGCAGGAATATCTTATGTGAAGATATTAAAGCTATTAAGAACCCAGTATATTACATCAAAATACTTTTCCTTTCCTAATGGCTTTATTTTGAAGTATAGTTTATTTGCTCTAACTGATCTTTTGGTTAGCTTTATTAGCATTTATAAAAAAAAAATAGATGGGGTTAGTGGATTGTAGGCCTGTGTATCATAAAGAAGAGTGCAAATCCTACTCTTTACTCTATTAGTTAAGTGACTTGTGCGTGAGTCACTTAAACTCAAATTGCCAAGTAATCCTCCAAGACTGTAATTTACAAAGAAGGAGTGGAGTGGCATCTTTGGAGTAAGCTTTCACACCTGGAGATTCTAATTAGGGAATTGTAACCAATGCTATACCCACAGCAGTTGCTATGGATATGCAGGTGTATTTCCAGGATAAATTCACAAAATATAAGCTCTTTTCCTCATGGAGAAATCCAAAATATTTATTCAAATACTAGAAAGCCAATTCCACCAAGGTACCAATGAAGTTTGTACACATTATCAATAAAGGGAGCACAGCCATCCCCAAGCCTTCCTCCTGTCAGGCCTCCCTACCAACAAGCTCCCTTAGGCAAAATGCGCTCCCTCTCTCACTCAGGCTAGCTGCTCTACTCTGCCTGCTCTCTCCCACCTCTACCTCACTCTCTCTCAGCTCCATCCTTCCTACTCTGCCTGTTTGGCAAGCTCCTCCCACCATCAGTTCCATGTGACTCAGGCTGTGGGCCAGGCCAAAGCTCAAAGCAAGTCAATTTAGGTCTATTAAGGGGCAGGGAATATTTTCAAATTTCCTTACCACTACAGGAAACCACTGTATTACTGAACATCTCTGATTATTAGATTTTTTTATTGATGAGTGGAACTCCTGTTTAGACTTTATTCCCTTCTTTGTATTCTACATGGGCCTGGCCACCCCTTGCACCCTGGATCATCTCTAATCTTCTTGACTCTTGTCTTGCTTCTGGATTCTGATGATAACTTTGTGCAGCTCTGGCTCACTCAGATCCAATTCACTGGCTAGTCAAGACATCACCCTCCCAGTATCATTGGTCCTCTTTGAGAACAAGAATGAACAATAAATACCTCGTAACTGAAATGCTTTCCCTCCTCATATTCACCTGCCAGATTCCCCAACATCATTCAGATCCCAGCAAAAATCCAACCTTCTTAATGTTATCACCTTTTCTCTGAGATTCCCCTTAATTTATCCTGTTTGTATCTTGTTTGTGCATAGTTCTTTCATACTGTCTATTCCATTACATTGTGGGCTTATTTTAGGCAAGGACTAGTTTTTTTGGGGAAGAAGGGCAGTTGCTTTTCTTTGTATTCTTAGCACTTCGAAGTTTTTGACATATAGCAAGTACAATACTTAATAAATTCTTCTTGGCTTGATTTGACTTTCTTCCCAGCATTTTGTAGTTTTCTGGGATTTAAAGTTGAATAACCTATAGATTGCTTAAGTTTATAAGGGCAGTTTTGTTTTGTTTTTTTGGTGGGGTGGTGATGAAATCACAAAGCTGGACCCTTCCCTCTCCCCCCAAAAAATGTTATCCCATCTAGTTCACTTATTTGTTTCATCCTTACATCTCAGGCCTTCTTTTCCCTACCTACCTACCTCAGCAGCTGCTATATACATGTGAGCACCCCCATGTCAGGAAATGGTTAATTTTTTTGGTTTCTTTTTATTATATTTTTCATTTTTTATTATCTTTTATTCTATTCTATTATATTCACATATCCGAGAATAATTTCTGGTACCTACTAGAGTTGGCACCTACTACTTGTTCATTGATTAATTGCTTTCTTTGCTACAAACCCAACAGTAGAGTCCTTTTGAAGAAATGCTTTTCTAAGGTATTTCTCTTCCTTTTAAATGTGAATGCAGTTTTAGTGGGAAATTTGATCTGAAGCTGTTATCTCCTTTTCCCTGCAAATATCTGAAATACAGAGATTGTTTTTTACTGTGGCTTTTGGGAGATTCATAACTTAGCCAAATCCCTTTCCCTCTTTGGATCTCAATTTCCCTATATCTCAAATAAGAGAATTAGACTTGAGAATTAGACTTAAGGTCTCATCTAGCTGTGACATTTAATCCTACAAACATTAAGTGCCTACTTTACAAGGAGAGACACCATAACACAAGGTTAAAGAGCCACCCTGGGTTCAGATCCTTGGGGATTTGACTTTACTTCTTAGGCCCTCACCAAATTTTCCAAAGAGGAGTTGAAGAATAGTTGTTGATCTACTTTGGTGGCAAAAATTTTCTCACTAAGAATTGAGTACTGGAATGAAACCACAAGTCTGGATGCCCCCCAAAAAATGACCAATGATTATGTACTTCCAGAACATCATTCTTCCTCATTTCTTTACCCTTCAGTTTCAAAAGCTGCCACCATTTATCATTGTCTTCCCAGGTGTTGTCTGATTTCCTTTTTCACTTATTCACTTTGGAAACCAGCAGCCTTTTCTCATTTCCTTCTGGTCACTAAGATTTGTATTTTATTTCTTTAAGCACTTCTTACCAGACTTGAGTCTGGATCTCTCTCTGTCCCCCTTCTTTGCCCCGTAGCATGACCATCCCTCTGATTGCTCAGCCTGTAAACAGGCCTGGATTATTTGCCCACTGCATCTTTTCAGTGTAATTGGTGATGACGCTCTTTGTGGGCATCCTTTGTTTCAGACTGTTTATCTGTGGAGGTTTTCTTGGTTTAACTTGTCTTCCAGGCCAATATCTCACTGTTTGTGGTCATTCATTTGGAAGACTGAGCATCTTGCACAAGCGATACTGCTTCCTTGGTTGCTAAATGGTGTCCAGGCTCCCATTTCTCACTCCTGTCTCCTCTCCACTTACTCAACCACCATCCTAATTTAAGTGCTTGTCACAAGAACTGTTATAATAGCCTCCTAATTGGTTTCCATCCTTAATAGCTATAATAACGACTCACATTTATATGGTGTTCACTGTGTGTCAGGCGCCATGCTTTACAATGAGCAATCCTCACAATTCTCTTCCTGCCATTTTCCATACAACTTCCAAAATGATCTTCCTAAAAGTCATAGGGATGGCCAAGTTACTCCATTGCTCTAGAATTTTCAATGACTCCTTACTGCCTGGCAATAGGATTAATAAATGGTTGTGGATTAATGGTTTATTGCCTCTGGGATAAAATGCAGACTTTCTTTTTTTCTCTTCAAAGCCTATTAAAGCCTCCTAAATTCCTAATTGTTTGTGACCTCTGCCTCCATAAATTATATCTCTTTACATGTTGACATGTTGCATCCCACTGCATTAGAGACTTTAAGCTCCTTGCAAACAGGGACTGTTTTTCTTATCCTTTCTTTCTTTCTTTTTGTCTTCCTGTCCTTCCCAATGTCTATCACAAATAAGCATTTCACAAATGCTTATTAAGTGTGGCCAAGATAAGACCTTTGTTGAATTTTCTTTAGGTACTTTAATCTCCATTTGATCCTTAGATCTCAGGAATTGATACTGAATTGTTTTGCTTCTTCTATATGATGGCACATTCAAGGTTCTCTCCTTTTGCCTCATGACATGAGAGCAAGGATTGTAGATTTAGTGGCAGACTGGATTTGAACTCAGGTCCTGTGTTGTGGGTAGAGAGAACTAATCATAGGGCCAGGGAGATCTGATTTCAATCTCACCTCTGACATGGTGGCATTGTTACCCTTAGTTAATCTCAAAGCCGTAGGATACTCCCTAAAACTTCAAGTTGTAGCAAAGGTGCCAACTTGCATGGGTAGAGGAGGTCTTCTCTTTTTTTTTTGTATGCTAGATTCTACAGTAACAGAACTATGAGACTTCAACCTCTGGCTGGAGAATGGAGTCATTTCTTCAGAGCTCTGGTGTATCCTGCTAATAGTAATGGTGATGACTTTTGAGTGAGGAATTCCATGTAGTCTCTTTCCTTCCCCAGCTCCCCAAGTCCAGCTCTGTGCTGAGCACTGCAGACTATATAAGACATGGTCTAGGCATAGCCCCAGAAAAGAAATAAGAAAATGGACCACTCTCTCCTCTTTATAAAGCTAAGAAATGATTGGTGTGCCACTGAAACGCCATTGATGGATTGATTAGTTTGGCTGAATTTACAACAGATGGTTTCTATTTTCTTAGTGCAGTAGGAGATGAGGTTCACTGCATAGAGGGATCAAAGAGAGGAGATGGCACAAGAGACTGGGAGGGAAGGAAAAAACAGTCCTTGTGGAGAGTGAGATAGAAAGTTAATTAGAGAGGAATGAAAGCATTACCATGTAGCAATGAGGACCCAGTCAAGACTTCCAACAGCTAGGGTGAGAAGGAAAAGCAAAGTTGGGACAATGAGGGAGAGGGAGAGAGAGGAAGAGAGAATCTATTCCTTCCTCTCTGTTTTCTATGCTACCACCCTAGCATAAGTCTTCATTATTACGCACTTAGACTATGATAATAACCTCCCTTCTCTCCCTCTCCAACTTACCTTGCTACCCCACTAATTTTCCTGATGCTTGGATCTGGTCCTGTCATTCCTTGCTCTTTAGATAGACCACATGGAGGGGTCATCTCTAGACCCATTTTTGGAGATCGCAGCATCATCTCCAGGTGATGATGAGGCACCAAAAGAGAACTTTAGTGGATGTAATCAACCAATAAAATTATCATGTATTTTGCATTATTGATGGGTTACCATGTGCTATTTTACTTTCTAGACTAATTCTTTCCTCCTTATTTATATAGTGTGGTCGGTCCTAGGATGTAGTATGTAGTAAATAAATAAGAAGAAGGAAGTAATGGTTAGGATTGATTTGATCCTTGTTCCCAGAGCTAAAGGTGGAAGGGGAGGTCATGGGTTTGGGAAAAATTTAGGCAGCTCGGTGGGCCTGTGCCTAGAGCCCAGGAACACAGGATGGGACAAAGAGAGACATCAAGGAGAATTTATGGACATAAACCATCCCAGGTCAAAGGTTTAGATTTGAGAACTGGAAAAAAATCAAATATAATTTCTAAGATCTAAATCTATAGAGAATAAATGAGTATATAAAGGATTTATCAAACATTACATTTTAAGAATTGTGCTAAGCATTAGGAATGCAAATAGAAAATTAAAGCAGTCCTTGCCCTTAAGGAGCTCCCATTTTAATGAGGGAGACAACAAATATATTTGGAAGATTTCAGCTGCAAGACTAATAGAAAGGCCCTTAGAGTAGAGTGAAAGTAGATGATAATGACCTTTCCTTATTGTCATTTCTACTGAAAAAAATCCTAACAGTTTGTGATGTTGAGTCATTTAGCAGTGCCAAGAGCATTGGTTCTTTTTAGACTGTAGCCCCTGCAGGAGCAGCGGTCAGGCTGCATCTCCACAAGGGCAGCTTCTCAGGATGATGATTGTGGACCCTGAAATAGAGGTATTGTTATGCCCAAGGCTCTCGGGTTCATGGTACTGGTCAGGTCATTAAGAGTCTGAAGAAAAATGGCACTCAAGATAGTGGCGCTGATTTGGATTGCCTGACATCCGCTGCCTCCTATCTCTCACTCAGAGTGCCATGCCGCTTTAGCTTATCCAGCTTTCCTGTCCTTTGGATGGCAGCTGCTTGACAGTTGATATAAATGTCCCCTTCTCCACAAATGCCATCTTCCCAGATGATGGTTGTAAGGGCTAGGCTGGAAGAAGGACTATCAAGGGCAGGGGCCCTAAGTGCAGCCCTTATGAAGTCTGGATTCAGTCAAAGGGTCACACTTGAGGACCTAGAGGGCCACATGTGATCATGAGGCCAAAGATTCCCCACCACTGATGGGTACTGACACTCCTAGGACTCTTGTGTCTATCTGCCTGTTAGTGGTAACTGGTCAGTAGTCAGTGGTGGTGGTGATGAGGGTGGTGAGTCCTTCACAATCATTGCAGCTCTCAATGGCAGCTAAAGATCCTGTGCTGAAAATGGTTTGGTGACTTAGGAGACACCACTATTCCTAAAAACTCTCAGGTTCAGAGTCCTGGGCTGTCTCTAGCAAGATTCAAGTAGAAACAATAAATAAGTTTATTTGACTTGCCTGGCACATGTTGTCTCTTCTATCTCCCTCTAGGTGCCCAGCTGCATTGGGCTGGTTTCTCTATTAAAAGGTGGTACCCGAAACTTCAGGAGAGATGTGGTTTGGCATGGAGTAAGAGAATGTTGGAGCAAGAAAGGCATTTGTGATTTTTTTTTTATTTTAAAAACTGAAACCACAAGGTTGTTGGGAGTGTTGATATAAAAATCAGGTCAAAATATTCAGAAGGCTGTTGGAAACATGGAACTGTGGAGTTCAGGAAGGAACTGAGAGTTGAACATCAAGATTTGAGACTCGTGAGAGTAAATAAATGAGTTGACCTAAGAGGGAGTCTTAGAGGAGTGACCAGAGTCTCCGGGAGGAAATTAACTTGCCACTTGAAAGAGATGGAGGGAATAGCCAGAGAGGTAGGAGGACCAGGAATAGATAGTGTCTTCTAATCCAGGGGAGATAGGTTCCTAGATAAGTATTTGTCAAATATCAAGGAAGATGAGGATCGGAAAACTGCTCTTGTAGGAACAATCTGTCTAAGCTTTGAATGTATTGGAGAGGCAGCATGCTATGCCATCAAGGTATTAAATTAAAAAGAGATGGGCCTTCCATGTACCGAGTAGCTCCTCTGTAGAGATGTATCGATCATATTGGATAAATTGCTGAATTTAAAAATTACGAAGACTTGAGTTCAAATCCATCCTCAGATACTCATTAGTTATGTGCCCCTACACAGGTCACTTACCCTCAATACCTTTTACAGTAAAATGGGGATGATAGTAGAACCTGGCTGTTGTCATAAGATAATATCTAGTGTTTTATAAAACCTAAAAAGCTATAGAAATGTTGGTTCTTATTGTCATTGCTCATACTTATTATTAATCTCTGGGCTAAACACTGGCACAGATCTTCCAAACATTTCCTCTAATGTCTTGGTCTCAAGGCTTTTCACTCTCCTGGCTGCCCTGCTCTGCCCAGGCTCCCTTACCTGATAACCCCATGGGTCCCTTCTACCTCTAACCATCCGAAGCCTTATTACCATTGTCTTTTTCAATTGGCTATTGCCATAAGTCTTTAACTTATTTAATAGTAACTGGTAATTTCCTGGACTCTTCCTTTTCAAAAATGCTTTTAAAAGCTCATGGCCTCCAACTCTTTCAGGATCCCTGCACGTTCCTATCTGATTAAAAAGGTATCTCTCCCAGGTCCACTGGCAGTGTTTTAAAACTCAGACTGAGTATCTTTGAAATGATAATTTTGCTTGAAGGTCAGAAATAATAAACTATCTCTTTGGGGTGTTTTGACTTAGATAAGCAGTTATTTAGCTAGTAATCATAAGTCCCAGGCAGTTATGTGGCACAGTGGATAGAGTATCTAGCCTGGAGTCAGGAAGATGTTCGGTGTTTTTTTCAGTCGTGTATAATTCTTCATGACTGCATTTAGGGTTTTCTTTATAATGATACTGGAATAGTTTGCCATTTCCTTCTCTAGCTCATTTTACAAAGGAGAAAACTGAGGCAAACAGGGTTAAGTGACTTGCCCTGCATCACACAACTATAGTATATGTCTGAGGCCAGACTTGAACTCAGGAAGACTTGAGTTCAAATCCTGCCTCAGACACTAGCAATTTATCCAAGGTCACACTGGTAAATGCTTAGGCTGAAATTCAAACTTAAATCTACCTTCAAACTCACCACTCTTTCTACTACATCAGGGGCCTTCTAGGATAAATATGATTGTTCGCAGTTTACAAGTGAGAAAACTAAGGGTCTGAGAAGTTGTGACTTGTATGTAGTCATAAATAGTTATTAAGTGCTGGAGTTAAGACTTAAAGTCATTTCTTCTTATTCCCAGTAGAGTTCTTTCCACTATACCATTAGATCTCATATTAAAAACATCTAAGGAGCCTTAAGCTCTTCCCAAGTTTTTTTTTCTTTCTAATTCAGTGAATCTTCAGGACAAGTTAGGCAAGGAAGGTAACAGGCAGGGTTGCCCTCTTTTATGGCTGACTCAGAAGGTAGGTAGGTGTCTTTCCCATGGAACCAAACCTCTTAGTTAGCATTTTCTTCACCTACACAGTGGCAGAGGCAGATTGTATGTGGGAAGGAAGGAGAGAAAGGAAGGAAGGAGAGACGTGGTGACCTGAACTCAAGGCAGATTGGATTTCTGAGTTTTTCCCTACATGAAGTGCTCCCTGACTTCTCCACTAGAAGTGATCCCTACTTCTCCCCCGACTCCAGATCTACTTCCTCTACGGTTGAATGTCTCAAGGCTCTTGTGACATTATAAAGGGTGTTCTACCTAAAACTTTGGTGGTTACTGTCACCTGAAGAGTACAACCGGTCTATACTTTGTTCCGTTCTGTGTAATACTGATCCTACATATTTCGATAGCTTCTCAAAAAGAATCTACCCATTGATCTAGAGGCCTGACTCATTCTTTTAATATCTTGATTCCTGACCACTTGAATTGCCCACACCTATTGCTCATTAATTCCTACCATGACTGGCCCAACTCCTTTTCCATGCTTCCACACTTTACATATTCCACTCTTACATATTGTGCTTTTTTGTGCCAGCTCTCACACGCGTCATTGTTGGTAACCAGCTGTAGCCTGCGCACACCCACAATGTCTCTTCCCCTTGCTCTTTGGGTTCTTTATGATTTTTATCCTTCTCAGATCATAGAGCTTCATGATTCATAGCCACAGAGCATCATGGGAAGAACCCTGGCATTAGAGAAATGGGCTTTTGTGGCAGCTAACCATTTGGATTTTTCAAAGAACTGGGTAAATTTCCATTTACCACCCAGCTTAATCTCCTCCTACTCAATTCTGCTCCCAACTCTTTATGCTTTTGCAGGGCCTGTCTAAGAAAAACATCTCTGTGGATGAACTGAACTACCCATAAATCTTATCTACCCACAAATTGGTCCGAGCAATATAAGCTTGTTAATCTGCTTTGCTTTTCCAATTTTGGTTGGTTAACACTCTGGCATATGAAAAATAGTGCCAACCTCGGAATGAGGAGAGCCCTGGTACTTAGTAACTATGTCACTCTGGGCAAGTCACTTAACCTCTTTGAGATGTAGTACTACCTAATTGATTTAAATATATTAATATTTGAAAAAAATCTTTCAAACATTAATATGTTTAAATCAACTAGGTAGTACAGTGGCTAGAGTACTGGTCTTGGAAACAGGAAGACCTGACTTCCAGTTCAAAAAGGGTCACAAAGACTTAGTAGCTATGGAATTCTGGGCAGGTCACTTAACCTCAAACTGCCTCACTTTCCTCATCTGTAAAATGAGGACAGTAATAGCAACTACCTCTCAGAGTTGTTACAAAGATAAAAAAAAATATTTCTAAATCACTTTTACTAACCTTAAAGTGCTACATGAATTCTATCTGCTGTTATGTGCATATATATATTGATTGATAAAATCCAATTTTTATACTTATAATGTAGAATGAAAGTCATGACAATACTATTGATATGATGGGAGGGCTTGTTTTGACTCAACGTTTTAAAAAACATTTATTGCTTCTCAGTTCTTTTTCTTTGATGCCCCTTTCTTTAAAATAATTTTAATTCGTATCTTTATTTTCACCTACATCTGCCAATGTAGCCCTTCCCTCTTCCCCACTCAGGGAGCCATCCTTTATAAAATTACAAAGGGGAAAAGGGAAAAGTTCAGCAAAACAAGCTATTGAAAAAATATGGCATTAGATGCAGTGTTCCACAGCCAGAGTCTCCTACCTCTAAAAAAAAAAAAAAAAGGAAGGAAATGCCTTCTCATATCTCTTCCTTAGATCCTGAGTTCAAGTTTGACATTTAGCTAGCTGTGTGACCCTGGGCAAGTCACTTAATCCCAGTTGTCTTGACAAAATAAATAAATAGATAAATATTTACCAAAAAAAAATGCCTTGTAATTGTGATTGGCTGGTACTGTTACCATTGAGAACTTTGGAATGGATTGTGTGACATGGGACACACCAGCACAGGACCATTCAACATGGAGTGCCCTCATCAGAGAAGGCCCTGTACTTATGAGCAAAAGAAAAGCAAGATGAAGAGATTTAGAGGATCCACCCCAAATGTTCACATGGACTATTTGTGCCTGGCCTATAGCAGAGTCTGTCAGCCACAGTCATGTACACTGTGTATTGACCCCAAAACAGAGATGCCATTTTGGTCTTCTTTGAGAATGAAAGACAACAACCACTACCCTCTACTGTAGGACAATACAAAGGCCTTGCGCTGTTAAGTCGGATGCCCTGGGTTTGAGTCTTGATTTTGCTCACTACTTCTGTCACCTTGGACAAGCAAGCAAAAGCATTTGCTGAGCACCTACTAGGTGCCAGGAACTTTACTAGGCACTGGGTATATGAGAAAAAAATGAAACAGTCCCTGCTCTCAGAAAGCTTTAGTTTTGGATGAGATAGCAACATGCACCCTTTTAAGTATATACTAAATAAATACTGAGTAATTTTATTTTCAGGAGTGAGCAAAGGCTGTCAAGAAATTCTTCATGTAGGATATAGACACCAAGCTGAGCTTTGAAGGAAACCTGAGATTCTAAGAGGCAGAAGTGAAGGGAGAAAACATTCTGGGTATGTCCTGTGTGTGAGTGCAAGAGAGGAACATATAAGAAGCCTAGAAAGGTTCCTTAGAGTCAGATTATGAGGGCTTCAAGTGTCAGAGGAGTTTATAAATTCATCCCTAGAAGTAAGAGGGAGCCGCTGGAGTTTATTGAGCAGGGGAGTGATGTTGGTAGGTCCAGTTTGAGTTTCAGTTTCCTCTTTTTTAAAATGAGAAGTTGAGCTAGGTGACCTCAGAGATCCTTTCCAAAGCCAGATCTATGATTCAGTGAACCTAGTGATGGCCCTCCCCAAAAGAATGATGCGGTTCCTGGGATAGTGGGGACTGTCCAGCTGCGGCTAGCTGACAAGTGAGGAAGGTGTGGCCAGCCTCTCACAACTGAATGTAGAATGTATTGGAAGGCTAGATACTGCCTTCTACATCTGGGTCCTCAGCTTAGTGCCTCTCAGCCCCTAGTCAGTGGCCTGTCTGGGTATAACTACAACCCCTTACACTCTAATCATCCCTTGAGCCTGGAACTCTCATCACAGCTGTTCCTGCTCCCCAGCTCTGAGTCTTGGGTTCAGCTTGCGGCACTCTTTTCCCATCTTGGGATGAGTCTAGGAACCACAGTCCAGTCTTAAAGCATAGTCAGAGAGTCCTCCTGCCCCTGCTTTAGGGGAGCTGGCTCTTGTGATGGGTGCCTTCCAGGAGCAACTGTCCAAACACAGCATTTCAACTGCACTGGGTCTTCCAGAGATGGCTCCCTCCTGGATAACACCTGGTTGACAGCCCCATGTAGTAACCAGCTGAGTATCTGCTAGAAATATTCCATCCAATCGGCAGTGGGCCTAGCTGAAACTGTTTCCACTCTCTTGCCCCCAGGAGGCACAATTTAACTGTACATAAACAGGCTCCCTTGTTTCTTAGTTCATGTGGCAACGCCCTACCCATTAGGTGACTACTCACTACTAATTGAGTTTGAGGTGCTCTTCCTAGAACTGTGGGATGTTTTGGATGACTCACTGGGTAAAGAATCTACCACCTTAAGATCAATCAGTAACAAGAAAAGACTGGCCCTGTGGTTCAGTAAATCAGGGACATTCATATCTGACCCTAGATCACCAGCAAACGAACTGATTTATGAAGGGCTTGGCAGATCTAGTTTCAAATAAACCATCCAGAAGAGAGTCTCTGAGACTTAACTAGCTTTATGCTCCTGATCTGGTCACTTTACCACTCTGTTGTTACAGTCACTCCCATGACTCAATAAACTCCTAGTTTCTTCATCTGTAAAATGGGAATGATTATTAAAATACCTGCCTCACAGGACAGTTGTGAGACACAAAGGAAATATTATTTATAAAATGCTTTGCACATATTAAACTGCTGTGAAAGTATCTGTACTTAGAGTATCCATATTCTCCCAGGTTATCCAGTCTTTAAACCTGTCATCTTTGATTCATCCTTCTCTCTCATTCCTTTCTACATCTAATCAGATACCAAGGGCTATTATTGATCCTTTACACTTTCAAAAATTATTATTTACATCATTTGTTATCAATAAACAAAAGGTTTTCAGCTGTGTTCAACTCTGCATGACTGCATTTAGGGTCTTGGCAAAGATGCTGGAGTGGTTTTCCATTTCCTTCTCAGTTCATCTGACAGATGAGGAAACTGAGGCAAACAGAGTTAAGTGACTTTTCCAGGGTCACCCAGTGATTAAGTGTCTCAGGCCAGATTTGAATTCAGGAAGATGAGATGAGTCTGTGCCCTGAATAAAAGGTGAATTATTTTCAATTAAAAAAAAACCATACTTAGTATGGTCTCCAGCCAGAGAACAATCTTTCTAACAAAGAGTAAAAATTTTTTAAAAACAGCTGGTGGGGAGCAATTCAGCCAAACTAATTGGCTCATCCTGATTTTGTTTTTCCAATAGTTTATATATCTGTCCCCTCCTCTCCATTCACCCTGCTACTCCTTCACTTTAGACTTTTGGGGTCAGTCACCTGGGCTGTTCCAAGAGCCTCTCAACTAGTATCCCTGCTTCTGATCTCTCTTTCACATGCATGATCCATACTTGCCAAAGTCATCTGTACACTGGCTTGAAAACATTCAGTGCTCGTCTACCTCCTGCAGGACAGAATACAAACTCCTGAAAGGTCACTCATTGGAGCCATGCACCCTTACCCACCCAGCACACACACAGATTCTCACCTGCTGTCCAACTTTAAATCTTCCTATTCCCTTTCACATACTTTATGTGACAGTTAAAGCAGACTGTTCTGTCTGTGTTCATCCTTCATTTTTCAAGAAGACCATGACATCAGAGAAATGATGACATGACTTACACTTGACCAAGTGAAGGAGGTGCAGGTCACCAGCCTTACTTTCCCCTCCTGAGCCATCTGGATTCAGTGACCAGATATTCATCAGAATGACTGGAGAAGGCCCAGGATACAATGGGAGACTTTGACCTATTCAGGTACTCACTTAGAGTGAGGTAAGGCCATTCAGTGAACAAGCTTCTCTAAGATGTAATTAGGGAATGGCTCTTTTAATGAGCAAAAGAAAAAAATAAGTAAATCAAGCTGGGAGGGAAAGAGCAACAGTTACTATTGATAATCAGGAGGGTCCAGAAAACAGCCATTAAGTGGAGTTTGGGCAGGGACCTATTGGTGTGCAGTCTATGGATTTCAGAGTTTAAGGTTTTGGGAAAGACAAGAAACAGAGAAAGGAAAAAAGAAAGAGAGAGAGAGGAATCCAGCCAGTAAACCCCAACTTAACTGGGTGTCCTCTGGCCACCCACATTTACCTTCCTTTGGAGAGGAGAAGGAAAGGAGCGAGACAGAAGAGCATGAACTGTTCACTCTCCCACAAACCCAGCTTGCCTCCTGCTGTCTTTGTGCATTTGAACAACTTGGCACATTTCTCCCTGATTCCTGAAATACATCCTCTTCATTGTCACCAGTTCTAATCTTTTTCTTCCCCCAGGGTTCAGCTCAGGGGTCACCTCCTCAGTGTTTTCTTCCCTGATCCCCCGCTGCGAGTCATTCAACTAGCATTTATTAAGCTTCTACTATATACCTGGCACTACACCAAGCACTTGGGGTTACAAGGAAAGGCAAAAAACGAGTTCTCTCTCTCAGATTTTCCTAGTAAATTTCTTTCTTTTGGTAATGTTATATTCTTCCCTTTGAAACCACTTCATTCAGTCCATCATTCTCATTTTATAGTTGAGGAAACTTGAGACCCAGAGAGGTTAAATGATTTATCCAAGGCCAAACAGGTACTAAAAAGCCAGGTCAGAATCTGAACACAGGTCCTCTGACTCCAAACTTCCCACAGCACCATATATCATCCCTTGGATTATGCATCTGTATAATTTTATACTTTACCATGGCTGACTATGAGCTCCATCAGGACAGGTATTGAGTCTATTTTTTCATATGTATATTCCCAGGACCTTGCACAGTGCTAGACACATAACAGGCATTTAAGACGTTTGTTGAATTGAGTTAGAACTCCTGTGTCCCTTCTGGAGATCCCTGATAATCTTGAAGACCCATTGAAGGAAGAGTCCTGACCATCAGAGACTGTTGAAATTTGAGAGCTGCTAGTGGGAAAATAAGGATTCCCTAATGACCTGTGTTGTCAATCTTCTTCAGAACTGGGTGATTAGTTTGATATAACCTGAATATTGTTTGGGGGTAAGAGGGAGGTGGATCTGGGATTATGTATAGAGGTAGACAGCAAGAATATTTGGATTTCCTCTCGAAACATTTGCCAGCATATCCTCTTGTTAAAACAGCTGTCCAGCCAGGGCCTGTGCCAGAACCAGATGTTTACAAAACTGGAAAAATAGCATTCTAAGCCAGAAGAGCCCCAGTGCTTTGGCACTGTTGGCATATTATAATTGTTCACTAACATGCATTGAATTGAGACCTTGAGATGAGAGGAACCTTTCCAGGGCCCTAGGCGGGGAGGCATCTATCTGTTCATTGTAGCCAAGAATGAAGAAAAGGAGCCTCCCATGAAGAAAGGATGCTGAAAGCCGAGCCAGGTCATTAGGCATCGGCCAATCAACCAGGAATTCATAAGCCTGTATTATCTGCTTGGCATTCCTCGGGGTTCTGGGGACAAAGACAAAAAAAGAAACAGTAATTGTCCCTGCTCTCAAAGAACTTACATTTTCCTGGGGATTTTAATATGTACTGAGATTTCCAAGTACAAGATACATAGAAAATAAATATAAAGTAACTTGGTGGAGGAGAGAACATAAACAACTAGGGGAATAAGGAAAGGCCTTGTACTGGCTTAGTGGACTTGAGATCAGAAGACCAGAGTTCAAGTCTCACGGATGACATCTACTGACTAACGGGCCCTGGGCAAGTCACTTAAACCTCTTAGGGTCCCAGCAACTCTCCAAGACTGTAAGTGGTAGAACAGGTGCTGGTCTGCTTTGGAAGAGGAGTCCTTCACCCTATAAGGATGAAATCTCTGGGCCGGTAGTCAATGATAACAACTAACGCAGAATAAAGCACACTTTTCTCTTTTCTTATGTTGGGTTTTGTTTAGTTTTTCTCGTGCTTCCTCTCATTCGTTTTAATTCTTCTATGCAACATGACTAATGTGAAAATGCGTTTAATAAGAATGTAGGTGTAGAACCCATAAGAGATTGCCTGTCGTCTTGGGGAGGGAGGGGGAGAAAATTGAAAACTTGTGGAGTGATTGTTGAAAATTGAAAACAAATAAATTTGCAGGAAAAAATACAAAATAATAATAATTTCATGGGAGGGAGAATACTGACCGCTGGGGGAACTGGGAAGAGCCTTTGGTGAGAAGGTGGTGCTCGAGTCTTAAAGACTCAAGGAGCTAGAGGAGAAGTGGGGAGGAAGAGCACAGCAGTCATGGCATTGGGAAATGCAACGTCCCAGGAACAAGGAGGCTGCTTTTCCCATTCCCTCATAGTGGGAAATGAAGGCTCCATCACTAGAGAGCTCTGAATGCTGTCACCACACAGTAAAGGACTCTCCCTCATTATGCTCAATATGTGATACATTACTAAATACATATTAACAATGCTCTATCACATGATATTCATTATATAACCTACACTATGTAGATAGTGTGTTAATATATAGTCCCCTAGCATATAATAATATATTATTATATATATATTATATATTATACTCATATATTACTAAATACATTACATTTTAGATTCACTAATGAATTAAGCACACACATCTCAATTTACCTATTACTCACGTATTACATAAGACAATAATTGTTAGAATACATAGATATATTACCAATGAAGGTCAGATCAATATCCTTATGTTACCAACATAGCCCTACTAATACCTCAATCCCCACCTCATGAGAAAGCACCATCGCGTCGGCCTGAAGGCTTGCAGTTCTTTAGAGGAAGCCCATAAATTGCAGATGTACCTATAGTTCTCTGACTGCCTACTGGTTTATTTCAGACTTATCAACCCCTAACTCAGCTAAACTATGCTTTCGTCAAGGCATATATGATGATTTAGATGATAATTAGTCCATAACTTGGCATGGCTGAAGTGACTGGCATTAGGGGGATTACTATTTTTGGTGTGGTTTATCAACAAGGCTGGAGCCAACAGAAGACAAGGCAGACTTGCAATGCTTAATACTCATGTGATTGTGAATACAGATGGTAAATGAATGATATAAAAACTTTACGTAATACGAATGAGAAGATGGGATACATGCAAATGTATTGACAGGATTAAATATATACTTGCATCAGTTCATAAGAATAATTAAATCAGTGTTGGACATAATAATTGTTATATTGATCTATAAATTTATTCCCTTAATATACTATTATACCTGTATTTCCCACACACAAACTCAGTGTGGGTCAACTGAAAGATACGGGAGAGGCTCCAGACCTATGTTCTGTGGGTACAAATATACAAGTGTGTTTGACTTAACCTCTTTCAGAAACTGTAACTTTCACAGCTATCTAACCTGGATTGGATTTACTAATTATGATCCCCCAGCAGCCCAGACCCACCTGACATCTAAAGGAAGATCTGTCCCCAACAGGCTTTTGCACCCTTCTCATGTCTTCGCTACCTTCCTCCCTTCAGTGAGACACAGCAGGTAGTGTTCTGCCTTTGCCCCAGTAACCTGGTAGCTGACTACATGAATCTTTTCAAAACTTGGCCTGTGATCTCCCAGGACCTTTGACACCTATAGATGGGACATGATATCTGGAGGCATGTCTATGCCTGTGAGGAATCTTCCCAAACCAAAGACAACTGGGGGAAGTTGACAGGTTTTTCAACCCCTAGAGATTCTCTTCCATCCTTGGGAAGTGATAATGCTAGACCTTGTTGACATATACCTACCCCCTTCATAGGAGATACTCTGATCAGGATGACTTCCTCCACAAGGCCACCTACCTGTTCTGAAGTAAGTCTTCCAGCTTCCCTCTGGCAGGGGACCCCAGTTCTCACTTCTCATTTGATGACCACCTCCCCCAATCAGCCCTCCTTTCTATCACCCTCTTCCCTAATTCCTTATTTCCCCCTTCTATTTCCCGATAGGGTAAAATCGACTTCTATAACCAACTGAGGGTGTATGTTATTCCCTTTTTGAGCTAAATCCAACGACCATAAAGTTCAAGCAGTGTTCAACCCCTTTCCTTTTCCCCTTCCACTGTAGTGGGTTTTTCTTCCATGTTTCCTCCCCCATGTGAGATGATTTCATTTTTCATTCCTGGACTGCATTATTCATAACACTACACAAAGATTCACCTTTCCATGCCTGTTGGCACATCTTCTCCCACCAAGATGGTTAGGTTACCATATTGCTCAAAATGAAATTAATTCTGTTGCAATAGTACAGTTCACTCCTCTAGCCCCAGATGCCTTTGTGTATAAACCAAGTCTACCAAATCTGCTTCAGTTTCCAACCCTAGTTTTTTAGTGCTATATAATATGCTGTGTATAATAATAAACACTCATAGCTGATTACTACCTAGTAAAGTTATGGGCTACCTAGGCCAGTTTGCTACACTGTAGGATACCAGAGCTACATACAAATGGGAAACTAACTGCCATGTAAGGAACACAGTCAATATCTATCTGTCCAGTGGCACCCTGGCTCTTGTTGTGACAGGCCTACCCACATCCCAGACAGAATACTGAATCCTTACCCAATACCACCAATCATTTATGGTGAGAAAGGGAAATACATAGTTCAGGAAGTATTAGATATGGAAGTAATAAGTAAATAAGAAGTAAAGATTTCTCCTGGTATCTAGGAGATAACCTGACAGGGTTAAAGGTTAGAGAAGGCGACATTGGAATATAAATGTGATCTTCATGCCTCAGACCTATTAGAACCCTTTCACCAAATGTGATCTTCATGCCTCAAACCTATTAGAACCCTTTCACCAAACCACTGAGAGACACAGGCTTCTCCTTGTTGTCTGCTCCTCCCTTCCATAGGGTGTTCAACCACACTTGGCTATCAAATGGCCCCTATAATGACTTAGAATGACTACTTAGCTACAGAATGGTCCCTGTGAACTCCTCTCCCTCCTACTGCCTTCCTAGTTCTTTGGAACCAGTTATTCCTCTGAACTATGATATAGTGGAAAGAGCTCTAGATTGGAAGACAGAAGACTTGGTTCCAGGTGTCTTCAAGAATTCAAAGGACTGTGATGTGGAAGAGAGATTAAATGTATTTTTCTTGTCCCCAGAAAGTATAAGTAGGAGCAGTAGGTGGAAATTGTAGAGACACAACTTGACACAACTGTTGAAGGGTAGAGTAGGCTACTTCTGGATGTAGTTAGTCGCTCCTCCCTGAAGGTCTTCAGAAGGCAGGATGACCATGAGTCATGTGTGTTGTGGATACAAATGTGGGGAGAGGGCTGGTCCTGGAGTCAGGAAGACCTGAGTTCAAATCTAGCTTCAGACTCTTCTAGCTGTGTGACCCTGGGCAAGTCCCTCAACCTTTGTTTGACTCAGTTTTCTCATCTGTAAAAGGAAGATAGTAATGGCTCATGTTATATAACCACAACAGAGTGGTTGTGGAGATTCAATGAAATACTAATTTTAGAGTCCTTAATCTGATACATAGTTGGCACTACGTAGATGTTAGATATTATTATGTTGTCGAATGAATTCTTGTTCAGGCATTGGTTTGACTAACTGGCCTCTGAGGTGCCTTCTTACTCTCTCTTCTATGACTCACTTGACCCAACAGAATTTTGTTTGCTCTCTCAGATCCTGACTTAGGCCACATTTCCTTTGCCTAGAAGGGGAAAAAGGTTTTCCCAAGGTTACGCAGCTGGTAAGCGTCCAAGCTGGGACAAGCTTCCAGGGCTCCTGGCTGCCAGGTCAGGCCACACTTGATACATGCCCCATGATATCGTAGGATCAGCAAAGCAGAAAAATGGATTGAAAAAAGACTTGATAACTTTAAACCAGAGAAGTCATTTTTATCATTTCTAATTTATGTACTTTACACTTCTTTTAATTGATAAAATCAAATCCTTTCTCACTCCAGAAAATATGCCACTTTTATCTTGCTGTGGGTAAACTGGGTATTCAGGTCACAGCACTTCGTATGCTTTCTGAGTAACCCTATGACTTAGAAGAAGTTTCTCTCTCTACTTGCATGGATGGGTTGGGCTCTTAGGAATGGCTTATTACGCAGCAGATCACTCTGGTGTGGTGACTCTTGGGAAGTTTGTCATTTATGTTGAAAGTGAGGGTGATGTTCCTGGTTCTGGGACTATTGGACAACCAGGCTGAAAAGAAAAGGGAAAAAACCTCTAGAAATCTAGGTGGGAATCATCTCTAAAGGTAAGTTTTATTTGTATATCCTTAGGGGAGAAGTTCTGTAGCTCTCATTGCTTTCTTCAAAGAGGGTGGTTTGATCCACGCTACTCACTACTACAGTCTAAGTCAATAGAAACATTATTGAATGATGAAATGGCATTTGAAATCGAGTGTGGTTTGGTGGGAGGGGCTCATGGGTTTTTCAAAACATTTAAGTGGAAACATCTGGAACTGGGCATGCCAAGACCATCTGGTAGAGGAGTTAAGTTTGACAGCAATAGGGTGGATTTTTTTTAAATATAAGAAAATCCCAGAAGTATCAACTAATGAAAATAATAACCTTTTCTGCCTAAATAGTAATACAGTAGGAGGACATTCACCAGGAAGATAGGCAAATAATGGGAGGGGCTGGGAAAAAGCGAGGGCAAGGAGTTCAGGAAACTGGTACAGCTAGAAAAAGGTGCCTGGCAAGAAATGCGGCATTGTTTTTCTTCTGCCTAATGCTGAGGTTCCTGCCACACCTGCCTGCTTGCGGTCTTCGCGGTCAGACTGATTGTAGCTATGCATCATCTTCTTATCACTTGCACCTTACCCATTTTCTCAGAAGCCTGGACTACGCTGGGCCCATATTCTCAGAAGGAAGAGAAGAAGAGTTGTTTTAATATACTTTCACACTTTGGCTTTATGTGGCCCAAGTGAATGGTTAAGCAAGTGACATAGGTGAAAGGTGATGGATAGATAGATAGATAGACAATAGATAGATGGTTGTAGATAGAATATAGTGGAAAACAGAGGAATGTATAGATCATTGTAGATAGAAGACACGTAAATAGAAGACAGATGAATGAATAGATTTATTGATGGTAGATGATAGAGTAATAGGTAAAATGAACTTTTATTAAGGATTTACTATCTACCAAGCACTTTGTTAAGCTTAATAGAAAGAGCCCTAGATTTGGGATCCAGACAGAGCTGAGTTAAAATACCACCTTTGACACCTACAGACCATAAAACCATCATGAGTAAGTTACTGAGTCTTCCTGAACCTCCTTATCATCATGTGAAAAGGTGATACCTATCTCACATAGTTGTTGTGAGGATTCCATGAGATAATGTATTTTAAAGCCTTGGGGAAATCTTAAATATGTTATATAAATAATTAGTATTTCTCTTTCCCCTTGAGGCTTCTCATTGCTTTTACCCACATTTTCTTTTAAAATGTTTAAAGTTCAGTTCAACAAGAGATACAAGTCTGTTTGCTTGTTTGACTGATTTAAAGAAATGGCAGCCCCCTTGTATGAATCATGAGAAACTGAAATCTAGAGTGTCATGACCATTCTGTTCAGCCCTTACTCCTCCTAACAGCAGTCTGGATTTTGTGCTCAGCACCGTGAACTGTAATGAAGGAATAATTTGTTTTTGTTTTTTGTGCAGTGCAACTGGGACAGTCAGTGTCATGGAGGGAGTCAGGAAAGTTTCTGTCAAAGAGGATAGAAAGAAGACTAGGGGTTAGAGCAGGAATAAATGCCCCAGGGGGTGAGGGAGGAGGCTTATATATTCAATCAGGAGGTTAAAATTCAATAATTTGACTACTTGACTCAACCCAAATCCCCAAAGCCTTGGTTTTCACAGCTCTACAGAATTTTAGAATTGGAAGGAATCTCAGTGGTCATTTATAATATTTGTAAAGTACTTAGTGCAGGGCCTATTTGCTATTAGATAGTATATCATAGGTATTATTATATGGCACATAGTAGGTGCTATGAAATGCTGGCTATTACATACCTGCCAAGGGGTTATTCAGCATCTGCTTTAAAACCTCCCCTGAGGAAGGATTTCCTGGGACCTGAGGCTGCCTGTTCTACTTTGGGACAGTTCATTGCTAGGAGGCCTTTCTTGCCATGCAGTCTAAATTAGCTCCTGAGTCTGGTCTTTGGGGCTAAAAAGAACAGATCTTATTCCTGTACTACTCGATGGTCCTTCACACATGACACAGACCCTGTGTCTTCCTCTGTATGTTCTGAAGTTTATTGACCAGGCAGAACAGAAAGGAGCTGTCACCTCCAAATTCCCAGAAGCTGTGCCTCTTAATGCAACCCAAAATCTCATTAGTTTTTTTCGTTGCTATATCACACTATTCATATTGAGTTTATATAGTTCAATGAAATTCTCAGATTTTTTAAAAAACAAACTGATGTCTAATCATGTCTCCCCAGTTCTGTACTTGTGAAGTTGATTTTTTAAATCCATGCATAAGTATTTACATTTATCCCCTGCTGAATTTCATCCTTTCAACCTTCTAGAGGATATGGGAAAGGAAAGGATCAAGAGTCAAAATTATTTAGTCACTTCTCAGTTGTGTCTAACTCTTCCTGATTCTTGTTGGGGTGGCTTATTAGAATGGTTTGCCATTTCCTTCTCCAGTTCATTTTCCAGATGAAAAAACTGAGTTAAGTGACTTGCCCAGGGTCATGCAGCTAGTATCAGAGGCTGGATTTGAACTCAGGAAGAGAAAACCTTCTAACTCTGAACCCTGTGCTCCATTCCCTGTGCCACCTAACTACCCAGGGTCAAAATAGGCAAGGAAGATAGCCAGCTCCATCTTCTCATGTTCAACTCTTGTGACCCACATCTCCACCAATAGCATGATCACAAGTAGGGTCTTGCAAGGCCCTTCAAAACTCAGTCACTCTTATTGGGATTCTGTAATTAACATTACTAATAATAAGCTCCCAGGGCATAAAATAGGGATAGAGGGCATTGCCAAATGGTTCAACATTAAAAACCAATATGGTTTTATTCATGGTACTGGCTTTAAAGAAGATGTTTTGCCATCTGTTTTACTTCTCTATTCTTAGGACCACTGGGCCCTTCTATCTGCCTTGTAGCTAAAAACTCCTATGTTGTTTCCCCTATTACAATATGAGCCCCTTGAGACCAGAAACTGTCTCTACTTTTCTGTATGTATATCCAGCACCGAGTACATCGCTTTACACACAGTAACCGTTTAATAAATGTATGTGGGATGAGAGGCAAGACTGTAATGCCCATCAGGCCACTTGTAGAGGGAGCCCTGAGACCTTCAAGTTCCTCTTCTGAAGGAGCGAGCTCTGCTTCTCAGATGTCTCTCCATAGAACCTGGGGCATCGCCTTTCCTGGTGCAGGTGCCCAGTTAATGGGTCTTGCCTAATTCCTTAAATTATCCACGCAAAAGACCTGGGAAATGTTTATCACTTCTAGACTGTGGGAAAGAAAAGACAGGGTGAAATAATAATAGCTCATTTCTGTGATGCTTTCAAGTCTGAACAATGCTTCATGTTCCTTATCTCCTAAGATCCTCAGAGCAATTTCGCGTTATTATTTTCCCTCATTGTAGATGAGGAAACCTAGGCCCAGAAGGTCAGCAGTTTGCCTAGGGTTAGAAAGGAAGCAAGTATCAAAGGCAGGATTTGGACCTAAGTCTTGCCGACTCCAAATCCAGCACCCTGCCACCCACTCTGCAGGCTGCCTTTGTGTACATAACCCTGAGGACCTTCAGTCAACAGGTACTGATACTTTCTTAGATGAAGTACTCAATTTGGTGATGATGCTGTACCAAGATAACCTGTGGAAGAAAGGGGGGTGTCCAAGAACCCGCCACGTCAGATTCTAGCCATAGAACTCCAAATGCCAGGGTCACTTCCACCATGTCTAACCAGGCTAGAGTGGATGGGATACATTTCTGAGGTCAGGAAAAGACATTGCAAAGTTACCCAGGATTCTCTTTAGCCTACACTCTATGGACTAGCAGTGAGAACTTAGTACTCTTTGCCTCCTAGTTCTCTTTAGTACATTTGCCTCATAGTCTGGGGACTTGGCATGGCCTACCATCCATAGAGTACTACCTGTGGCTTTTAAGGTAAATGCTAAAAGCCATAATGTGCTTTTGATGGTTTTTGAAGGAAAACCAAGATGGCAGCCCAGCAAAGAGGTCAGCTGCTGGTAAGCAGCAACTGACCATCTCTAAGAAAAAAAGAAGAGACTGGAACTGGGTATCATGGTAGATCTCAGGCATGTAACTACTTGTGAAAAGTGCCTTACTAGAAAACAGAACACTTCTGTCCTCTCAGAGAAAAATTATAAATACATAAAAGGAGAGGCAATATAGAAAAAAGTAGATTTTAGTTAACTGTCACTATTTCTCTAGACCCCACTGACTCTTTTGCTCTGACAATTTGAATTCTGTCCCCTGAAGTCAAGTAGCATTGTATCAAGGAAGTTCATGAACTACAGAAAAAACATTTCATTGAATTTTAAGATACGTATCTTAAAATGTGTGTATGTATATCTATATATGTATATATATGTATACATGTGTATGTATACATATATACACAGAGAGAAATTATATTGTTTTAGAATCTTATAACAAATCTAAGGTTATTTTCATTGGAGCCTAGTGTCCGAACCAAGGGACGGGCTAGTCCCATTGTCCTCAGTCCTGGTCAGACTGTACTTGGAGCTTTGCCAACAAGCCAAATAAATGGGCATTATTAGGCACCTTCTATATGCCAGACCCTAGGCTAAGTAATAGGTATACAGAGAAAAGCCAAAAAAAACTGCAGGCACTCACAATCTAATACAGTCAAACAACTATGCAAAAACAAGAATTATACAAGATAAAATGGAAATAATCATCAAGTTTAGACAACAAGGTCATATGCCCAGGATGGTTCTTGACCTAGTGGCAACTTATCCAAATTATAAGAATAACATTTAAGAGAAAAATTCAGCCACTAATATATTAGTCTTGCAAACTTTAACCTAAAACAACAGTGAGAAACAGCAAAGACACCAGTGTCATTGGATCAAAGAGTATGTGGAAGGAGTTTGGGGGATGTGCTTTAGGAAGGGAGGACCTTGAGAAATTGAACTGTGTCCAGAGGAAAACAACCAGGGAGGGGGAAAGACTGGAGATCTATTTCACATGAGGACTGGTTCAAGAAACTAGAAATGATTAGACAAGAGAAGATCAGATTGAATCTGAAGGCAGGGAGGGGAGTGACAAGGTTTTCACGTGGAAGAGGAATTGCGTGGTTTTGCTTGGATAGTAGAAAGAAGTGAGAACTCAATATAGGATACATTTTGCTAATAATTAGAGCTCCTCAAAGGTGGAACAGTCCCATTCTTCCCCCCAAACCCTCCCCCACTCCTTCAAGAAGTAAAGCATTTTTGCCCTCTGACGTCTCTAAGCAAAAGCTGACTCATCTCTTGTCAGAAATTTCAAAGGAGAGGTGTGTAGATTTGGTTCAGTCACTTTGAGGTTTCCTTCAAAAATAAAAATCGAGTGATTGCCGTCTATTCAAACCAAGACAACTCTGAGTTAAGGTTTCACTGGATTCCCCTGAGCAGTTAGATGAATTGCCGAGAGGCCCAGCCAGTATGTATCAGAGGCTTAAACAGCTAACTGCTCCCTAGCCACTATAGCACACGGCCTCTCATCATTCTGTGCTGTTATTACAGTTACTGTTATTAAGTCTTTGGTAGATGCTGTGATTAAAAAATGTATCACCCTTTGGCCAGACTGATTATGAATATCTCTGGTCCTCAGCCAATAGGTGTATAGCTTTCATCAAGTCATTGCTTGAGGCCTCAGGAGGACTTGTCAAAATGTGTGCCCTGTGTCAGAAGAGGACTTTGGTAGAAGATGGCATTGATACCCAATTTAAACTTTCATTGATTTTCCGATGCTCTCAAATTATAGTAAACCATGGGTTGAAAATATGTAGGGACTTTTTACCGGACAGAGTATGTTGCCCACGTGCCAATTTTCATCCATTCTCAGAAGAGATTCTTTGGAAATTGGCTCTAAGCAAGTAATAAAAGAGTGCACAGAAACCTGAGTAAAAAGTTAGTTTATGGATACTTCAAGCAGTTAGGTGGTACAGTAGGTAGAGTACTGGACCTGGAGTAAGGAAGACTCATCTTCCTAAGTTCAAATCTAGCCTCACTTACTTCCTAGCTGTGTGACCCTGGGCAAGTCACTTCACCCTGTTTGCCTCAGTTTCCTCATCTGTAAAATGAACTGGAAAAGGAAAGAGTAACCCACTCCAATATCTTTGCCAGGAAGACCCCAAATGGGGTCACAAAGAATAAGACATCACATTAAAAAAAGAACTGAGCAACAAAAGATACTTAAAGAGACGTGATTGAGGAACATAAGACAAAGACTGGTGATAGAACACATCAGCCTAAATCTGGGATGTTGGAAAGAGTTAAGCTCATGAGCCCTCTGTTGGGACATGGGAGCTGGTACAATTTCACCAGCTTTTTAAAGTAAGTAGACAGGCTGACTCAGCCTGGGGAAGACCCAGAAACAAGGTATTTCCAAACTAAAGGAGCATCTATAGCTCAGTCATCAAGTGCCCCATAGTTTGGAAGACTGGCTCGGAAATGACCTGCTGCAGCATCTCCTCTATGCCAGACTTTAATTACAGCTTTGATGTCCCCAGTGGGATTCGTTTTTGCATTGTGGAATTCTTTTTCTTGTGATTATGCCTTTTCCCCCCCTTTGATGTAAAACAAAGCTAAAAATACTGACATTCTTCTCCTGGGTGGGAGTGTCTCACTTCCTTCTCCTTTCCCCACCCATGGAGTCCACCGGAATATTGTGTTCTGAATGTCACAGTTCTGTCCTAGTGACAAGAATGAAGCTGTCTAGAGGAAGGGTTTCTGGAAACATGAGAATACTTGAAGCTATGTCATATGGTGATCAACTCATGGAACTAAGAATTTTTAGCCTTCAAAAAAGAATAATTGGGAGGGACATAATTTTTAAAAAGTTTTATTATTAACCACCAACATAAACATTTCAATGTACAGAGAACAAAAAAGAAAATTTTATATGAAGCTAAGCTGCATAATAGGCAAAGGCTTCAGGACCTGTGATTTCATTGGTATAGGGAATTGTCTGATAAAGAAACTCCCTCTGCCAATGCAGATTGGTACCTTCTCTACTATTTATAGTCTTAGAAAGTGGCCTAGAGCACTGAGAGGTCAAGGTTATGACTAATCACCACTTCTATAACATGGGAAGGTTATTTATAAAATAACAGCAGTGATTTATATGGTGCTAAAAGTAGAATGAGATGTTTCTGGAGCTAGTGACTTCCCTAAAGGTCTTCAACCTGAAGCTGGATATTCATTTGCTGGAGATAATGTAGAGGGTGTTCCTTATCAATTATGGGTCAGACATACATGGTTCTGTCATTCCCCAAGATCTTGGTTTTTTGGGAAAGGCAGATGAGCTATTGCAAACCTTAATGTGCATGATAAATGTCACTTATTGTGGAAAATTTTAGACACAAGGAATAATGAATAATAAGAACTGAAAGAATGGTGAGAAGAGTTGTAGAGTATGATGCAGAATGAAGAAAACAGAGCCAAAAGATTAATCTACATAGACTACAAAAGGTCAACACAGCAACGCTTAAAATCAACAAAGCTTAGCCAAAAAGAAGAATAGATATCCCAGAACACACATTCTTCTTTTACTCTTGGGAAATAAAAAAGTGGAAGATAGTTATCAGTTGTAATCATAATATTTGGTGATTTTCAGGAAATGTACAGGGGTAGATGGGTGTGATTGGTGCTTGTGGGGAAATGTCTGTTGTATAAAAACAAAACACATCAATGAAAAACTAAAGTAAAGGAACAATATCTAAACAATATGTAAGAAAACATCTTTTACAAAAAACTCTTTGAGGCCAGATATTATAAAATAAAGGAATACTATAAATTGAGGAAAGTTAATCTATTTGAGGTGGTTAAGTGGTACAGTGGACAGAGCACAGTGCCTGGCGTCAGGAAGATTTATCCTCCCAAGTTCAAACCTGGCCTCAGACACTCACTAGCTGTGAGACCCTGGGTAAATCACTTAACTCCATTTGCCTCAGTTTCCTTATCTGTAAAATGAGCTAGAAAAAGAAGTAGTAAACACACTCCAGATCTTTGCCAAAGAAATTCCAAATGGGGTTACAAAGAGTCAGGCATGACTGAAATGACTGCAAACAACCAAATAGGTATTCTAGGTATTGTGGATGGAGTGCTAGATGAGTCAGGGAGATGTAGGTTCAAATCCACCTCACATTATCATAAGCTTTGGGGTGAGTCATTTTAACCTCTCTTAGTCTCAATTTCTCCAACTACAAAATAGAGACAAAAATACCACTTCCCTCACAGGATCATAAAGATCAAAAAAATACTATGTCTTACTTTGCCAGCCTTAAAACATTATAGTCCAGCACTACTGTTATTGTCCCCATTTCATAGACATAAGAAAACTGAGGCTCGGGGACTTGGTTATGAACACAAGGTTGTTGTACAGTAGAAAATGCCCTCAGTGGGGAGTCAGAAGGTCTGCATCCAAACTCCTCCTCTCACTACCTGTATGACCTTGGACAAGTTATTTGACTTTCTTGAGTCAGTTACAAAATGAGAGAATCAGACCAGATGGCTTCTAATTCTTTAAATCTATGATAATGATGATCAGAGACATCTGTAAATAATCACCATGACTCATATGGCATCTTAAGGTCTGCAAAGTATTTTATATATATCTATATCTATATCTATCTATATATATATAATAAAGCAATTTATATAGTGCTTTTACATATGCTATCTCATTTGAGCATCATAACAACTCTTTGAGATAGGTGCCACTATTATTTCCATTATAAAGATTAGGAAACTGAGGATGAGAGAGACTGTGACTTGCCCAGGATCACACAGCTAATAAGTGTCTGAAGCAGGAATTGAATTCTTGTCTGCCTGACTCCAAGTCCAGCATTCTATTCATTGTACCATTTAGCTGTTTTCTAAGGCTCAAAGATGGAATATGAATTTAGGTCTTTCTGACTCTCAAGTACATTAAATGTGTCCAAAATGATATTTACATTTATTCACAGTCATCATAGAAATTTCAGTCCAGTTCTCCCAGCAATGACATATCGAAATGCCGGGGGAAAGAGTATCTTATATGTGTTTATACATACATATATAAATGTATATACACATACATATACATATGTATACATGCATGTGTGTGCATGTATATGTATTCACATATACATGCATGTGTGTGCATGTATATGTATTCACATATACATGCATATGTATTCACATATACATGCATATTTTGTCTCCCCCAATAGAAGGTAAAGAGAGCAGAAATTGCTTAATGTTAGGGTTTTGGTTTTTTTTAATCCATGGGGATTAGTACAATGCCTGGTACACAGTAGATTTTTAATAAATACTGGCTGCCTAAGTAAGTGCTCATTCACAACACAGGAGACATTTAAGGCCTAAAATGTGAATTTGTCCAAGTGGGTTTGGAATTTTATGCCAATCATATCTTTATTCAATGCTCTGTTTTTCAGAAATAAGAGGGAGAAACTGAGCAAGCTGAAAAGCAGCCATGGCGTCCGATGCTAGCCACATGCTGGAGGCTGCCCTTGAACAGATGGATGGAATTATAGCAGGTAGGGGGGCTTTTGAATCAAAATAACCACACATGGATCATTTCTGAATTGTTTAAAATGTTTTCTCACAAGCATAAAGTATGGCTAATTTTGAAGCATTTCTAATGAGAATGTTGATGTATCAGAAAAGCACTGTGGGTGGAGAACTGGCCGTGAAATCACAAAGACTTCAGTTCAAAATCTTGTCTCTTGATACAAGCTGGCTATGTGACACTGGACAAGTCATTTAACTTTAAGACCTTAAACTTCAGATCTGCATTGATAGAGAGATTATTGTCACAGGAAGTTTCCTACCAGTGAAATCTTAGGTCAGGGCCAAAAAAACCCCAAAAGTAATATACTTACAAACACCATTTTTCTGTGGAGCAGTGGAAATGAAGTGCTGATGCATAGCACATATTTAGAGTCCTAACTTATAAAATGCAGTCGATGTTGCAATCCAGTGACAATAATTAGTTGAATTCATTAGCTCATGTTTAGTGGGTGGGGAAAGTCAGCCTGCAAGTTCTCTGTCTGCCCAGCTGTTTGACATTTTCTTTTCCTCATTTTGTTTCCACTTTTAGCCAACTATTGGTTAAAGTCTATATTTGGTAGCCTCTGCCTTCATTCATTCACCGGTTAGGCCCTTTAATATAAGAGATATGGTAGGAAAAAAGCACCCTGATCAGTAGAGATGCTTATCATTTTGTGGATTTCTCAGATCAACTGACTCTCTAGGTTGAGGCCTACCCAGAGCATTTTTCATTTTTCAATCCTTTTTGAAAATGTTTCTGAAACTTAGGAGTCAGTACAAAGCAGTGAACAAGTGAACACAGCAGATTCTCCCACTTTTAATCAGAGAATCTGGGAGATAGACATGACCTTTAAGAGCATCTAGTCCGATTTTCTTAACATGGGATTCATAGACCCACTAGAGGTCTGTGGGTGCATTTCGAGGGTCTATGAAGTTGGGAATGGGAAGAAAAAAAACCTTACTTTTATTTCAATATAATTGGTTTCCCTTGCTCATTTAAACACATTATTCTGAGAAATACTATTCATAAGTTATTCAAGATTGCCAAAAGGCTCTATGATGTTATAAAGGGTAGGAACATCGGATTCAGTTTTTTTTACAGATGAGAAAGCCAAGGCAAGGAAAGGGGAAATGACTTTGGATCATAGAATTACATAGAATTAGAGCTAAAAGGAACCCTAGAGGTCACAGAATCTACCAGCCTTGTTTAACAGATAAGAAAACTGAGCCACAGAGAGGTTAACATTCCCCCAGGTAGCAAGTAACAAAGCCAAGATTTGAACTCAGGTCTTCTTACTCTACCTGCATTGATCTCTCTGCTATACTGCATGCCCCAGGTCACATAGTTGGTAGCAGAGCTGTCCTTGAACTAACTGGGATCTTAAGGTTTCTGGTCTTGTCTTCCACTGTACCACTGCTATCGATACTGCTTGCTGGGCTTTATTGGGGATGTACAAACACTGATGATTGGGGTGGGCTTATTTTATATCTTGCAATTTTACTGAAAGTCAATTTATTTAATTCTGATGTTTCTGTTTCATATTTTTCTTTAATTTTTTTTTTTTGGTCTGGAACATATTAAGTGCTTAGTAAATATCAATTCATTGATTATGCTTTAGGTTTGGACTAGATGACTTTTGAGTTTTTTTCCACTTCTGAAATTCTGTATAATATTAAGTCAGTACAGATCTCCCTCTTTTTTGGATCTCCTATATATCTCCTGTTTTTATTCTGCTTTCTATACTTTGGGATAGCTTTGTGATTGGTTAACTCCTTCTTATATTGGTTAACTCCTTCTTATATTAAGCCTCTCTGACAGCTTTGTCCCTATTGGCTTTATCTTTTGAGGGCAAACAAAAGAAGGCTTAGAATTCCTCTAAGTGTATCAGAGCTTCCAACTCCTAGTCAAGTAAGTTTGTGTCTCGGGAATGGCAGCTTCTTGGTCTTTTTTGTAGGTAGTTTGAGGGCATCAGGATCTTCCCATCTTTCTAGAATTACCTGACAAGGTCACTGACATTGAATTCTCTTTTTTCCAGATTCTCAGAATATAAAATATTGATAAGATTATAAGTTAGAAGGCAAGAATTTCACTGAGTAATCTACTCTTGTAAAACAGGAAATGTCAGTCCGTTAGTCATCAAATATTTATTAGGTACCTGCTATAGGTCATGCACTCCATTAAGCACGAGGGATACAAAGAAATGCAAAAAAAAAAAAAAACTCTTGCCCTCAAGGCGTTTAATCACAATCTAAAAGACAATATCTAAACATCTCTGTACAAACAAGATATGTGTAGGGTAAATTAGAGGTAATTAAGAAAGAGAAGGTATTAGCATTAAGGAGGACTGTGAAATTCATTAAAATGGAGCTGTTGATTTTTTTACTTGAAAATAAAGAATGTGAATTAGAAAAAATAACAACAAAATTCATATGGAAAAACAAAAATCAAGTAATCAAAGGAAATAATGAATAAAAATGTAAAGGAAGGAGGATTAGCAGTTCCAGATCTGAAATTGTCTTTTAAGGCCATAATTATCAAACCTTTCTGGTACTGGCTAAGAAACAGAAAGGTAGATCAATGGAATAGATATATAATTTACAACCACAAATAAACATAATAATCTTGTATTTGATAAGTTTAAAGACAAGATTTTGGGATAAGAAGTCATTATTTGGTAAAAAAAATTGTTGGGAAAACTGGAAAGCAGTATGGGCAAAGATCAATATCAAACCATTTCCCAAGATAAGATCAAAATGAATACATGACCTAGATATAAAGAGAGAGTTTACAAGAAATCAGAAGATCATGGAACGTACTGCTTATCAGATTTATGGATAGGCAAACAATTTACGAATAAACAAGAGATCTAAAACAATGTTCAATATAAAATGGTTAATTTTGATTACGTTAAAAGGTTTTATACAAATAAAACAAATGTAGTCAAGATCAGAAGGAAAGCGGAAAATTGGGGAAAAATTTCTATAGACAATTTATCAGATAAAAGCCTCATCTAAATATGTAAAGAATTTTGTTAAATTTATAAGAATACAAGTCATTCCCCAACTGATTAAATGGTCAAAGGATATGAACAAGAAGTTTTCCAATGAAGAATTTGAAATAATTTATAATCATATAAAAGTGTTCATTATTGGTTTGAGCAGGGGTGTGAGGACCCTGTGGCCTTC
This sequence comes from Potorous gilbertii, assembly GCA_028658325.1. Taxonomy (NCBI): domain Eukaryota; kingdom Metazoa; phylum Chordata; class Mammalia; order Diprotodontia; family Potoroidae; genus Potorous; species Potorous gilbertii. The sequence continues at coordinate 233,578,006 of CM053772.1, read as the reverse complement.
ATGAACTTAAATCCTCACACTTAAATGTATTTATACGCAATAAATATTTCTCAGAAGGATGTAGTTTAATAATATTTCCTTCAACCTAAAGGCTCATGACAAATTTGCTTATGACAACGTGTCATGGACAATGACAGTATAGTAGAAATGCACTAGTTTGAGTGCCAGACTTATGGATAGGTGAACAATTAATCAATAAACAAGCGATACAGAGCAAAAATAAGTCTCGACTCTGTGTGTCTGCCAGCTGACTAGCTGGGATCATGATGTTAGATTAGTCATTTTAAAAACTATTGTGAAAGATTGGCTCATCGGTCATACCTTGGTTCTGATTGAACACTCTCAAGGCTTTCTGTTTTACTATATTCTTTGTAGGTCCTTCTCTCATCTTTTTTAATCTGATCTTTGTATTTTACTAGCTCTGAATCAAGTCTAGAAATCTTGTCAATTGATTCTGCTGTGCTGTCAACCGTGCTGATGCAGCCTATCAGCTTGGGTGGTGGTACCTTGGGCTTTCATTTTTTCAGTTACACAGTGATTCTTCTCATTTCACTCTTCATTATTTCAAGAAAGTCTTCCCAAGTTTCCATTTTAGAAAAAACCAACCATTTCATCGTGTCTCATAGCATAGTAGCATTCTATCACAATCATAGACCACACCTTGTTTAGCCATTTCCCAACTGACGGCATCCCCTCAATTTACAATTTTTTAATAATTTTTTTGCTGCCACAAAGAAAACTGCTATAATTATTTTAGAACATATATGTTCTTTTCCTTTTGGCCTCAATCACCTTGAGAAACAGACCTAATAGTGCCATTTGCTGGGTCAAAGGGTATACACAGTTTTATAGCTTTTTTGGCATAATTCCAGATTGTTCTCCAGAATGGTTGGATCAGTTCACAGTAGCAGAACTGTGCTTGAACCAACCGTGATCTTAGGATTTCCGGTCTTGTCTTCCACTGTACTCTATTGATAGAGTCTTTGACCAAAGGCTCCCCAACCTCCCACCTCCCCTCAACTATGCTTTCAGAGAGTACTGAAGGTTGGGGATTGGTGAAAACATCTTGGAATTGCTAGTCTCTTTCTCAGTTAATTATTTCAATGGCAATATTTAGGCAACAAGTCTATATGCCTAGCATGGTTCTTTACCTTGTGATAATTTACCCAAATTATAAGTAGAGCATTTAAGAGAAAAGTTGAACCACTTGCAAACCTAAACCTAAAAACCACAATAAATGTCATACAACTTTTAAGATGTAATATATTTTAGTTTTCTCTATGATTTAAAGAGAGAACCTTGTGGAGACAGAGCCAAGGAGAATAAAATAATTCATTGAATAGTTGAAATAATTTCACTTATAAAAACATTCCAGTGCAATATGGCCATCCAGGCTGGGCAGGGCCATAAATTCCCCAGTTAATCCTGCATACCAATGCTAGATTGGTCAGTGCTTTTAAAAAAGTGTGTGTGTGTGTGTGTGTGTGTGTGTGTGTGCGCGCGCACGTGTGTGTGCTCATACATATAAATATTTCACTGTACACATATACAGACTTCACCAGCAACATATATATAAAACCGCACTATGTATATGTGTGTATGTGTATACTTTTTTTTTCACATTGCACTGATTTGTTTCATAGCAACCTCCTACCTCCTTTCCCCCTTATTTAACCCCATAGTATAACCAAAAATATAGTTTGGGCCTTTAAGTGGTAATTGTATTATGTTGTTTCTTCTGTGTAATGGTTCACCAAGGGATAAGTTCATAGAATCATGTTTGATTAAAAGCCAGTATTATTTGGAATCTTAGTAAGCCAAGTGCTGTAAAAAACATCAGACTGGGCACTGTGGATCCCTGAGTTCCAGTACACATAATACCACAAATGTGGACAAGTTTCTTTCTCACTCTGGGCCTTTATCTCTGTAAAATCTCAGTGTTGGACAAGGTAAGTTCAAAGGGCTCTTCTAGATCTAAAGTTCACTTCTGGGTATTGGGTGGGAGATGGGATGGGGGAGGGGAGGGATGGGAATGTCAAACTGTTGGGGATTATCTGTAGATTTCAATAATCAGTCCTGGTCCTGCTAAGCACTATTGGTATGACCTTGGAGAAGTTAGTCTACCTTTCTAGTTCCTGCTTTTCTCATTTGTAAAATGAGGGGGTTGGATCAGGTTATCTTAACAGTCCTTGAAAAAAATCCTGTTGTCCATAAAACCTAATTTGACCTTTCACATTCAAAGTTCACTACTTAAAAAAAAAAAAAAAAAGCAAGTTGGGACACTTGCTTAATCCACCTAGTAGAATTCAAAGCATCTTGGTGTTAGAAGAGACTCCAGGGGTTACCTAGGCTGACCCACACCTGAACCTGGATTGCCTTCCTAATATTCCTGCCAGTTGATCATCCAGCCATAGATGATGACCTCACCATCTCTCAAGGCAGGCCATTCTACTTGAGGGTAGGTCCAGTACTAAGGTTTTTCTTATCATCAACCCCCTCTGCCACTTTAAGCCATTTCCAACCTCAGTGAATAGGTGTAACAACTGTAGAAGCTCCTTCAATTAATTAATTGACTGGTTGATTGATAGTACTGCACATACAAAGAGAAGAGTAAGCAGGCCAATCCCTGCTCTGCAGAAGCTCATGTTCTCCTAAATAGGAAGGTTTCAGCTGAAAGTCTGATGGTAAAAACTACTGGTTCTTAAAGTGCAATGGGGCGAAGCACATGGTAATGCCTCTTCTTTAATGCCATTTCCACCGATAAAAGTCTTACCAGATTCTGACATTAAAGATTCATCATTGCAACTTTGGCTGCAAAACCATTCTTTTTGAGGGTCTTCCGTAGCTGTGGCTATGGCAACCAAATGAGTATTTGCCAGGCTGCTTACAGTGCAGTGTCCAGGAGAACCCTCCTCTCCTGCATTCAGAGCATGGTAACATTTCTAAAGCAGTCTTGGCTCACGTTTGTGTTTTGGGCTTCCATATAACACCCTTGACCCATGTAGACCTTGTAATCCATTCAAAACCATAGATCTTTTTCTAACCCATGTCTTATTTCACCATACTTTGCCACCCCTCCACCACCATGCTATACTTGCACAGATGAAAGTTGGAACCCCTCTATAGAACTTTATATTTATTGCCTATTAAATTTCATCCTATTAAATTTGGCTCACCATTTTATCCTGTCCAAATATTTTTTGGAACCTGCCTCGGTCATTCAGCAATATTAGCTATTCTTCCCAAGAAAATTTTCTGTTAATTTGACAGACATGTTATCTAAGCCTTCATTTATGTCATTGATAGAAATTGGATCTTTATAGGACCAAGAACAGATGCCTGAACTACCCTGGAGACTTTCCTCCAAGGTACCATCTAAGTGTCAGTGGCTTCTTTTTAGGTTCAGTCATTCTACCATTTTTAAATTCAGCTAACTGTAATATTACATAACCCAGACCTGTCCACTTTGTCTATAAAAATAACATGAGATACTTTATCAAATTTATCTACAGCATTCCTCTGATCTACCAGGCTAGTAACCCTGTCAAAAAAGGAAATGAAGTTAATTTGGCATGGCCTGTTCTTGATAAAGCCTGTTGTCTCTTGGTGACCACTATTTCCCTTTCTGCATCTGCATGCCTTTAATAACGTTCTAAGATTTTGCCAAATGTTGGCCACTATCTTATGGGATGAAAAATTTGAAGAATAAATTAGGTCCTTTGTCATTTAAAAGTGTATCTCTTTAACAAAAAATTTAGAAAAGCATTAAGGGAGAATCCATGTATGCATGTCATTAGCCAACTTTGTGCCAATTTCCTCATCTAGAACCTTTGTCTGTGAGTAGGTACAACTTGATTTCTTTGGAAATATAGCAATAGATGCCAGTCTTTATTAGGAACAGCCTTGTGCAAAACATCTGCTAAGTAAAATTATATTCAGTGGGTTCAGACAAAGAGATTGGAGGTGCCTGAGAGAAGAAAATGACTACCTGCACAAGGTCCTGGGGATGGGATATTTAACACACTGGATAACAGGCTCCCAAAAGATGTTGCCAGTCATTGAAATGAATCTAATTAGGTAAAATTTAATAGGGATAATTTAAAGTTGTCACAGACTCAAAAATTTAATTTCACCAGAATGAGGTGGGTGTGGCAAATAACAATTGATCTGAAAAAATAAAGAAGGGAGTTTTTAGTGGACTTTAAAGTCAACAGTGTGCTATGGAAGACATATCCACTAATTGCTAATGCAGTCTTGGGTTGTGTTAAGAGAGATCTAGCTTCCAGAAATAAGGAGATAATTGGAGGATTGAGTTCAGTTCTGGGCACAATAATTTAGAAGGGGCTTTGATTAATTGGACTGTAGCCAGAAGAGGACAGTCAGCATGGTGAAGAGCCTTGAGTCAATGCCAATTTATTCTGGAGAAAACTCCATTTGATGCAGTGGATTCTAGGAGCAATATGTGACCGCCATCTTTAAGATTTTTGACAGACTGTTATGTAGAAAAACATGAGATGTATTTTGTTTTCCAAGGACAGAACCAGAAGCAGGGTGGGAAGCTGCAAACTGTGATCTTATAAGACCATGTCCTCTGGTATAAATTTGGAAGATGGGGGTGGAACTGGTAGCAAAAAGAGTAGGGAAAAAAAGAGTAAAATAACTCAACAGATCACTGAAAGGAGGAGTTAATTAAGTAGGAGTCAGTCTTAAGAATAAAAGGATTTCCAAGTAGTAGCAGGGTACCCCTGACATTATGAAGATCTCGTAGCAGACATGACTTTTTGCCAGTGAAAATTAGCAACCCTGGAATAGAAGTGGAGAAACTAGACAGTGGAGGTTTCCTAGACATAAGGACTTTTAGATCAGGAGCAGAAAGAAGGTCATGGTGTGTAGGTATTCCTATGGTGGTAGGTTGTGACAAATTAAAGTGACAAACCATAGGATGAAGCCTGGGTGCACAGGCAGGCAAAGTCAGAGTAGTACAGTCATGGATTAGGAATTTAGGAAAGAGTAGAGATGCTTTAGGTCATGAAGAGTAAAGAAGAGATTTAGTGGGAAAGGGAAAGGATGATGACTGAAGATGGAAATTCAGGCTCTAATTCTTAGAGGTGGTGCAGTTCCCAAGAAATGTGAGATGATGTCTTAAGTTACACCCATATTGGCATACATCGCCATGTCATGGGAAGACAGTTATTAGAGTTAAAGAGATATTTTAGTACAATGGAAAGATTTTGGAATCCCAGGACTTGTTGTCAAAACCTACTTGTATCATTTGTTTCCTTACTGAGTTCTGGGACTTGGTTTCCATTTCTTATCTATTAAATAAAGAGATTGACCTAGATTGCCACCAAGGTTCCCTCCAGTTCTAAGTCTATGATCCTGTCAGTTCAAGTTGTTGCTTATCAGGTAGCTGATTCCAGTCCCAAAGAAGGACAGCAAAAGATGGGGTGAATCAGACCAGACCAAAACAGACTGAATCGGGGCTGTGAATGATTAGAACACAAGTGTGTTCTGCCCAGAACAAAGCTTGAAGGCTGTTTCAGGTTTTGGCAACGGAATCTGTTTGCTCAGTGGGTCACTGAGGTCTCCCTCCTGGGTTCTGTTCCAAGAAAACACCAAACCCTAACATTTCCCTTTCTATATTAAAATTATAGTTATCTACAACTTGAACTTCCTCTCTGTATTACATTTGTTTATTAAAAAAACTAGGTTGGCCACATAGTATGACTGACATTTTTGATATGTTGACTAGTTGACTAGGTTTTTTTTTCTGTTTCTATTTTGTTTTTTAATTCTTTGTTACAATGCATAGCTCTCTAGGTGGGATGGGTGGGATGCCATAGGAAATACAAGTGATTTTAAAACAAAAGTTACCAATTAAACATCTTTAAAATATATATATTTTTAAAAATAAACTAATTCAGGTTATTTTCTTCGAAGTTAGGGCATTCTCAGTTTGTGTTTCTCTGCCACTGTCTATAGGGTGGATCATAGCAACCAATCTACCTTCCATTGTTGGATTGCCAAATAGGCTCCAACTCCACATCAGATACCACCTCAAACTTGCCCTGGCGTCACATCACATGCCCCATGTTTTGCTTAATGCTGTGTTAATAGTTCTCCATCCAGTGGTTCCCTCCTTTCTGGTTTCCTTAAAGACATTAAGCTCTAATGAAGGAGCTTGATGTAGTGTGATGTACTACTGGTAGGGCTGTACTACTGTCAGAAAACTCTGTCACTAACTCATTGATGTGTGTCCATGGGCAAATGAATCACATCCCCTACTCAGACCTCAGTTTCCCCATCTATACAATTGAAAGGTTTGACTAAATGATCTTTAAGGCCTCTTCTACCTCTGGCAATTTAACTATAACTGTCAGAATGGTGCAGGTAGCCTGAGCAATATTCACATGGGAAGGAAAAAAATAAAATGCCACATAAAGTCAATGGTTTCAAGTCCAATCTCCTTGCTATTATACTTCCTCATTTGTGGCTTTTCTTTCCTATTTAACTGTGCCTCTTTGAAAATAAAGGCTACATAGAAATATCAAAGGTTTCTTTGGGTCAGGGTCAGTAAATGTATTGGCTTCCCTTAATCCCTGCTCATCATTATCTGGGGAGCAAGGGTCAAATGCTTGACTGTCCTTGGCTACAATGGATGCCTTGCAGAGCCAGTGTTGATAAAATGACTGCCAAAGACTCAAAGTCTGTATTTGGGGGTAGGTGGGGGGACGGAGGGTGTGTTTACAATGGGAGAGAAAAAGGACACTGGTTCCCAGGGCTAGCAGCAATCAAGGGCAACAGCTGTTAGGATCCAAATTGTTAAAAATGTATACTTTGCCATTCCAAAAGTTGTTGGGAGAAGTATTTTCTTCATTTATATTCCCTCCCTCTGAAACATACCCTTCTCCTATCTAAATCCCTCTCTGAAAGAGAGCTTACTCACCTAGGTGCAAGCTGAGGTATATTTTTTATACATGGTAAATGGAGGGATTAGTTTTGCTTGATGCTCATACTTGTTACAAGGGTTTTGTTTTTCATTGTCAATAAAGGAGAAAAGGTAGGAGGGAGAGAAAATAAAACTTTTATTAAAAATAAAATTAATTTTTAAAAAGAAGAGATCTAGATGATGGTGGAGAAAACAATCAGAGAATGGAATAATCTGTTCTCCATGTCCCCAAATACCTAGCTCCCCATTCCCATCCCTGTCTTCCAAGGGCTGAGGGCCTGGCATCTCTTGGCATTCTAAGGGACCATATCCTGCATGTTTTGTGGTGTTTTATGGTTCCAAGTGCAAGCTCCAGGGCAGGAAGCACATGTGTAACTGGGTGTCCCTCTTCCTCAGAAATGTGTTGCTGTCAGGGAAGTAGTTTAGGGAAAAGGCTTCCAGAGAGTTTGAAAGGTCCCTCATAGGTCTGCAACCCAGGGGAATGTTTGCAAGAGTCCTGTTGCTGAGTAAAGTCTAACCAGGATTTCAGCTGAAAGGAAGTAGAGCCTCACCAGCTGGGCCCTTTGGAGTGGCAGAGATTGAGAGAGCTGGGCAGAGGGAAGAGAGAGAAAAGAGAGGGAGGGAGAGAGAGAGACAGAGAAAGAGGAGAGAGAAAGAGAGACAGAGACAAAGAAAGCGGGGGGGGGGTGGGGGGGTGGGGAGGGGGGGTGGAGAACAATAGAACAATGAGCAGAGGGCAAGCAGCTTTCTTGGTTTCTAGAGCAGAAGTGACAAATATGTCAGCTCTCAGGCCTACACATAGCTAAACTAAATGGAAATGTAATTGTGAATTATTTAACAAAATAAATAAAAATACAATAAAGCATAGATAATGTTAAAATGTTCATTGATGTTAAGTCAATATGTGGCCTACAGAGATCCTTATTTGCCATTTGACAATCCCTGAGTTTGATATCACTATCATAGAGCTCTAACACAATTGATCTGTTTTTAAAAATTCTATTCATCACATATTTACTAAAAGCACAAACATCAAGCACACTAAACATAAACATATGCAATACAATCTAATCAAAGTCATTATGTGTGGGTGTAAAATGCAATGCATACCCTAAAGCATTAAATGAATGTGAGACTTTAGTCTAACTAGCTTTTATATAGTGCTTTCAGGTTGTCAGAACATTCCCATCTGATCCTCACAACACCCCTGGGAGATAGGTATTATTATTTTATCCCCATTTTACAGAGTAGGAAACTGAGGCGGAGAGAGGTTGAGTCAGTCAACAAGCATTTATTATTAAGAGTCTATTATTTTTCTCCCAGGCACTATGGTAAACACTGGAGATTCAGAAAAGGCAAGAGATAATTCCAGACCTGGAGGAGGTTACAGACTAATACTTATCCAGTGTTGTAGAGGATCACACAGCTAGTCAACGTCTGTAGTAAGGTTTGAATTCAAGGTCTCCCATTGCACACTGGGCTGTCTCCAGTCATCCTGATGAATATCTGGTCACTGGACCCAGATGGCTCAGGAGGAGAAAGTGAGGCTGGTGATCTTGCACAGCCTTCCTTCACTCAAAGAAAGTCAAGTGCAAGTCATGTCATCATTTCTTTGATGTCATGGTCTTCTTCGAAAAATAAAGACAAACACAGTAACATTTGTTCCTCACTCTTAAGTTCTGGATGTGGGAATTGGCAGTGCCAAAGAACTCCCAAAGGGTAGTAGGTTTATAGTCCTCCTTGTTGCCTCAGAGGCATATCCCTGTGAATCTCCCGTGGGGCCATCTTTCCTCCTCTTCTCTGACTTTGTTTCTGTGGTTTTTGGTTTTTCCTTTCCCCACCTTGGGCCTCTTAGAGCACTCGCTAGTAGACTGGTGGCTCTCAGTTCTCATCTAGGCCGCTATTTCTCAGACTGGTAGCTGGAACCTGAACCAGGAGGCAAGAGAGGTGGGGTCATATGATCACAGACTTAGAGCTAACAGGGACCTGGAAACCCTCAAGCCCAAACCTCTCCTTTTACAAAGAAAAGAGGCTGAGTAAGGAAAGTGGCTGGTTTAGGGTCACACACACACACAGACTTTTGTGTGTGCTTGAGGCAGGGCTCAAACTCAGTTCTTCCTGTCTTGAAGCCAAGGACTTTCTCCTGTACCACCTAGATTCCTGGGAAGAGAGTACAGGCTACAAAGACTTGAGTTGGGAGTTGAGAGCTTCCTAAGCTTCCATATCCTTTACTTACCCTACTCCACAGTCTTTGTCTCAGAACACTCTTATCCATCATTTACTATTCCAGTGGAAGAAGGTCAACAAATTCAACTTAATTCAACTTAGCAAACACTAAGCACATAGTAAGCAGTGGATAGAGTGCTGCTGAGCATGGAGTCAGGAGGACTCATCTTCCTGAGTACCAATCTAACCTTAGACACTTACTAACTGTGTGACCCTGGTCAAGTCACTTCACCCTATTTGCCTCAGTTTCCTCATCTGTAAAATGAGCTGGAGAAAGAAATGGCAAACCACTCCAAGTATCTCTGCTGAGAAAATCTCAAATGGGGTCACAGAGAGTCAGACAGGATTGAAATGACTGAACAACGAAACTGTATATAAAGATCCCTGCCAGCCCCTAGAAAACCATGTTAATGTTAACTGCATTTCTCTGTATTTTTATTTATTTTGTTAAATAATTCCCAAATGCATTTTAATCTAATTGGATAAAGCCTGTTTGAAATATCTGACTTAGAGTACTGAAGAGTTAAGTGATTTGCCCATAGACACAAAGCCAGTATAGATTAGAGATGGAATTTAAGGCCAGCTCTCTTTCCACTATCCAGGGGTGGAGAACCTGAGGCCTCAAGGTCACATGTGACCCTCTAGGTTCTCAAGTGTGGCGCTTTGACTGAATCCAAACTTCACAGAACAAATCCCCTTCATAAAAGGATTTGCTCATAAAACTTGGACTCAGTCAACAGGCTGCACCCTAGGACCTAGAAGGCCACATGTGGCCTCAAAGCTGCAGGTTCCCTGCCCCTGTAACCATACGTTGTAATGTTTCAGTTTCTTCACCTATAAAATGAGGAAGATAGACTAGAAATTAGTTAATGAGAAGAAATTTTTAAGGTCACTTCTAACTCTGCATTTATAACTCTGTGGTCCTAAGTATGTACTGTAAGAAATCTAAGGGAGGAAAGGCCCATTACAAATGAAAAGATGCTGAATCTGTACAATTCTGTGGGCAACTGGGCAGCTCCCAACAGCCCCAAAACCACGAGTTTGCTTCAGAATATATTCCAAGATAATTATGCCCTTGACTGAAGTAAACTGATCATTAGAGAAATAGAATCCTGGAATTTCAGAGCTAGCTAGCCCATCAGAGAGGATCCAAACCGAGGCTTTAGAGGGCCCCAATGACTTGTCCAGGGTCCCAGAACTAGGTACTGGGAATATTTGACTCAAAAACCAAAGCTCCTGAAGCCTTTTTTTTAAAACAAAAGTCATGGCTTTCCTGTTCAAAAAGATTGGAATGCCAAGAAAAAAACTGGCATTTAAAAATTTAAAGAGACTCAGTCTAGATGTTTGGCCTTAAGGCTAATCATTCATTCATTCTTTCAGTACATATTTATTAAATGCCTGTTGTATGGATGGTGCTGTACTAAGTGCTGGGAAAGGCACAATATTTACATTTCGCTTCCCAGAGCTAATGTACAATCTAGGGTCCAATAAATCATAACTAGAGACAACTATAATACATAGCATTACACGGTTACCACATCAGACTAGCAAAGTTGTTGTTCACCCTTCCTGTTTAAAGAGGACCAGTGACATTGCAGGTAAAATATTGACTTGTTAGTGAATTGCATTTAAGCCCAAGGCAGCTGAGGAAGGCATCGTAGAGCGCTTAGAGCTTGGTCAGACATCTAAGACTCCAAGATCATCCACTTCATCCATCATCTTGACGTCTGTCCTGCCGCTGAACTTGGATGACTCTGGAAGAGGCTAGCGACTTAGCACAACTCATCCCAGGCCAGAAAGCAAAGTATGAGATATACAAAAGAGAGGTCATTTGAGTGGAAGCTTCTTGAGGATAGCTATGGTTTCATTTTCATTCTTCTATCCCCAGTACCTGGCACAGTGTATGACATACAGTAGATGTTTAATAAATGCTTCTTGAAGAAAAGCAGGTCATGGAGAACAGAATCATGGAGAACAGTTTTATGTGTAACCTCCTGTTCCTATTCTGCTTTGTATATAGAAATGATCATTTTATATGTTAAATTTTGAAAAAGATATTAAAATTTCAAAATCAAATGACTGCTGAATGCATGGAAGGAGGCCTCCTGACATCAGCTTTCATAATAAATAATGAAAACAGAAAAGACTTCCAGCAGAGGAGAGTTAACAATGATTAAAAGCCAGCATTTCTGCGGCATGTTAGGGTTTAGGAAACGCTTTATAAATATTTTCTCATGCTCTTCTCACCCTGGGGAATCAGCACTGTTATTACCCTCCTTTTACAGGTGGCGCACAGAACACCTTGCAGAGGGTCACCTGACTAGAAAGTGTCAGAGACAGGATTTGAACTCATCTTCCTGACTCCTCTAGCTAATGGGCCACCTAGCTCCCTCCAAAGGAAGGAGAAGGATGGGAAAGTAGCTACATGGGGTAGAAGGGTAAAGGAAACATTGATGTTTGTTAGTATATAATTATGAAAACCTGAGCATAGTGGCACAGTGGATAGAGCACTGGTCCTAGAGCCAGGAAAATTCATCTACATGAGTTTAAATACAGCCTCAGATAGTGCTCGATGTGTGACCCTGGGCAAGTCTCTTAACCCTGTTTGCCTCGGTTTCCTCATCTGTAAAGTGAATTGGAAAAGGAAATGGCAAACCACTCCAGGTCTAGCACTATCCATTGTGCCCCTTAGTTACCCTAAAAGAGCTTATACAGGCCTCTACATAAGGATCCTGATGGGCACCATATTGACTTATTATCTATGTTCTACTGTATTTTTGTCTGTTCAGTGTTTCTCAATATTTTTTAAATTTTAATTAAATTTAATCGGGTTCCAGCCCCACTTGAGAGTGTTGCTGGCACCATTCACTTTTGGCATCTCTGTGGTAGTTACTGGAAAATAAAGAACAGTGACTATGAATACTCTTAGCAGAACTACTTGTATAGTAAAGATAACATGTAAAGAAAACAGCCTTGAAAGTCATAGTAAGTATAATCCATACGGTGACCAGCCATGCCTCTAGAGAACCAGTGACAAAGTGGGCTACTCATTGCCCAACAGAGATGATGAACTTGATGCAGAAGGAGATTTGTATTTTTGAACATGGCTAATCTGGGAAATGGACATAATGGGAATGAGCGAAAATAAGTGTTAATTGAAAACAAATAAAACAAAAGTTCAGAAAGTATACATCTGGAAAAAATGACAAATATAAGGAATAAGGAATATTATAAGGAATAGTGACTGTGAAGAGTTTAGAAAAATTTTGGATGACTTGAAATGATGCAGAGTGAAGAAAGCAGCACCTGGAGAGTATATACAATGACTAACATAACGTAAATGAAAATCTGAGTAATTACCTTCCATCTATTCAGAATATATTTGGTATATTCTAGTTTTACACTTACTACCCTCCATGCATTCCATGATCCAGCTACACTGGTCTCTCTGTTCCTCTCACTCAATACTCCATCACCTGTATGTGAACATTGACTGCCTGGAATGCTCTCATTCTTTAGCTTCTACTTCTGGTTTCCCTGATTTCCTCCAAGACTCAGCTCCAATGTCCTTCCTTCCCAGGCCTCTGCTCCTATGTCTTTTTGCCTCTGAGATTAGCTTTTATTTACATTGCATATATCTTGTATATACATGGGCATTTCCCCATTAGAATATAAGCAGGGACTGGTTTTGCCTTTCTTTATCTTGTCAGCACGTAGCAAAGTAACTGGCACACAGTAAGCACTTCATAAAAAGTAAATAAATAAAGAAACAAAAAGAATAGATGAGCCATGTTGGAGTTCCATTCTTGTCAGTGCAGTGGGGGGTGGGTGAGGTCATTGGCTCAAAGGGTCAGTGCTAAGTGGTTCATTGTAAGAGGACAAAATAAGTTTGTTATAGAGAAGGTGTAGGGAGTGCATAGAGAAAGGGGAAAAAAATTGTTAAATAGTAGTTAGGAGTTTGGTAGAGGTTATGAACCACAAATTTGTGGCGGCTTTAATAAGATCCCTTTGTGGTTTTATCTGCTGATGCTCAGAAGTCCTAGCACAGGAGCAAAATTTAGACATACATCATCATAGCTCAGGAATGGTGGGAGGTCAGGGCATTGCCCTAGCAAGGAATTCCAGAAGGCTAGTGAATATGAATCATTCAAGTGGCCCACCATGGGTCAAGGTTGGTTATGGAGACAAGTTGGATTGGGGAATTCAAACGGAGACAATAGGGATGGCAACCCCATGCCAGTTTGGGTATCTAACCACCTAGGCAAACCTTAAGGCTTTCATTGACTTAGTCTATAAAACCTCTCAGCCAGTTAGGAAACCTGATTGCATGCCTAGTTTGGGGAGCCCCACTTCTTATTATGTAATCATTTAGATAACTTCCCTCCATCTGACCAAGGGAAAAGAGAGAGAGAAGAGAGGAGAGAGAGAGAAATCACAAACTTGGTAAATACAGAGAAAAGACACAGTAGTGGTAAGAGCAGAAATCAGAATGCATTTGGAGTCCTAAAATCTGACTTGAATTTCAGTTTTGCAGTCCTTCCTGGTACCAGCAAGGAAGTTTATAACTTTGAATGATTGACTGTAAAGGCATAAGGATAAGGCATGAAGAAAATGGCACCGTGACTTCAGGCAGCATCCTTCCTGCCCTGTAAACCTGTGATCAGTTCAGTTGAACAAACATTTACAAATCAGTAAAATGCAGGATGACATTACCTTTTGTGGGGAGGGAGAGAGTGGGAGTGAGAGAAAATAAATGTTTGTTCCTTGAAAATAAATAAAAGAAGTGATTCGGTCACCTCAGAAACAATCGGAATAATTCAGCCCTACTCACAGGTCCCTCCTTCTGTTTACAGAAAACACTTCTACCTCATCCTGCCATCCTGAAAAAGAAAGTCTTTGGGATATGAGCCTTAGAAAATAGGGCCCATTCTTCTCAAAGATGGAGATAGCTAAGAGTCTTTTTCTTCTCTCTGCTCCTGAAAATGTTAATAACTCTCCCTTTATGTCCTGAAAGAGGAAAAAATTCCTACTTCTTCACTCAGTACTTTAACTGGTTAAAGAGACAATACATAGAGAGCTCTACACATGCAGGAGCTTGTTGGAGACACGGGTTAGGTGAATCAGGTGGACACCAAAGGACAACGAAGAGCCCTGGAAAGGACTGGGCAAAACCCCCCCTACCAGAGGTGCCAGTCCTGAATACCCCATATACCCTACAGAAACACTACAATATAGTGGAGGTATTCTTGTTAGAGTCATAGCCATGAGATTTTCCCAAAGCTCAGTCTCTCTCCTTCCAGAAAAGAGGGAGGATCTTAAACTTTCCTAATCCTCACTCTTGAGTGGGAAACCTTTTGACAGTGACCTAAGACAAAGACTGGAGTTCTTTAGTGGAAATATAATTCAAGAGATCCCTGATTTTATTACTATAAGTATTTCCTCCCTAGGTACTGTTTAAAACTCTTTATCTTAAGATAGTTCATCTGGAACTGGAACAAGCCCCCAAGGCCTGTCCGTCCAACCTGTAACCTAGGGCATTGAAGTGGTTTGTCCAAGGTCACACAGACAGTAAGCCTCAGAGGCAGAATTTGAATCCAGGTCTTTTGCCATCACTATCAGTGATCTGTCCACTCTGTCTTTTTATCCCATTCTATCCTTGTTCATGATCTCCTGATTCCTGTTTGTTATTAAGCTGTTTTTCAGCCTCATCTAACTCTCCATGGGATTTTCTTGGCAAAAATACTGGAGTGGTTTACCATTTCCTTCTCCAGTTCATTTTACAGATGAGGAAGTGAGGCAGACAGGGTTAGGTGACTTGCCCAGGGTAACACAGTCAGTGTCTAAAGCCAGATTTGAACTCAGAAGATGAGTCTTCCTGACCTCAGGCCTGGCTCTCTATCCACTGAGCCACTTAGCTGCCTGTTTACTGTCATACATACATATATATATATATATATATATATATATATATATATATATATATATATATATATATATAAAATCTGATATAGGAAACACCATATTTTTCAAGTCTGCTTTGCCAAGTCCACAAGTACTTTCCAAAGACCCCAAACCCCACAATTCCAACCTCTTGGTTTCTCCCTGATCCTGGCTGAGATTGGGTCATCACCTCTAAATTAACTTGACCCTCTTCATCCTCTCTTAGAGGTGGGCTTTTACAGCCCTTGTTTTAAAGACTTCAAGGCAAACACTGCCCATCCATTCCACTTTCCTTGGTCTTAAGTAGATGATAAGCATGCCTCAAACCCTACCTTTTGTGACTAAAACCTCTTGGAAACTGAGATCAGACTTTTCTTATCATCACTGTTACACTCTAGTACCACAGGACTCTTCTGACTACCTGTTTATTTATAGAGAGTATCCTAATTCAGGTATCATTTGGACTAGGCAGCCCCTGAGGGTCCATCCAAATCTGTTATTTTCTGATTGGTGATTTTTGTGAAGTCTCATCCCTGGGATCCTTTCCAGGGTGTACCAAGAGTCTCATTTGTTCTGGACCAATGGTTCCTTCTCCAGCCTCTCCTCCCAAGAGTATGATCTTCCTTAGTCTAGGAAGAACACAACATCAAAGGCAGAAAAATGTAATCATGACCATTATTTAGTATTAACTACTTTTATTTTGGAAGGTGGTGGGGAATAAGTCATCCATCATTACTTAGGTGAAAAAAGGAATCTGGGACATTAGTATTAAATTTTAATGGAATATATTTTGCTTTTATATTGTCCACATTTCCCAACATATTCTCCTCTTTCCCCTCCTAGAGAGTGGGAAAGATGATATTGCTAAACTAACCAAGATATCTAAAAAAGCGACATTTTTTCTACCCTTCCTCACCCATCCCCACTCTTAGCTCTGAAGAGAAGCAAGGTAAGGTACCTGCTCTTTCACAGGGATTAGTTTTGCAAGATACACTGGAGCTACACCTTTGTTCCACACAGGTAAGGGACAGGTAGTATAACCCAGGCCCACCTGGTGTTGTAGCACCTTAGATACTAAAATTCTCAATACAAACCTAGCACAATGCAAACTCTTACGGGATGTCCATTTTGTAGCAAGATCCCTGTGTCATCTCCTCTCTAAGTCTCACTTTGCTCCATTTCATGTCTCCATAAGGAAAATTGGATTTCCTTATGCTTGTAGATCTTCAGGGGATAGTGCATTTTTGACAAAACCATTTCAGGATAAATATTGACTATATCTGTGTGCTTTGTCTTTTCAGCAAAGAAAGGTCACTAAACCCAGTGTTGAAACAGATAGAGGAGTACTTCTGGAGGTCAGATGCCTTATCTGATTCCATGTTTCAAATGGGGGGAAATAAGGTAAAGTTTTAGCAGTTGTCATGAAGGCCTCCATAATCTGTAAGGGAACAGGTCAAATGGAGGGGATAGCATCATCATCTTGTGAGCAAATGGTGAACAGGTGGGAAAGTCAAAAATTGAGTAAAACATGGAAGCTAGAAAACCTAGTTTTTTGAAAAGAGGTCAATCCAGAAATATCACAGGAAAGATCCAAGGACTTAAGGCATTTTCTCTGATTGCTGCCCGTGTCTGGAACTCTCTCCTCGACTACATACCTCCCTGGCTTCCTTTAACTGCCAACTAAATCCTACCTTCTTGGGGCAGCTAGGTGGTGCAGTGGATAGAGCACCAGTGCAGACACCTCCCCTCAGATACTGGACACTCACTATATGACCTTGGGCACTTAAGTCACTTAACCCCAGTTGCCTCCTCCTGGGTCATCTCCAGTCATCCTGATGAATATCTGGTCACTGGATTCAGATGCCTCTGGAGAAGAAGTGAGACTAGTGACCTGCACAGCTCTCCCTTACTCAAAACAAAGTCAAGTGCAAGTCATGTCTTTATTTCTCTCATGGGATGGTCTTCTTCGGCAACGAAAAACGAACACACATGATAAATCCTACCTTCTACAGAAAGCCTTCCCTAACTCTTCTTAATCACAATGCTTTCCCTCTTTTAGTTATTTCCTATGTATCCTGTATATAGCTTACTTTTGTATGTACTTGTTTGCCTGTTGTCTCCTCAGTGAGATTATAAAGTCCTTGAGGACTGGGACTATCCTTTACCTCTATTTTGTATGCCCAGAACTTAGCACGTAGAAGGCATGTAATGTTTAGTGGATTGACTGGAGAGAGGGAGAGAG
The DNA here is from genome assembly GCA_028658325.1 of Potorous gilbertii. Taxonomy (NCBI): domain Eukaryota; kingdom Metazoa; phylum Chordata; class Mammalia; order Diprotodontia; family Potoroidae; genus Potorous; species Potorous gilbertii. The sequence continues at coordinate 233,560,649 of CM053772.1, read as the reverse complement.
GAGGAGCTTCATTCTGGGAATAGAAGTATGAGGAGAGGGTTAAGCTTTGTTTGGTTTTTAATATAATTCAGCACAATACTGAGGTTTGGAATGTTCTGGGAACAGTAAATCCAAAGACACACACCCAGAAAAAGAAATAGACTTGCCCTTGAGGACCTTACATTCTGTAAGCTGTAACATGTTGTGTGCAATGATGTAATATGCACACCCTGCTCTAACGCCATCTTTCCACTCCCATACAGTGCCATAGGCCCCTATGAGACAATCAATCAAGGTTTGCTGAACTGAGCCCAAATATGTGTAGTACAGTAACTCTCTTCAAATTGATGAGGCTTGAGGGGGGTTCAGGGACCCCTCAAAGACGGGAGTACTGGAGAGGGTCAGGGTCCTCTGGAATGAATTCACTGAAGCAAGTATTCTTCCAGTCAAGGTGGCAAAGGTTTTCTGTAATGCGACTTAACAGGAATGATGTTAAAGCTCATGTGGGAAAAGTAGTGGATTATCTGGCAGATATTCTAATTAGGTGATAATTTACAACCTTGGTTACTGGCATCATCATTAGTGGAAGTAGGGGAAAGGGTTTCTCTAAGGTGTATTTTTGGTCTGTTTGTTATGTCTGTTGCAAGATAGCTTTGAAAACTGATGTGTATAGCTTGATCTCTGGATTGAATATGATAACTTTGGGAATCAACAAATGATAATTCTTTGGTTACAAGATAGTCTTGTTTTTACAAGAGAATTTTTTCAGAGGTCAGCTTGTTCTTGTGATGGGGAAAGATTGTTTTACAGGGACCCACTCACAAGTAATTGCAGGGAAAGGTAATTTGTCTTATTGGGTCCCACTCATGAATTATTGCTAGGCATAGTGTCCTTGGGATGGGGAGAAAACTGTCAGAGATTATGTTTTGAGACTAGAGAGAAATGTGATTTCTTAAAACTGGGGTCCAAGCACCCCATCCAAACCATAGTTTCACAGCTCAGACTTTCATGCCTCCTGACCTACTGAAAGTTCTGTGCTTACAGACTCTATGAAAGAACAGTGAACTCACCTGGTAATTACAGTTCAGGGAGTACTTGGTACTACCATCTGGATCTTTCCTGAAGTTCTAAACCTGCTATAATATTGACATCACCGCTATCACCATGGGTAATGGTACCCATGGGTGAAGGCACCCATGCCCAATTGGCCCAGGATCCACAGTCAAGCCACCAGAAGGGCTTCTAATCAGCAAACACAGTTCCCCAGGGATGGAGTAACTCAGGAACTAGGCTAGCTGTCTCTGGCCTCCCTCAGGAAAGAAAAAAAATCTATTCAGCAGAGATTGACTCCAGCTCACACTAATGCAAAGCTTTTATTGAGATTGGCTCTGCAAAGAGATCTGCTGAAAGAATTCAGATCAAAAGACCCAGTCTTCAGGTCAGCTTTCCCTAGGCTACATCATTGTTTCAGGGCATGCTGTCCTGTCCCACTGGGGATAATGGCATTTGAAAAGGTCAGGTTACCTACAGTAGAAGTAAGCCTGCTCCCTTTTATATTGGGTACAATTCAATCCAATCCAAAATATTTATGAAGTGCCTACAGTGTGTCAAGTACTGTGATAAGCACAGGCGGTAAAATTAATCAAAAAAGAAAGACAGTGCCTGTCCTCAAGTAGCTTACAACCTAAAGGGGTTGTAACATGCAAAAAGAAGGGGCAGAAAGGGGGAAGGGGAACACCAGGGGATACCCAGTGTGGGGAACATCTTGTTTCAAGAAGTTGGAACCAGGCAGAACAGCAGATGCAAAGGGGAACGAGAAGGAAGTCCAGTCTCTATAAATGAAGGCATAGGGAGGAGTCTGCCCAATATTCACCTGACTTGAAACTGTCTGACTCCAAACCAGAGAACAATTTACACAACCACAACATGGTCATAAAAAACAACTTTGAAAGAAGTTCAAGCAATGTGCTCAATGCAGTGAAGAGTCCCAATTCTTCAGGACTGAAGATCCAGAATGAAACACACATTTTATCTTAGTAGTAGGGGAATTTGTTTTGTTTTGCATGAATATATATTTTTGTTACAGTAGTTTTGGTTAGGAAGGGAGCAAGTACACAGAGATAGAGTTGCACTTCCCCTCAAAAAAGGAGAAGAGGAACCCTGAAGCATTTTTTAAATGCACAGGAGAGGACAAAAGGCCAGAAGGAAAAACAGTAGCAGGACAGTTTTGAAAGGTAATTATCTAATGTATTATATATACTTGAAAGGAAAAGCTAGCTGCAGGTAATAAACAATCATGGTTCCATTTTTTAAATACTCTGTCTTCATTCCCTAAATAAAAGTGGTCAAAAGAATAGGTGAGATGTCAAAAGAAAAAATGCAAGCTGTTAATAATCATATGAAAGATTTGCAATACTAATAATAAGAGAAATACGTGTCAGAACAACTCCAAGGTTTCATGTTGCAGCTGACTAATTGGCAAAATAATCAATTATAGAAAGAATCATTGGAGGAACTGAAAAGGTAAGCTCACTAATGTGCTTGTTGGTGAAACTGTGACTTGGTGCAACCATTCTGAAAGCAATTTGGAGTCATGTGAAGGTAGTGACTAAAGAATCCCTGCCCTTTGAGCCAGAGATTCCACTCATAGGTATGTATGTACTCCAGAGATAAATGATAAAAATAAAGGTCCAATATATAACAAAATGTTTATAGCAGTCTTTTTGTAGTAGCAAAGAACTGGAAACAAAGTAGATGCCCATCAGTTAAATAATTATTTTGTTAATAATTAGCTAAATAAGTTGTGATACACGAATGTAACACAATATCATTGTGATATAAGAAATGGTGGATATGATGAATATTGAGAAGCATGGAAAGACATATTTATTGTTGTTTCAGTTGTGTCTCACTCTTCATGATCCCATTTGTGGTTTTCTTCACAAAGATACTGGAGTGGTTTGTCGTTTCCTTCTCCAACGCATCTTACAGAAGAGAAAGTAAGGCATACAAGGCTGTGACTTCCCTGGGGTCACCCAGGTAGGCTAGTAAGTACCTGAGGTCAAATTTGAACTCAAATCTTCCTAACTCCAGACCTACCTAGTGCTCTAGCCACTGAGCCTCCTAGCTACCAAATGATCTATATGAATGGATACAAAGTGAAGATCCCCAAACCAGGAAAACCCTATATTCAATGACTACAGCAGTGTAAGTGGAAGGGAAAAAACGACAACTAAACTATTGAAATTGAATGTTGTAAAATTGTAATGACCAAACCTGGCCTTAAGGAAGAGAAATGAGAAAGTCCTTCTCATTTTACTTGCAGTTATTTGGGCCAGTCAGTCAAAAAGCATCTATTAGACAAATATCTGTTGTGGGGAGGGGGATACCAAGGAAGGTAAAAACTCCACCTCTAACCTCTGGGAGCTCACTTTGTAATGAGAGAGATAACATGCAAATTCTTAGGAGCACATCCCAGATATGCTGTGTAAATGGAAGACAATAAGGGGTGGGGAGGACCTGCTGAGGCCTCCTACTATATAGGTGGGACTTGCATAGAATTTTGAAGGAAGCCCAGACTGACAGAAGACACTGTTGAAGAGAGGGAGAGATCATTTCTAGTATGGGGAACAGTCATCACAAAGGACCAAGGATGAGTAATACTCCAGGTAATTTCAGATTTTTTTTTAATGTGCTAATGAACCGAACTTTAGATGGCCACATTATCTATAATTTCTCATTCTGTTCTTCCACTTGGTTCAACAGTAAATGCTTGTTGAATTGACTCAACACTTCCTCGTTTGAAAAATGAATCTATACTTTCTGAAATTGACACATCAGCTTTATCCCTGATACTGACACCTCAGGTGAGGTCCTAGGACTTCGGTCTCCATGAACTAACTTATCTTCCTAGGCCAGCAGCCTCTTTAATGAAACTGATCAAAAGGACTTTGGGATTCCATTTTTCAGCTGCTTTCTAAAGTTCCTTCTCACTGACCTCCATCTTGAGCCGCCACAACTCCTGAGCTTTCTTCCTCAATCCTTCTGGTCTCTGCGACTACCTTCCATCCCCAGTCACTTTGCTAAATTAGGTGCTTCATCCACTGGGTCTTTATGTCTGGGAAGCTCATGAGAGTCCAAGCATCCTTTCTGGAGATTCTATGCTACGTGGCATAATGAGTAAAACAGGATAGAGCTCCAGACCTGGAATCAAGAAAAACTGAGTTCAAATCCAGCCTCAGACATTTAATTCTTGTGTGACCCTGGGCAAGTCACTTAACCCTATTTGTCTCAATTTCCACATCTGTAAAATGAACTGAAGAAGGAAAGGACAAACTACCTCTAGTAAAACACCAAATGGGTCATAAAGAGTTGGACATTACTGAAACAACTAACAACAACTTGCTTGTAGGTATATGCTCCTCCCAAGTAAAGCATTCCCAACCTTTTTCAGTCCCTATAGTCCTTAGATTTCAATAGCCTTCTTATACCACCATTATCCATTACAAAAGGAAATAAATTCTAGGTTTTTCCTCTCATGAGTGTTGAAATATAATGAGATTAATTTATAGCAGTCAGAAAATGTTATTATTAACTAAGTGTCTCATACTCTTTCAATAATTTTGTCATATTTTCTTGTGCTTGACAGAGAACCTCATGATCTAGGGCTTTTTCCTGTTCTTTTGTGGTTTTTCTTCTCAGATATGTCTAGGATATTGATGGAAGGTTTTTCTACTGATGTGCCACTGAAATTTAGTTAGCATCATTTCACTAAAAAAGCATTGATTGATTCCAGGAATCTAAAAGATGATGAAGCATACTACCCCACCTTTTGCACCATGTAAGGTACAAAATGAGACATAAATTTTGGGATATAAGCAATGTGGGGATTTGTTTCACTTGACTGCAGATTTCTTACAAAGATTCTATGGGGAAATTAAGAGGAAAGGCAGAGGTAGAGTTATTATCAAGAAGATGTAAAGGAAAAATCATTTCATTTTTTAAAAATTCACAGAAATGAACCTCTTGGTTCAGAAGGAATCAAAAAAGGAGAGATTTGAAAACTATATTTTGAATGTATGATGTAATAAATCTTTAAATTTATTTCTAGAAAATTAACCAACATTTATATTCTCTCCTTCCTACCTTCTCCCCTCTTTCCTCTCAAAAAGGAAAAATTAAGTCCTTGAAATAAATGTTGGGGAAAAACATTAATACTGTGCTACGTATTTTTAGGCTCAATTCTGCCAGAAAAAAAGTAATTGAAATTAACATTAATCTTTATCTAAGCCATTTCTAGCTTAAAGAGAAATATCTAAAATATGGTATAACCCATGCCCTGAAATATCTCTCTACCCCAAGACTATTTGAGATAATAACATAGGGATCTTGAATAAGGAAAAGGTTTTTTATATATATGAGAGAGAGTGGTGGGTGTATATATGTATGTATATCTTTATAGAGAGATATCTATCTCTATGCCATATATAAAGATTATAATACAGTTTGAGGTTAACATTTGAGAATAATTGCTATTCTCAGACCACTCCTCTAAGACTGAAAGGGTTTTATTCCTGGGATCAGTATCTTAATCTTGAATAAAAAAGAGCACTCTCTTTCAGATGGGTGGGAGAGGCCCTGATCCTATCTAAACTAGACAATATTTGCTTATCCTACTAAACTCCCTTCTAAGAGAAAGAAAGGCCTTAACTTTTGTTCTATCCACTTTTCTGAAAGGAAATGTTGGTGAAGGGTTTTAGGTTGGAGAAATAGTCCTTAATATTACTAGAGAAACTGAAAAAGAGGGTTAAAAAATTAGGCTCCCACAAGTTATGTAGGCAAGCCCAAGACCGCATCCAAAAGTTTGTCTCCTATATACATGTGGCCCATCACCCGTCTGGCAGAAAGTGGAGAGCATTCTTCATGGGGGGTCCTCTGGAATTATCTTGGTGTTTGCACTGATGAGAGCTTTAAAATCTTTCAGAGTTGTTTATTTTACAGTGTTATTATGTAAGTTCTGCTTATTTTGCTCTGCATATAATATACTTTAAAATAAAAGTATGCTGTAGACAATGGAGGTACAGTTTCATTCATTGAATTAACCTTCTGGGTGACTAGATGGAGCAGAGGATGGCGTGCTGAGCCTGGAGTCAGGAAGATTCATCTTTGTGAGTTCAAATCCAGCCTCAGACACTTACCCTGGGCAAGTCACTTCACCGTTTGCCTCTGTTTTTCATATGGAAGATGAGCTGGAGAAGGAAATGGTCAACCTCTCTAGTATCTGCCAAGAAAAACCCAAAGTGGGGTCATAAAGAGTTGGGCATGACCCAAAAACTACAACAAGCAAGCACCTGGTGTATGCCAGGCACTGTAACAAATGCTAGGAATACACAAAGAGGCAAAAGATAATCCCCATCCCCAAGAAGCTCCCAGTCCAATGTGGGGGACAACATGCAGGTAAATATATACACAGCAAATGATATACAGGATAGATAGGAAATATTTGAAAGAGGGAAAGCCCTGGAATTAAAAGGGGCTAGAAGACTTCCTGCAGAAGGTATGATTTTTAGTTGGAACTTAAAGGAAACCAGGGAGGTCAGCAGTCAGAGTAGAGCAGGGAGAGATGGCTCCCAGAGCCCAGAGATGAATGTCTTGTTTGTGGAACAGCCAGGAGGATATTTATTCCTGACTCAAAGAGTATGTATAGATGAGGACGATATAAGACTGGAAAGGTAGGAAGGAGGTAGGTTATGAAGGGCATTGAACACTAAACAGAGCATTTTGTATTTACTTCTGGAGGCAATAGGGAGCCACACAAGTTTATTGAGCAGGAGCTTGACAAGATCAGATCTGCACTTTAAGAAAATGACTTTGGTGGCTGGAGGATGGGGAGAAACTTGAGACAAACAGACCTACCACCAGGCCTTTTTAGGAGGAGAGAAAGGGGAGTGTTTGAGAGATGTTGTAAAGGTGAAATCAGAGGGCCCTAGCAATAGATTGGATATTGAGAGGGGAAGGGGGACATGTGTACTCAGTGAGAGAGTTCAGGATGCCTCCTAGTTTGGGAGCCTGAAGAACTAGGACAGTGGTGAAGCCCTCCAGGTCCTCAAGTGCAACCCTTTGACTGAATCCTTTAGTAAAAGGATTTGTTCTGTAAAACTCGGGCTCTTTAAAAAGACCACACCTGGGGACTTAGAAGGTTACACCCCTGAACCCAGGAGGACTATGACTGTTTTTCTCTACCGTGATAGGGAATCTAGGAGAGAAGTGGGGTTTAGGAGGAAAGAGAAGGAGTTTGGTTTTGGACATACTGAGTTTAAGGTGAATACTAGACATCCAATTTGAGATGTCTGAAAGGCAGAGATTGAGGCAGGAAAGGTAGATTTTAGAATCGTCAGTATCAACATGGTACATCCATCCATGGGAACTGATGAGATCACTAAGTGAAGTCATATCTCGGAGGGAGAGAAGAGGGTCAAGGACAGAACCCTGAGGGACACCTTCAGTCAGAGGATGGGATCTGGGCAGGATCCAGCAGAGGAGACAATACAGTCCTCTTTCTGCTCCACTCTGTAGTACAGAAGTGCTCCAATTTATGCCGTATGGAGCACTTGTACAAAATTGCTTACGTATTGCCTCCCATTAGACATTTGTACTTCTTGAGAGCAAGGACTCTTTTGCTTCTTTTTTCCAGTGATTAGCACAGTCCTTGGCACATAGTAGCCTCTAAATGAATATTTATTGACTGACAACCAGCTGTTAAGGTCAGAATGAAATTTTTTTTAAAATAAGTAGTGATCCCTAGGGACTAAGGAAGGAAGGAAGGAAGGATTTATTAATTAACCCCTTACTATGTGCAAAGCATTGCACTGCCTACCAAATACAAAGAGTTTACATTCTAATGAGATAACATGTGAAATGTTTCAACTGTCAGTCACGTGGAAAGATCCCGTGATCCTCAGGCAAAGAGAAGCATTGGTGTTAATGATGTTTCCATTGAAAAAAAGTGTATCATATTCTGATGGGGTCAGCAGTTGTGAGGCCCAATGGATAGAGCACTGGGCTTATACTCCCAGTTCAAATCCAGCCTGAGGCACCTACTAGCTTATGTGACCCTGGGAAAGTCAACCTCTGTTTGCCTCAGTTTCCTCATCTGTAAAATGGGAATATAATGACACCACCTACCTCCCAGGGTCTTTGTGTGGATCAAATGGAATAGTCATTGTAAAGTACTTAGCATGGTGCCTGAGACAGTAAATGCTGTGTAAATGTTTATTCTTATCATCATCATCATCATCATTTATCATGTTGAATAATTCATTGTTGCCCAGGACTTGGGAGGCAAGAACTTTTTTTCTGGGTTTTCAGTGACTGTGGCAATAGCACCTGCAGAAGCAGTTGTCAGGCTGACTCCATGTTTCCCAGTCTGGTGACTGAGGACAGTGGGCTGGAAACATCCTTCCCAAGGCTCTTGGGTTCAGAGTCCTGGGCTCTTTAGATAAGAATTTGGAGGAGAAATGGTGAGCAGGTGGTAGTGGTGACTTACCTTGCTTGGCAGATACTGCCTCCAGTTTCTTCCCTCCCTTCTCTGACCCCCTCCCCAACCCTCAGGAACATCCTCCCCACCCCCCTCTGCACTGCTTCAGCTAGGCTCGCTCACCGGCTTTGTGAAGGGCAGTTGGTTGGCAGTTGGAGGGAGCAGCTGGCCTCCCTGGATGGCGACTGTAAGGGCTGAACTAGAAGCATCCATGAAAAGAATGAGGTGCTCCCAAGGGGTGCTGGGTCTGCCCTCGCCTCAAACATTTTTGGGAAATGGCTCCTTTTGATGAAGGCTTACTTAGAAGCCCTATTTGGTGACATTGATTGTCTCATTTATGTTCAAGTTCAGCCTGCAGACTTCCAAATTGATCCACTCCCTCTCCTCTGTTCCAGGTACTAAATCGGCTGCTGAACATAGCAATGGTGCCTATGATGTTGGGCTGCCCTCCCAGTCCCCCTACATGAACATGTTCCCAGTACTTCATCTCGTTGAGGACCTGAAGCTGTCACTGGAGATGCTGGGGGATCCTCAAGAAAGAGAAGCTCTCCGGGGTCAGATTCCAGAGCCCACCGCAGCCTACATAAAAGAGTGGCTGCAGGGAAATCTGGTGAGTAGCTTTGATTCACCCATCCCGGGAGCCAGTCTGTCTGGTGGGCCAGGAAGATCTGTCTTGGCAACTGTGTGACAAGAGAACAGGCTTGACACTCAGCTGGAGAATATTTGCTTTGTGGGAAAAATTGGGGGGAAAATATGGGAGTTGTATTGAACATGGAAAAACATCATCCAAGCTTGACATTCTCACATAGTCTGTGGTTTAGGGTTTTTTTTTAGTTTTCTAGTCTCCCTCTCTCCTTATCTAACCCCTCTCCCCATGGACATTTTTCTTCTAAGCCTCTCTTAACCCTCACTTACCAGGTTTTCGACTAGATCCAAACATCTGTATTTTTCACTTGCCTATCTGATCTGCCTATAGCAGTGGGGTTCTCAAACTTTTGACTGTTAAATTATTGAGGACCCCAGAGAACTTTTGTTTGTGTTGCCTGTATTTGTCAATGTTTACCATATTAGAAATGAAAACTGATAAAATTTTAAAGTATTTATTAATAGATTTTAAATAGTAATAAGCTCATTACTCATTAACATAAGTAACATTTTTATTACTTTTAAAACCTTTTTTTAAAATAATGAGGGTTCACATCATTTTATTTATTTTTGCAAATCTCTTTAATGTCTGGCTTAGTAGAAGGTAGTTAGATTCTTATCTGCTTTTCCACATTCAGTTTGTTGCAATAGGAAGAGGATCCAGCCTCACACAGATAAGTAGTTGGAAAAGAAGGGAGTGTTTTAATAAGGAAATAGTGTCCTAGTGTTTATATGAAAATGGTTTCAACCCCTCTGACCCCCTGAAAAGGGTATGAGAACTGCTGGCTGGTATGGTACTCCTCATTCCAAGGAAAGGAGCAAAACTTCCCTTCAAGATAAAGGATGGATGGATGAATAGATGGTTCATTCACCTCTGAAACTGAGTTCTTTATCAGACAGCATCCAGTCAAATCCAATTAGTCTTTGATTCTAATCCAGTTTCAATTTATTAATTTATAGACCCTTTCCATTAACCTAAATGGACTACTCTCTCTGCTTTCAGTCTTACACTGTGCCCTCACCCCCATAATGTGTCAACCCAGAAGTGTTACCTAGATCCAACACCTCCCTAGAAAGTATGGATATAACATCCTAGTGCCAGGGAAATTGGATTTGGAGTGAGAAAATTTGAGTTCAAATCTTGGTTCCAATATAGCCCCTCTCACTTTTTAACAGATGTGGAAATTCACTCTTAGAAAAGTTTAATGGCATACTCAAAGTAACATAAGTAGTAAATAGCAGACCCAGAATTAGAATTCAGATCCTCTGAACCCAAAACCATTATGGTTTTCACTCTACCAGTTTCCCAAACTCTATAATCTCCTGGAGAAAGCCCTGGTAGGAACAGAATTCATTCAGGTATTCCTGAATCCTGTTTGTCTACTCCCATTAGGTCACATCTCCTTTTACTAGAAAGTGGGGAAAGAGAACTTTTGTTAAAGCTGCCTTTCATTTCATTCTGAATGAAGAGACAGTTATTGCTAAATACTTTAGAGGAACAATGAACCGATAGTTCTCCCTTAGAAAACAGTTAATCATGTCAGCATTAAGTATTTATCCCAGGTAACCACTGTTACCTGGCCTTGTTGCTCCTCTCCAAGGCCCCTGGGTGTGGCTAAATTTTGCTCCCTGCACGTTCAATCTCCCCTTTATCTTATGATAATGTGTCCTCTCTTGTTTGTCTCTATAGAGAGATCTGATTTGGGAAAGAGAAGGATTCCAGAGGGTGGGTTGTTTTACTGGATGAAAAGACACACAGGGTGCCTTATTTAATTCAAAACACCTTTGCTTCAACATCATAGTTCCCAGTCCTTCCTTAGTAAGACCAAAAACCCTAGTGAATATTTTCCTATCCAGAACCATTGAGAGATCTTTAATTCTGGCAAAAAAAAAAAAAAGCAAATCTGTTTGCCAAATGGAAAAGAGAGAAGAGTTTTGTTTTTTTTTTAATGTGGGGGAAGAAAAGTCTGCTTTATGATTAATGAAATGTGACTCTTAAACCTGCCAGTGCCAACCAGGAAATACTTGTAAAGAAATGAAATGTTTTCTGGGGCAATCTTTCCTTCTATACAGTGGAAGAAGATATTAGGAGATCAGACACTGCCTTTTCCCAAGAAAAGGTGGGGTAGCTTTGCTTCTGAAAGCAGCCCCTCCTGTGTCACGAGGTTGGAAGTAGAACCCCAGAATTCTAGAGTGAACCAAGCTCAGCCCGCCTGGCTCCTTTGGCCTGAGCCCCTGTTGTCGTGCCAGTCCATCAGCCCACTGGGGCGGTAAGTGAAGACAGTGCTGCCTGCCCGCCCTCCTGCCCATCATTTGTTCTGATGCGGTAGGTGCTAGAGGCCGCTGGAGGGGGCAGGGACAGAAGAGGATGCTGCTGCCTGCATCAAAGGCCAAGCACCCTCCGGGGATGTCCTTCTTTCTTCCTATGGTTGCCATCAGGAGTTTTTGGTTAAACCCTGAGGGTCACTATTTCAGCCCGATTTGGGGTTCTATCAGGAAGAACGGTGACAGAATTTGCACGTTCATTTTCGTATTCCACACAGTGTAGCCAAATGATCATGACTGGTATTTCTGTGGTGCTTCAGGGTTTGCAAAGCATTTTACACGAGCCTCCCTCCAAACTGGCAAATATAGGGACAGTAATAAACAGTAGCTGACATTTACATAAAGCTTACTGTATTCCAGACATCGTGCTCAGCCCTTGACAATGATCACTGCTCTTGGTCTTCACAAGAACCCTGGGAGGGGGTACTATTATTATACCTGTTTGCCATTTCTTCCTCCAGTTCATTTTTACAGATGAGAAAACTGAGGCAGACAGGGTCACACAGCTAGTAATTAGAAGTCAGGCTTTCCTGACTCTGGGCCTGGCATTTGGCCTTTCCCAAAGTACCTGCTACAGCAGTGCTGGTAACTGTTCAAAGGGCTGATGTGTGTGAGCTCCTGCCACCATTTGAAAAACTGAGGCTAAAATAGATAACTTGTTCACAAAACTGTGAGAAGACATAGGATTTTAACCCCTCAGGTCAGGGGAGTTGGGGGTCGAATCTCATCTCTGATACCTCCTAGAAAACTTTGGATAACTATCCAACCTCTCCAGGTATCAGCTTCCTCGTCTGAAGTAGTCAGACTAGGCAGCTTCTGAGGACCCTCCAACTATAGATCTGTGAACTTGGGATGGACGCCTGATCTTCCTGATTCCAGCTCCAGCTCACAAATCACTAGGCCACACTTCCTTTCAAAGGTCTCTGAATAGGAAGCTCTGAGCTGGCTAAGGCCCAGTAAGGTGCCAGTATTGTTGGTGGTTGGTTTTAGAGCAAGAGTTCTTAACCTGAGGTCTGGGAAGTTGTGGTATACATTTAGATATGTGTGTCTACATATACATATGCGAAATGCATAGATGTACATATTTATGTATCTATAATAAATGTTATTTGTTATATATAATATATGTTAATAGGAGCAGCTAGGTGGCACAGTGGATAGAGTGCTAAGAGGGAGTCAGGAAGATTATCTTTGAGTTCAAATCTGGCCTCAGACACTTACTGTGTGACCTGAGCAAGTCACTTAACCCTGTTTGCCTCAGTCTCTTCATCTTTAAAATGAACTGGAGAGGGAAATGACAAACTACTCCAAGATCTTTGTCAAGAAAATTTCAAATGGGCTCACTAAGGGTCAGGTATAACTGAAAACAACTGAACACCAGTTATATTAATAATGTATTATATAGAAATAATATATTTGTTTTATATATAATATATATATATATATATATATACACACACACACACACACACATACATATACATAATATATAATTTATTTTCATTTCCAAATTCCTTCCCTCACCCATTGAGAGGGCAAGAAATATGATACCTGATTTTTATTTTTTTTTTAATTTTTTATTTTATTTATTTATAAATGTTCTACAATCACTTCCTTAAAATTAAGATTTTATCCTCCCACACCTTCCCCCC
>CM053772.1:233496646-233547012 GCA_028658325.1 Potorous gilbertii | reverse complement strand
TGGGTGGGGAGGGAGGGATGGGGAGAAGCTGGAGCTTAAAGTTTTAGGACCAACTGTTGGGTATTGTTCTTGCTACTAGGAAATAAGAAATACAGGTAATGGGGAAGAGAAAGTTATCTGGCCCTACAGGACAAAAGAGAAGGTGGGGTAAGGAAAGAGAGGGATGGATGATAGAAGAGAGGGCAGATTGTTGATATGGGTAATTAGAATGTCCAGTGTATCGGGAAGGGGGGAGGGGACAAATGGGGAGAAAATTTTGGAACCCAAAATCTTGTGAAAATGAATGTAAAAAGTTAAATAAATTTATTTAAAATAAAAAAATATATATATAAAAACAAACAAAAAAAAAAGAAAAGAAAAGAAAAGGAGAAAACCTGAAAACTGCACCAGGACTTGAAGGAAGTTAGATTTTTGTCAGGGTCATAAAGGGCCCAAGGAGGACCGTGTGGAACTTTTACCCACCTGTGGCCTCCTTCCATCAGTCAGGAACTATTTCTTCCATGGAGCTCGATTCACTTAACAAAAGCTTATTCGCTATTTACCCTGGGTATAGGCCCCTGCTGCCTTCTGGGGATACGATAACAAAAATTTTTTTAAAGCCTCAATTTTTGCCCTGGAAAAGCTTTATTTTCTACTGCACAGATACAAAGTATACACGTAAATAAATATGCAAAATAGACACAAAATCATTTCTAGAGGGAGAAAGAACTAACTATGAGTCATTGAAAAGGAAGAAGAGGGAGCTTGGTGGGGTAGCACCCAAGTTAGTTGTGTTTTAAAGGGAGCTCTGTAATTTGGGAGATGGAGCTGGGGACAGAAGATTTGGGGGAATCCAAGGCTTTATGTAGACACTACTTTTCAAGCCTGGAGTAGGAAACCTGTTCTTTGTGCTATCATGTTGAAGTGGTTCGTTTTGAGTTCAGGAGGGAGGAAGCTAAGCATCCCCAAAGCCTGGATAGACAGCAAAGCAGATTCCAGGAGGCCACTTCTTCTCTTTAAAAAGCCCTGTCTGCTATGGAGTCTCAAGAGACTTCTGAATAGAATTTGGGAGCATGTGTCCCATTGCAGCCAAGGAAGAGTTTCTGTGATAATTTCCACTTCAAAGCTGCTGCTGCTGCTCTTGTAAAAGATAGGCTCCATCTAATTTCTATGTTCTTAGCCTCAAAGGAACCAAGGGCCCCTGGTTTGTTTTTTGTTTTTTGTTTTTTTTTTTTGGAGGGGGAGGATGGGAGGACAAGACTGTGTGTGAGAATCAGTAAGTAACCCAAAGAGTAGCACTTATTTTTAGCCTTATCCTCAGCCCTAAATAAACTGTGAGAGGCAGAGAGTGGGAAAGTCTGCTGGCAACCACTGAGTCAAACAGAGACAGGAAATCGGGGGTCTTTGGGTAATGAGTTCCAGCCACTCCAGCAAGAGAAAGTCAGGGAAGGCATTTCTGCAAGATCCTTTCTCACTGTGTACTTAGGTTTTCTCTTTTTGTTTTACCTCTAAGAAGAAAGTGCCTGGAGTCTTTTACAAGTTATAATCAGAGTCTTCTTGGTCAGAGAACTGACATCAGGGAATGCCTCACAGCAAAGGGGACTCCTAAATATTGAGTATCGTGGGGGTGGGGTGGGAGTGGGGGATGCTCCAGTGGCCCTGAGTACATGTGTATATGGAGCAGTTTAGGGAAAGGCGGCTGGCTAGCCGGAGACCAGGGACCTGGGAAAATGTGAAAGCAGCTTCGCATTCCTGAGGCAGGGGGCAGGGAAAGAGCAGTCCTTAGAGGAGAAAACTTGGTCTCCGGTCCAAGAAAAAGTGCCTTTTAGACCCAGGGAATAAAATTGCTGACATGGATGCAAAGCATGGATGGTGAGATTGATATTTACAAGCATTTGCCATGGCTCAAGAGGGTAAGTGACTTGTCGCTATCTTTCGTGTCTCTTTAAAGATGGGTTGAGGGAGATACTTTAGAAAGTTGCAACTGTGTGTGTGGGAAGAGCATATTTAGAACCTCAAACCTCTGCCATTGCCAAGTTCTTCATAAGAATCTAATTATAGGCATACCTCAAAGGGGTTGGGGTGGGGGAGGAAATATCAGCTGGCTTTGTCTTTAACATGGACCTCCGGGAGATGGGCTACGATCAAGCCACGAGGCAAGAAAAGTCTTTTCTCCTTTTGCCAATGTGTCATCGAAACAGTTGGAGGTTCTTAAGATTGTGAGTACCTGAGGTACGCCCAGTCTTCTGACTTGGAAAGGAAAAAAATGACAACTTGCTTCAGTGGGGTGCTGAATGCAGAAGAATCTTTGACTTTTCCTCATCCTTTGTGTTTGAGTGTGGAGTGTGATTCACAGCTCTGTTAGCTTTTGAATTTCCTAAGGAAAAACTTACTGTAAGTGTGCCCTCAACACTTGGGGAGTATGTGGTTTTGGGTAATCGTTTGTTGTGGGTTTTGTCAAGTAGCCCTTTGTGTTAAGGAATGAAAAGACTTGATCTTATTGAGGAATGTCCTGATCTGGTGCAAGAGGCTACATCTTTCTAAGATTTCAGATTCAGTTCAGTTCAACAAATATTATATGTTCACCGTATGCTCTAGCACGGGGGGGGGGGTGGGGGGGCAGTAGAAAGAAGGGAGACATTTAAATCTACAATAATAGGACTATATTTAATTCTCACATTTTATATTCCTTTAGTGATTTCAGATTAAATGTCTAGTAGTAGAAAAGAAATAAAGTAAGAAAACCTAGCCTTAAAAATTCAGATCAGAAAGAAAAAAGACTTGCTTTGTCATTTCCAAAAGGAATAACATGGAGATGGAGATGAGAGTGAGAGACAGGAGGTCAAATCTGATACTTTATGGGGCTACTCATGTCCTGGGAACATCTGCCTGAGTTAGATACACTGAGAAGGCCCACTAACCCTGCCTGCCTTTCTCTTCCTCCCCTTTGTGACCCTGAGGAACTTGGCACAGTCATTTTGTTCATACACAGACACAACGCTGCCAGTGACCAACCATGGCTGGGTAGAGCTGTGATCCCTTATATAGAGTCAGGTGGGTTGTCTACACAGAGAGACTCAGGGTTGCCTTTAAAGTCAGAGGACCTGAGATGGAATCCCTAAATAATATCCCTGTCGTCTTGGCTGCTGGCTCACCCCGCAATCATGAGCACCATATTTTCCAAATCCAAGAGTCAGGACACATAAGCTGACAAAAGGCTTTGCAGCGCCTTGTAAAAAGTACATTTTGTTTTCTCCAAATTGGGTCTGCCCTAGGCAGTCTAGTCTGTTCTGGCCACCTTAACTGTATTTCCTGCCATCACAGGCCCTGGCATCTCTTAGACTGGAGATTGACTTTCAAAGCCTTTGGTCAATATTTACCTCTGCTTGGTTTCTTTGGCTGGGAGATGAAACTTGGGGAAGGGTTGGAGGAGACCTGGAGATGGGGGAAGTCATTTGCAATAAAGGAAAAAAAATACTGCGAGTATTTGCTCTAGGGTAGAAAGCAGAGTCTCTCTGGGGGGAGAAGAACAGGAAATGGCTATGTGTAATCTTATACTGGCCAAGACTTAACCTGAGCCTCCAGCTGTTTGAGTGGAGAGAGGAGGATGCCTTTTTAATTTTCATTCTGCTTTGGGCCAGGGAGCCAAGATTTGGGGGATGGAATCCTGGCTCACCAGTGAAGGATCTCCACTCCCCCCTGCGGAGGAGGAGGTGTTCTCTCTCTATGGAGGTGATTACTTTGCAATTAAACTTAAGGCATCCTTTTCTGATGTTTTGCCCCAGCACTTGAGAGTGCAAATGGACACCCTGTGGGAAGCATGGATATGTCAACTGAGGCCCTTCATCTGGAAAGAAACCCCAGCTACTGAAGCCTCCACCCTCATGGGAAGCAGGGTGAATTCCTGTCTTAGTCTGAAGCTCATTCTTGAAGTCTATGTAATATTCATAGGCTGCAGGTGGTTAGAGCTAGTGAGGACCTTAGAGAAGGGGAAGTAGTATGCAAAGAACGCTGGCCCTCAAAGTCAAAGAACCTGGGTTCAAATTCTACCTCTACCTTTGTGACCTTAAGTGATCTCCTTAACCTCCCTGGTCCTCAGTTTCCTCATCTGCAAAATGAAGGAGACTTCCAGCTCTAATTCTCTCATCTTCATTCCATTGCGGATTTTAGGAGAGAGAGAGAGAATAATCTGCCAAATGCAAGTATGAGCAAAATACCATTTTTAAAAAATCATTCTCTTGCCCCAAATCCCCTTTCTCACACACACACACTTATACACACACACACACACACTCACACATGCACACACACATGCACACACACACACACACACTCTCACACACTCTTACTGTACAAGATAAAACCTAGGCCCCTTGGCCTCACATTCGAGGTTGTCCACAGTCTCAGATTTGCTTTTTCAGCCTTATCTCCAGCTACTCCTCTAGAGAAGGATCTCTTAGCTCCAGGTGGGCTTAGAGTGGCCTCCCCGCTCTTTCTGCTTTTGTTCATAATATTTCTCCTTCCTTCCTAAACCTCCCCCTGCCCAGCTTAAAATATTCTCTCCCTTTGTCTCTGCTGTTAAAATTCTGTTTATTTCATTCTCCCTCTTCTTCCCTCCCCCCTCCCAGCTTTCCTTAACTACCCTAAGCCACTGCAAACTCCTTGTCTGATGAGCTCATAGCACTTGTGGTTTTTTACCAGATCTTTGGCAGTTCTTATAGATTGCCTGGCATTGGAGTTATTTTTTTTTAATATATCCACCTAGGAGGTGCAAGGTTTTCCAGTGGATAGAATACTTGCTTGGCAGGCAGTGAACCTAGGTTTGAATCATAATTCTGCCTTGAAATATCTATGCAACCTTAGACAAGTAAGTCACTTAAGTTTCCTGATAAGTTTCTTTATGTCTCGAACAAAATGGTTGCACTCTTAGGTCCTTTCCTTCTCCGTATTAAAGATCTTATGATCTTAAAAGCAGGGCCAGTTAGGTGGCACTGTGGATAGAATGCCCAGCCTAGAGTCAGGAAAGTCTGGGTCAGTTCCAGACAATTAATAGCTGTGTGACAGACAATAAGCAAGTGACTTAACCTCGTATGCCCTCAGTTTCCTGAACCGTAAGATGGGAATGATAATAGCAGTCATCTCTCAGTGTTGCATGGAAAAAACATAAAGAGCTTAGCATATAGCTTGACATATAGTATGCTTGTAAGTATGCTAGTAAGCTTGACATAATCAATGCTTATTTCTCCCTTATAACCTCTGTGAGAGCAGAAATATATCTCATCCCTGATTGCACCCAACCCAGCCGTGGGCACTGCATGTGACAGAAATATGTTTATTAAATAAAAGTGTAATTCTTCCATATTACCATTGCTGAGGGTCATGGACTTCCTATAAAAATATGAACCTAAGCTTTTTGGGTGCTGATATTTTCATAGTTCCTTCAAATCCTTCCTTAAAACATCTACTAGTCAGTACCTCTAGGCAGCCACATAAACAAAGCTCTTTTGATCTGACTTTATGGAAATTTCATAACCCAGAATGTCAGAACAAGAAGACCTTAGCACCAGCCGAGTTGCTGAGGGAGGGTTGTGGGGAGACATTTCAGCTCTTGTCATTTGTAATCTGACTCCCAGGCTGACCATAAACACAGGCAGCTGCCAGCTGTGTCCTTCCCCCCTTCCCGCTGGCCTCTTCAGAAAGAGCTGAGACAGCAGCAGCCAGAAGCTGATTTCCATCCCTCTGTCTGCTTAGCACCTTTGCCAAACAGAAAGCTCTCCCATAAACCATTCCAGCACCAAAGATAGATTATCCTACTGTTTTCTTATTAAAGCAGCATTTTAATCCATTACACGGTCGCCGAAGAATTTGAGGCCTGTTGTGCTATTTGAATCTACGCGGTACCGTGGCTTCCTCTGCCCTTTTCATTTGCATAGAGTTGGACTGAGTCTGAGCCCTGGGAGAAGAGGAATACACCTGGAATTTCTGAGGGCGTGGCCTCCAATGCCCCACCTTCATTCCCCCTGGAGACACCTGGGGATCTCTAGAGATCCTTGTGCTCTTCTTACAAGGTCATTGTTCTGTCACCCTGTAAACTGAGGCATTTAACCCAAACATGACATCACCAAGCTTCCAGACCAGGGGCAGAGTGATGAGGGACCTGAAAAGATTATTTACCAGCCTTAGATCACCATGGTGTAGTCACAGAATCTCAACTGGACAGTTAAGAAAGAACTTCAGTGACCATAAGTCTTACCTATACATGGGAGGAATCCCCACTATAATATAACCAACAGAGAGTCATCCAGCCTCTGTTGAAAGATGATTTTGAAGATAGCATTTTTCTAGCACCTTGAAGTTTGCAAAGCCTTTTAGATGTACTACCCTGTTTGATCCTTCTAACAACCCTAGGGAGGTACAATTATTGTCCCCACTTTAAAAACGGAGAAACTGAGGCAGCTGCTGTTGTTGTCTGTCTTTCTTTCTTGCTTGAAGAGGACCGATGCCTCATGATGTTGGGGTCGGGGCTCAATGTGTTCAGCTGTAGCTGATAGTCTGGTCCAAGCTTGGAATGCTCTCCCAAAGGTGAGGCACCAGGAGCCCATCTGAAGATTTGATTTGGAGATCTCTCTAGATCTGAGCATCTCATATTTCCTTTGTACTACTGTGATTGTGCTTTGCTCAAAGAGCACAGCATCATAGAGGTTAAATGACTTGCCTAGGATCACCCAAATGTCTGAGACAGAATTCAAACTCAAGCCTTCCCGATTCCCAAGTCTCGCGCCCTCTGCACTGTGCAGCCCTGGTACCAACAAAGGATATGCTCAACTCCTCCCAGCACTTTCCCTTCCACTTGTACATAGCCCTAATTCAAAGTTTTTCCTGACATCAAGCCTCTTTGCATCTTCTGCCCATTACCCCTGGTTCATTGCTGATGAAGTCTTTCAGGACAGTGAGTTTGCTGGTGATGAGGTTTCCTGGGAGCATGATCCTGGGGGAATCCAATCCAAGGAATGCAGTTAGTGGGAAAACGAACAAATAGAATCCATCCTCTCCATGACAGCTCTGTCAGTACTTGAAGGCAGCCATCATGTGCCCCCAGGCTTGACATGCCCAGTTCCTTCCATCACCCTTCATATGGTGGGGACCCAAGGCCCTCCACTATCCTCAACTGGGTATTGTTCAGCTTATTGATGTTTTTCTTAAAATATGCTACTCAGAACTCACTGCATTTCTTCAGATGACATCTGACAAGGGCAGAGTATGGTGGGGTTCTTATCCTCTGATTCCTGGAAGATCTGTCCAACTTAATGCAGCCCAACTTGACTTTGGAATTCTTAGCAACGAGATCACACTGCTTGCCATCCACTACACCCTGCCCCCCCAGATCATTTTCAGAACAAATGCATTCTACCCATTTCTCTCCCATCTGAAACTGGTGGTGTTGATTTTTTTTATTTTTATTGTTTTTGTATCCAAGGATCCTGGTTAAATTTGCAGTGGTTTTTAAGAATGTAAAGGGGGTTCTAAGACCAAAAAGTTTGAGAACCACTAGTAAATGGTAAAGAAGATACTTCATTTTCAGGTACAGGTCAGATAGCATTTAAGGTCCCTTCCAATTCAGAGAATCTGTGAAAAGGAAGGAAGGAAGGGAGGGAGGGAGGGTTGGAGGGAACAGACCTATTATGTACCTGGCACTGTATTTTACAAATATCTCATTTTATCTGCACAACTACTCTGAAAAGTTGGTGCCATTATAGCGCGCGCGCACACACACACACAGAATTTAACAGTCTAGGAAAGCAGATGCAGACTTCAGTGTCTTGCCCAAGGTCACACAGCTACTAACAGCTCTCCATAATGGAATGTTCAACAGTGGTAGGACTTGTAGAATGCTCTGATTTGACCTTAAAGCTCTTCCCTCCTTCATAATTTATGTCTTCTTTCTGGCAGAGAATGTGAATAGTGTTTGCTCTTGTATTTGTTGACTGCAATGCTTGGGGAAAGTTATGAAGTTAAGAATTTGCCCATCCCTGTGACTGCCGTACTTCAGTTGAACCCCTTCCATTCTGTGAGAAGATACGGGTGATTCCTCAGCAGTTGAACAGTCCAGTAAATTCATTACTAAGAACAGTAACATCTGATTTTCCCTTTTCAGGTTATAGAAATAATCTGGTCTGAAATTAATTACTCTAGTTAAAAGCAGTTAAAAGCCAAGGCAAGGATACTTACAGATTTAAAGGCTAAAGTACAGGGTGCAACCAAAAAATATCTTCCAGAAATTCATTTCAGTCCACCCTCTTTGTCTTTGCTCAATTACATGTGAACAAAAATTTTTGACATTGGGCTTTTTTTTTAATTTTGAGTTCCAAATTCTTTTCCTCCCTTGAGAAGGCAAGCAGTTTGACATAGATTATACATGTGCAGTCATGCAAAACACGGTTTTCTTTTCTCAAATTAAAAAAAAAAAGCACTAGATCCATGTTATGAAGTTTGTTACAGAGGAGAAATGGGTCATGTGGGATTATTGTGGACAGAACATTGCATTAGAAGACTGGAAATCAGGGTTCGTGTCTAGGTCCTGCCATAAATCACTTTGGGACTCTGTCATTCACTTTCCTACTGGGATCAGGAAGATCTAGGTTAGAATCCTGTTTCTGATGCTTATTAGTCAAGAGATCTTAGGAGTCATTTAGTTTCTGTAGGTTCGAATTTTTCTTTTCCATAAATTATAGGAATAATAGTGTCCATTATTATGAGGCCATTCTGCGGCACAGTGGAGAGAATGTAAGACCTGGAATCAGGTAGACCTGAGTTCAAATACTGATTCAGATACATACTAGCTGTATGGCCCTGAGCAAGTCATTTAACCTCCCTATGCCTCAGTTTTCTCATCTGTAAAATGGGCATAGTAATAGCACCTTCCTTTCAGGATTATTGCGAGGATCATGTGAGTTAACATATGTAAAATGTTGACTGTCTTAACTTGCCATACAAATGCTAGCTATCTTTTTTTCCTTTGGGGCAGTTGGGGTTAAGTGACTTGCCTAGGGTCACATAGCTAGTAAATGTTTGAAGCTGGATTTGAACTCAAGATTCTCCTGGCTCCAGGGGCAGTGCTCCGTCCACTGCTCCGCTTAGCTGCCCCTGCTCACTATGCATTATTGCCATCATCATATGCATAGTACCTGCCTCAGTAGAGTTGTTATGAGAATCAAATTAGACGGGGGCATTCATCCAATGTGAAGAATGCTGGATCTTATTTTTTTTTAATTACTTCTGATAGCTCTGTTGGTTTAGAACTCTATAATACAAAAAATGAGCAAACAGCAATTAGTGCCACTTGGTAGGACCTACCAAGCATCAGAATAATAGCGCAGCTTAGGAGTAGTGGGGATCTCTCCCATTTTCATAGATCTTTCATTAAGGTTCCCTTGGGTTCCATTTCCTGACTTACGTTATTATGCCTCTTGGGGAAAGTCTTGTAAGTAAACCTTTGGGAGGAGGAATCCCTAAGAATTTCCAAGTCACAATTTTTAAAAATTAAATGTTGGTTGGTATCTTTTCTTTTTTTCCCTTTTCCACTGTATTCCACCCCACTCACCTTCCTAGAGATCCATCCCTTATATAAAGGCTAAAAATGAGACTGAAAATGTTCAGTGAAACTAACCAACCAAAAGGTCTGATAATGTTCGCGACTTATTTTTTCCCCTAACCCTGCAGTGAAGGGAGGGTGGGACATTTTCCTATCTCCTCTTTGGGGACAAGTTTGGTCCTTAGAATTTTGCAGGATTCAATTTTGATTTGTGGCTTTTAATTTTTCATTTATCTTGCTACAGTCATTGTATATATTGTTTTTCTGGTTCTTATTATTTCACTTTGTGTCAATTCATGTAAGTTTTCTAATGCTTCTCTGACCAATAATACATAATAAAAATAGTTAGCATTTTTACTGTGCTTTTTGAGGATTTGCAAAGTGTTCTGCATATTTTATCTCATTTGATCCTGACTACAACCTTGTTAAGTGGGTACCATTGCACCCATTCTGTAGATGAGGAAGCCAAAGCTGAGAGAGGGTAAATGACTTGCCCATGGTCAAACAACTAGAGTAAGCATATGAGGCAGTTTTCCAATGCAGATTTTCCTGACTCTATGCAGTGCACCGCTGAGATCTTACTTATACATTAGTAATCATCATTGAGGGTTGATGACCAACCATTGTAATTTGGACTATGACAAGGGGACTAGTTCCAGCTCAGTCCCCTTCCTCACAAGAACCCATTGTTCTGTAAGAGACACACTCTCCAAGGTCTAGGTGACGACTCAAGGAAGTGGCTAACGTCCCCCTCTCTCTCCTCTGACCCAACTGTGGATAGGCCCACTCAAGCCTAGGTTCAGGCTGCCCACACTGGGGAACCTGTGGTACTGGGCATGGAAAGAGGCCTGTGGTCACAGAAAGGTCATTGTTGACTGGTCTCCCATTGTGTTTGGCTTCTGGAAGAATGTAGGCTCCTCTTCCTGCTGTGGGCCTATAGTGAGGATGGTGCCCCGGGGGCAAACCAGGTACAACATGTCTGGTCCGCAGGGATGAGGTCACCCCAGGATGGCTTGGCTTCAAGGCTCTTGAGTCACACCTCTGAATGGCATCTTGTCTGTTCATCTTTATTGTTGGGAAGAATTTCGAAATCTTGTGGTTTCCTTTTCTTCTGAGCGTTTTCTCACATTTTCTGACTGATAATTCATCACAAATCACTTCACTAATTGGGAAATCAATTTTTTTCTGTAGGCTTTTAAAAGTCTTTTTTTTTTTTCTTCTCTTTAGTCCCAGGTAAACCACCCAGCTACAGTTACGAATGAAACGTACCAGGAGCGCTTGGCCCGATTAGAAGGTGACAAAGAATCTCTCATGTTACAGGTACGTCTTTCCCACTGAGTGTCTAACCCTATGTTACTGGCATCTGGAACACTCAGGGAGACCATAAGAACATTATAGCAACTCACAGATCATCTTAAGATTTGCAGAGTTGTTTTCTCCTCGCCATGCTATAAGGCAAATATTACAAGTACTTGGATGTCCATTTTACAGATGAGGAAACAGATTCAGAGACTTGTGTGAAGTCCTACTGTATGCAATCATCAGTGATGGAATTTGAAACCTTTAGTTCTAGCATTGTTTATAATATTTTTGAGGCCTTGGAGGGGCAGGGGAAAGGGTTAAGGAACTGTCCACTAAATAAAACAAAATATGACCGTAGTGTGCAAAACAGACCAGCCCTGCTGTATTTTGAATGCCTGGCACCCACACACTCCTCTACAGACCAGGTAGAGACCAGGAAGCAGGAGTTAATCAGATCCCCTCCTGATGTGGCAGAGAGTGCATGTGGCCTGTAGTATCTTGCGTCTATAAAGCTCTCTGAAGTGTCAGAAATTTCAAAAAGCTCAGGTTTCTTTACATGTGGGGATAAAAAAAAAATAGAGTTCAAAGTATTTTTTCTTTAGTTTTTTGTGTTTTTTTTTTTAAAGAAAAACCCTGGCAAAGCAGCTGACCCTCCTCAAAGTAGTTTACCTTCTGTTCTCCTGACTCAGATTTATTTAATGACCACAGATGGTCATTAAACTATTCCGTGCAGAGAGAACCTCCCCGGTTTTTCATTTCTCCAGCTTGGTTCTCCTCTGAGTGAAGCCTCTGCTCCGTGCTGGCGTGTTCTTCATCTGGGCCGGAGTGCTTTGCAGCTGTAATTACAGTAATAGCAGACATCTGCAGCAGGACGTGGTTCTGGTAGCTGACATGATGCCTCATAGTATTTGGAGGAAAGCGCTATCTCTTTGTCTTTGTCTGTCTCCATCTCTCCCTCCCATACTTCCTCTTCTCTCTATCTGTTTCACTCTCTCTGCCTTACTCTGTCTGCCTCTCTCTTTCCTCCCCATCTCTCTCTCTCTCTCATGCATTTCTTTAAAATTCTCCACTCTCAACACACCGTAGATAATGAAACCAGAATCCCCTTCTGGGGAAGCCTCAGTTTACCAGAATATTTTTTGCCTTCGTTCATAGGTGGAATGCCAAAAAACACAACCTAACAAGCTTATGGCTCTTGCTGTTTCCTCCTTTCCAACTAATTCCACTATGACTCTCCCCAGTCCCTCTTCTCCCCCATCTCCAGCTTCCATCATGCCCTTGGGAATTTCCAGGGTACTGTCACTGAGTTCCCTGACCCCTGATCTCTTCCATTCCTTCTGTTTCCTGGGCCTAACTAAAATTGGACTTTCTGGAGGTGGTGACGGCCCCCTGCCATTGCCACTGTCTTCAAGACTGGCTGCTAGATCTGTCCTCATCTTCTGCCTCTTCACCCAATTCAGAGGGATAGGCAGAGCAGTTAAAATCCTCCCTGCCTCCTGCTAGTTGCAGACTCTTGCTTGGCCTCACCTGCCTTTTCTTCAGTGCTGTTTACCTCCATTGGCTCACACACACCCTCTTTGGATGCTTTGTGGCATCATCCACACACTCACAGCCCCCTCCCACTTTCTTTACATGACTTCAGCACTTGCCTGTCATGGTCTTCTCGTCCCAAACCCCAAGCTTGGGATACTTAGAAGGTGGAAAGAACTGTCATCTCATTCAGCCATCCCCTGATGAGGATGATGGTTGTAGCATTCTATAGGGCTTTAAGCACATTCCATATGTTAACTCATATGTTAATAACCCTGTGAAGGAAGTCCTATTCTCATTTTTTACAGATGAGGAAACTGAGGCTGAGATTGGTCAGATGACTTGCCCAGGGTCACACAGCTAGTAAAGGTCTTTAAGTCCTCTACTCTTTCTGTTATGTCACATAGCTCTAGTTCATCCTCTTCTCCCCCTCCCCCATTACACAAATGGGGAAACTGAGGTCCAAAGAAGTTGTGACTTACAGTCAGTAAGAGAGCCAGGATTCACATCAAAGGCTATCTATCATAGCATCACAACCTTAGATCTAGTGGAGATCTTAGAGGTCATCTTGTCCAGTCTTCTCATTTACTAAATGAGAAACCTGAGACCAACAGAGGTTAAGCAACATGCCAAAGGTCATTCAGGTGGTAAATGACTGAGGCAGACTTTGAACCCAGGCCCTCTGGCACCAAATCAAGCCCTTTTTCGACCACCCCAAACTCACTGCCCTTGGCCTCCTACCTGCCCAACCTGCTTGGCTCCCATGACCTAAATCAATCTCCACTCTGGCTCAGATTCTGCAGAGGTGGTCACACCTCTGGCTTCACAGTCACCTGAAACTTCCCTCTTTGATCACAATCTCTTGCCTTTACTGAACCTGCTCCAGTCCCTCCACCCCTTCCTGGCCTCTCAGGTCATCAGCCCTGTTTGGACCTCACCCCTTCCCTTTCATTCCTTTGACCCTATCGTTGCATTGCTGCACCCCCTTGTCATTTCTGGTCCTCTCCACCCCTTTGATTCCCAGCTCGTCCCTTCTCCAGACAGGCAGCACCCAATGAAGAAAGTCATAGCTGAGTCCACTGCAGATCGATGGTGATGATGACAATAGCTCTGGAGTAGCACTTTAAATTAATTACAAGCACTTCATAGACATCCTCTCGTTTCAAGACCGATGTATTTCCTGCATTAGGCCATACCTGGTTCTCGAGTGTACAAGTATTGTTAGTTGTATTTTATAGCCAAGAAAATGAAGGCTTTGGCCATGGTCATCCAGCTAGGGTCAGAGGCAGGAATCCTTTGGGCTCTAATTCCAGCCTTGTGTACTCTGCGCTTTGCTGCGGTGCCACATCAGTGGCCCTGGCTAGGCTTTCACTCATACACTCAGTCCTTTTGTTCCTGTCACACTTTTCACAGCATCACTTACTAACTTGCTTTTCAAGCCCCCAGTTCTACACCCCACTCTTCAGTGTCTAGAAAGAGCAGCCTTTACTCTTTCTCTCTGCTTCCTCACCACCCCACAACCTCTTATATTCTGACTCCTAAGCCTACCATTTATTAAAGCTGCTCTCTCTAATAATAGTCAGCCTCATAGTGCTTTAAGGTTTACAAAGTGCTTTATATGGGTCTTGGCATATATTATCTTAGCAATGACCTGGTGCTGCTATTATCATTTTATAGTTGAGGAAACTGAGTCTGGAAGAGCATAAATGATTAGACGAGGGGTCACAGTTCTCCTTCCTGTCTTACTTGCCCTTCTCAATGTCCTTTTCTTATTCATCCTCTTTTGCCTCCTCCCTAGAGCAGAAGTAGATGTGCCCTTGTTCCCCCATCCCTTGGTAGTTCTTCTTATCTATTCCAGTGGCTTCAATTGACACTTCTACTCCAATTCAGTTTAATTAAATTTAACACTTATCATTTGCCTAATATGTGCAAGGCACAGTGCTATGTGCTAGACTCACAGACACAAAATTTCAAATAGCTTTTGCCTTCAATGACCTTACAAAGTTATCTTTGTGTGTGCCCCAAAGTATCTCCAGTTCCCCTTTGGATGATTCCTTATGGCCATCCTTATAGTATCTTAAACTCAAAATCAACAAAATGTAATCCATTATCTTCCCAAAACTGTCCCTCCCAACTCAGTTGTATGGGTGGTATCACCTACCCCTGCCCCCACAGTCGCTCAGAGTCAAAACATCAATTATCTTTTGAGGCTTCGTTACAGCTCAGTGCTCACACACACACACACACACACACACACACACACACACAACCCTCTGCAATAATCAGTTGCTAAGGCTTTTTGGAGCCTACCTTTAGAGTATTCCCACCTGGCCTGGCCTCCTTTCTCGACCCTTCTTTTATATATGTATTTTCTCATGCACACTACTCAATGGCTCTTAAAGACTCCCCAAACTGGATTCAGCCTGCTCTTGCAGGTCCAATCCACTTCACCCCCCTGGATTTCCTATCTGTAACCCTGTATATGTATAAGGCAGCTGAGTGGTACATTAGCTAGAGCATAGGGGCCTGGAGTTAGGAGGACCTGAGTTCAAATCCAGCCTTAGATGAGCTGTGTAACCTTGGACAAGTCACTTGACCTCAGTTTCTTCAACTGTCAAACAGAGATAATCTCATCACCTCCCTCCCAGAGTTGTTGTGAGGAATAAATGAGATGTTTGTAAAGTGCCTTAGTACAGTCCCTGGAGCGTAAGTGCTATACTAAATGCTAGCTATCATCATTCTTACTACTGTTTAATCATTCGTAGTAGTAGCAATAGCAGTAGTAGTAGCAGGGGCACATCTACTTCTACTTTAGGGAGGAGGCCAAAGAGGATGAGTAAGAAAAGGACATTGAGAAGGAAAGTAAGACAGGTAGGAGATACTACCAGTGCTGCTACTACTACTACTACATTCTCATTGGTACCTTTAGGCTGATCTCTGAAGTTCCAAGAACCTGACCTGCTAAAATCCTGCTCAGATTTCTCACCCCAGGCCACTCCCCACCTCCTCCATGGAAACTTCTCTGATCTGTCTTCCCTCTCCAAACTGGACGTGACTCCTTTGTTCCTTAGATTTCCCTCTACACTTTACATCTTCCTTTTTTTCCAATCACATTGTGCTTTGCCCCATAATCATCTGCCTACATGCCCGCTGATTCTAATCAGATTTCAGCCCCTTGGGGGAAGAGACCCCCATTTTATACCCAGGGTGGAGCACAGTGCCTTGCACACACAAACAAGGCCCTTAATGAATGTCTCTTGGATTGAATTAAACTGAGTTAACTTCAGGTCGGAGACCAAAACAAAGGACATATTTGTTCCAGTTCAATCCTATCTCTCCAGCACATTCTGTTTCTTCCTTCATGGTCCTGGAAAGTGAGAATCAAGGGATTCTGGGTCCCCAAAATAGCCTTAGGCAGCATGGAAATATTCTGTTATGCACTATACCAGCCAAGGTGGAAAAGCAGAAAGTGATATTTCGGTGAGAAGGGATTTCTGGAACACTGGACATGAAGTCAGGAAAGACATGAGTTTGAATTTGGCTCCAACACTTGTGTAATCCTGGGAAAATAACCTGGCTTCTCTGAGTTAGTTTCCTCTTCTGTAAAATAGATAATAACACTTGTCCTACCTAGCTCCCAGGGTTCATCTAGAGAGGCAGCTGAGTTGTACACATCCTTATCATTTCTAGATACCCCCTGAGTTATCCAACACATTCATTCACCCTGAAGAGACTCATCCCATTGTTAATAGAAATGTTGCTGTCTCATCTAAGAAATGGACAAAGAGTGTTTGGAAAGGATTTTAATCAATTTCACCTTTGCCTATAGAAAAAGTCTGGACATAGATCAACATGGGTCGTCCTTGATTCCATAGGGGGTCTTTGAGCTTTTTCTGCACTCTACTAACTCAACTGTTCTTGTGGGGCAGTCTATATTATTCCCCAAGTCCAGTTGGACCTCAGAGGCTGCAAATGAATGCGCAAAAACAAAGACATTTCATTTTTGTAGAAAAGAAGTTCAATCTATAAGTTGTTCTAACACTTGAAATGTATCCATTTGGAGAGATGCCTGGAGATGCCACACAAAAAAAGGCCTACTTTTGTTCTAACTATGCCCACCAATTGAATTGAAATTGAATGGAACTTCCATCCCCTTAACTTGAAAGTGTAGTGGTCATCATGGGACTACCACCTGACATGTGCCTGGTGGAATCCCTGGCTTTCACTGACGCATTGTGAAATGAGAAATGCATATATATATCATGAGAGTGTAGTATATAAAAGTAGCAGAGCTAGGGATGCAGATAAAGAATGAAAAAATAGTCCTATGGCTCCAGGAGCCACCATGTAAAGTAAAAGCAAAGTACCGGTCATTATAGAAAGTAGAACATACACTGGCTTTTGTGTGGGAAGTTGAATTTAAATTCCACCTCTTCTATTAACTCTCTGTGTGACCTTGGAAAAGTCACTTGTTCTGTTTAGGTCTCAGTTTCTTTATTTGTAAAAATGGAGGGATTTTAAGCCTAAAAGGTCCCTTCTACTTCCAAATCTATGGCCTATAATGTTAATGAAGGAAATAAATTGAACCATATAAAGTGTTTTCCGACAGACGAAACCCAGAGACAGTATACTCTGAAAGAAGATGTCAGTCTATTTACTGTTTTGGATTCTTTAAAGTACCAAACTTCTTTTTTTTAATGATGCAATGGGGGGGGGGGGCATTTTCTTTGTTTTGGTCAATGTTCCTTTGTTTGGTAGGGTTGGGGATTGGGAACTGCTTTTAAAACAATTGATGTAGCTTTTAAAAACCGCATGTTAGACGAGACAATTAAAAATAAAAATGGAATAGTAGCCAGTTAAAAGGAATGGAGAACTAGATATTAGCAGACACCTGGGATGAATTACTGTAGTTGAATACTATACTTAGCTTTGAACTTTGTGGCTGCTTATGCAGAGATAGAAGCACTGAGTTGAAAAAACCAAAACCAATAATGGTGATTTATGGTATGGGTAAGCACTCTCAAAGATGTTTGTTTCAGATATACTTAGCTTACAGAAGGAGCTCCTTTTAGAATAAAATGGTTTTGATGCATTACTTCCTATCCTGAGATCCAAAAAAGAATCTTAGAGAGCATTCTTCAATATCCAAGAACATAGAATTGTCTAAAAGTAGCACTGAGTCTGAACTCAGTGGCCTGAAATGTTTTGGAATAGTAAACAAATACATATGTGTAAACTGTTGAGGCATAGCACAGGTTAACTTCAGGCAGGTTGCTTAACCTTTTGATGACAGTGTGGAATTTTTTTGAGACATCTCAAACAGAAAGTAGTATTATAAAACAGAGCCAGTAGAGAATGCCACGGAAATGGTTACCTGTAACATACAGTTGTTTTCTGGCATAATTCCGTTCACCAACTGCCAGTATTTCCCATTAGTCAAAATCTCTAGCAGAGTTTTTGAAGTTCTTTAGAAAGATGACTGGCTTTTCATTACCATGATGCAAAGCCGCTCCTGGGTGCCAGTTTCTTACAGTCATGTTTTGGCATGTAGACCCTGGAAACCTTTCTGGAGCCAACTGTTGTCAGTGCTAACACATGCCCTTTACATCCACATTCTTTAATTGCTTCCAAAAGCTTGTCTGATAGGTTAGTGATTCTTATCCCTTCATGAGAGGTGGAAGGTCATTGGTTAGTTTTTAGCAGGGTGTTGGGGTTTTTTTGTTTCTTGTTTTTTTCCCCATCTTCTCCTTTCAAGTGGTAGACTCAATGGGTAGCTAGCTCAGATAGAGCTACGTTTCTTCCCATGGGCATAGATCTGCTGTGTGCTGTCTTACCTGCTCTGCTCTACCCTCCCATACGAGGAATATCATTGACCTCATATGAACATATGCCTCTCTACTAAGGCTTTTTACAAATGAGTCTCATTTGCTCTCCTGCTCTTCACTTAGAAGACAAATGAATAGTCTGCTCCAGGAAATATCAGAGTGCTTCTGGTGAGGTAAGAAACAGACCTTTCCCCCTTCGTTTTGTTAGCAGAATCTAAATGTTCCAGTCACTGGAACCACATCTTTTGGGACCACCAAGTTGTGGTTGATATGAAAATGAGTTGGCACTGATTATTTCACAGTCTGATTTTGTGGTCCCCCTACTCTAGGTGAGTGTCCTGACTGACCAGGTGGAGGTCCAGGGTGAGAAAATCCGGGACTTAGAAGTCTGCCTGGAAGGGCACCAGGTGAAACTCAATGCCGCTGAAGAGATGCTACAGCAGGTGAGGCTAGAGATACAGAGGAATCCTAACCAGTTACTGGAAAACTGCAGACCTAAGGGTGCCTTAAAATCTGAGCCTCAGGCAAGTGGATTAAAAGAACAGGATTTAAAAGAATTAGCGATTTCCTTTACTCTTTGCCCAGAAGAGCACAGACTGGCTAGTTTCTTGTCAACCCAGGAAATTACTTCAGTGGCTGGTCATTAACAAGCTTCTGGAGAACAAGCATCATGAGAGTGTGATATTGGCAACGGGAGAGTTCCAGGGGAGAGAGCCAGTCAGCTAGAGTAACCTTCAGGAAGGAGTCATGGGAACAGGACTGGTCACAGTAGCTAACACGGAAGGGAAGAGGATGGGGGTCAAAGGAGCTGGGGCGAGGGGCACAGGGAGGCAACTTGCCATGGTGAGTAACCTGGGAGGGAAGTAGGGGAACAAGGCTAGCCACAACCTGTTGAGCAGGTTCAACTTGGCAACAAAGTAGAAATTTCTCAAAAGTTAATTCAGTACAACAGCCCTCTGTTGTCAGATTTAACCCAAATATCATCAGTGGCTTTATGTTAGCCCAACAGTTTTTGAGAGAATGGCTTTGTCCAGTAATCCAGAGGAATAAAATATAACCAACCAAAGGTGGGTTCCTAGAACCAGGTGGAGTTTGGTGAGGTATGTAGGCTGGCAGTTTCAGTTTCAGGAGTGTGGGGGTGGGGTAAGAACAGGGCCGGAAAGCAAAGTAAATGTGTTTACAGGTCAGATCCTAATTACCTCTGAGAACAGCAAGTAATTGCTTCTGCCTTTCTCCTGAGCCATCCGGCAAGTACCTGAGGTTAGAAACACAGGGAAAGCTTGTTTGCAGCCGAAATAAGGACTGATTGAATGAGAAGGGACTTTCAGAGATTAGGTTAAGGCCAGGTGATATTTTCAGACCAAATAGCTTGTACTAATTGAGCTAGGATTTTTTTTTCTTTCAATGCTTTATTAACGTAGAGGCATCATTGAACATAGTGCCTGCCTCACACTAAGTTCATGTAAGGGCTTCTGATATATACTGACTGTGATCCTGGACAAGGGTCACATAATCGGTCCGTGCCCCAAGCAACTAAGACTTTAACTTCTGGAACTGAGCTTGCTGGTTCATATCAGTAGAGGGAATTTTTACTGGGAGTTCCCTATACCAATAAAATCATAGCTATGGTTCCCCTCCCTTCAAAAAAATTGCATGGATAGTTTTGCTTTTTTATATTGCTATCATCTCTTAATAACCTCCTCCCTTCCTTGTAACAAAGAAGTGCAATTAAGCCAAACAAACTGAACCTTTGACCATGTCTAACATTGTATGCCCATACTCTACTGTGCCTTTCATGAAAGGAGAAGCTTTCCTCATTCCTGTGGAGTCGAAATTGGTCATTGCAGCGATCGGGGGTCTGACGTCTTGTGTCTTCTTTCATTCACATCACTGAGTAGTGTTCTCTTACTTGGGTCTTACTTTGCATCAGTTCACGAAAGTCTCTTAATTCTTCATGTTTGTCATTCTTATTGTCCAAGAATATTCCGTTACATTCATAGACCACCATTTTTTCACCCATTACCCAACTGATGAGCACTTAATTTGTTCCCCCCCACCTTTTTTTGACTTCAGGTTAGAATTTTCTTTTTAAATCTCTCCTAACGTTTAGCATTTCACTAATCCATAAAATGCCAGTTACCAGAATATGTGTGAGTTCCAGAAAGCAGTTTTGCACAGATTTACCTTGTTCTATTATATAGAACAAACACAACTGAGGCCTGTGTATGTGTGTGTATGTGTATTTAAGCTCAAAACTGTCCATGTTTCCTTCATAGGAGGCAGCATGGTTAGTGGCAAGGACCTGGACTGGGAGCCTGGATTCTTATCCCAGTTCTATCATTAAACTGTTTTGTGAACCTAGGGAATCACATAGCCTAACTCTTATTTCACAGTTGTTGTTGTTAAACACCATTATTTTCCCATTCATCTAAATGAAAAACCTCAAGATAATCTCTGCCTCCTTTACCCTCCACATCAGGACAATTCCCTCTCTACCATGGGCTATCTAATCCTACCTTTAAAAGAGGTCTCATAGCCATCCTGTACTCTTTGTTCCCACTGATATCACTGTAGTCCAGTCCCATGTTACTTTACATGTGAACCATTATGACTGGTGTTAACCCCTCTAGAGGTGCTTTCCCATCAAATGGATCCTATGTTGTACCACCATATAGCTTCCTCAGACATGAATGATATCACTTCCCTACCCTTTTATTTCCTAATGAAAAAATAAAGTTCAAACTACTATACCTATCCAGTCACAAATTACCCTTTCAGACAGTATCCCCTCCTATATATTCTCTGTTCCAGCCAAAACCATTCCCTATCAACCCTACCTCTTCACCTTTTATCTTCCCATATCCAGCTACTAAAACCCTAGACATTTTTCAAGGTCCATCCAAAATGGCACCTCTTACACAGTGCTTTCAGTGCTTTTCTGAGCTGGCGATCTCTCCCCACTCTAAATTCTTAGAACAGTCTGCCTGTAATACTCTTTTTAAAAAACAATTTAATTTATGAAATAAAACAGGCATTTCCATAGTATTTAAAAAAAAGATGATTGCATATGTACCACTCTTAATAAGACTTTTATCAAATACTAATTTATGCAGAAGTTGTTTGTGTGGGTCTTCATCCTATGCTATTGGACTCTAACTTTCTTCAGGACAGGGACTATGTTTTAGCCCTTCTTCTAAAACTTCTAAAACATAGTAGGTACTCCTTTCACATAACAAATACTCCATAAATATTCGTTGAATAAGTACATAAATAAACTTGCCTTCTCCCTGTCTTAGCTTCCTCATCTGTAAGATACCGGGGTGGAATTAGTTTTCTTTCATATTGTTCTCCTATGACAACTTCAGATTTTGTAAACCAACAGGATATGTGTGTCATTCTGTTAAAGGAATTGTGCACAAAGCTTTGAAGGAAAGAGACTCTGATTATCAGGTTCCTCAGATTCTAGTCTGTCATTCTGTGGACCTATTACTTCCTTTTTGTTTTTTGTGGTTTTTTTCTTTTTAAGTCAGCAATTTACACTGTTTAGAGCATGGAATCAAAGGATTTAGAGCCGGGAATGTAACATCACATCAAATTCTTAATATTACTGATGAGGAAATTGAGGTCCAGAAAAGTTAATGGATATAAATTCACACAAGTAGTTAGTAACAGAGCCAAAATTGACCCCAATTCCTTTCACTCCATCTCCAACTACCACAAAATACCCAGTTTGGAAACTTAGAAGACATCTCTTCCAAGTATTGATGCTAGCATCAACCATGGCCAGCTAAGAGCTGCCGTTATGTTGTTTGACAACCCCTCATTCATGAAAAAGAAGCCAAGTTTGCGTTTTCACGACATAATCTTGTTAAGGCACTTGAGGGCAAGATTTCTCTCATTTCTACATTAGAGTCTCAGATACCTTTCCCAATGATAGTCAATTAATAAGCACTTTTGTTTTCATTCATCACCTTGAAGTTTTTACCATTTTTTCTCAGAACAATATGCTCTTTTTTGTGTGGGAATTTTTCAAGCTCTGAATGGAGTTACTTTGTGTCTCTTGCCAAAAAAGAGAAAAGGCGTGATAAGAAACCCCAAGCCGCCCCTGACATCATCGGTCCTGTAACTGCATGGTGTTGTAAATTGTGGACTTAACAAATGAACATTGGGATGAGTCTGTGGAAGCTGAAGCTTTGGGAAGGTCAGGCTGAAAACAGTCAAGGCAGCTGAGTTACAGTAGTTCACTTGTTTGGCTTATTTTCTCTTGGGACCAACTTTATAGATGGTTTTCAGATTTACACTCTTGCTACATCCCCTAAATCCTGAGGTCAAAGTGGTCTCTGGGACATATGCAGTTCAAATATCATTCAAAAATTCTTGTGGACTGAATTTTTTAACATTAAAGTCTTACTTTTCTAGAGTATGAGAGGGCCAAAACCCTTTGCTAAGTCATTTTTGTTGTTGATATTTTTTAAATAAATCTTCTCTTTCCTTTGGTTATGTGGCTTTGGTTAAGGTGACCACACTTTGGAGATTTCTGAATTACTGGTGGAGTTAAACATCCAAAAACTAATTATTCTTTATCCAGGTACTTTACAGGTGTGAGCAAATGGAGGCCAACCCGTCTGGTTGGTGGTTTGGTGGGTAGCAATGTTTCCACCTTTTTCATTTATCCTTGGGTCTATCACACTGTCCAGACTTCATTGTAAACCAATGGACATGGGTTGAGCAGGCTCCAGTTTTTCAAAGGGCCAAAGAAAAGATTTATATTCCTTTTTCTTCGAAAACTTGAGTGAATAGAAATCATCAAGATGTTTTTAGTGAAAACCTAATATCCAGGAGCCAGTGTTTACCTACTGTTCTCCATTTGCTTTTACATTCGTCCAAATGAAGGCTGCCCTCATTTCCCTGTACTCCCAGCCTGAACGCAAACCCCAGAGATAGATGTGATGATGAATGCCCTTCATTTATCTTGTATTTTTTTAACAACAATAGTAATTATGTTTTTTTCATTTCCCACATCCACTTACCTAATGGGCTCTCTCTTTTTACAAAGAAAAACAATTAAGTAAATTAGCCAACACCGTGGCTGCTTCTTATATTATATCCAATGTTCCTTTCTCTTGTTCTCCGACTTCTACCAAAGGAAGAGAGACAAATTTTCTCATCTATTTTCTGGGGCCAAGATTGGTCATCGCAATTACTCGCATTCTGATTTCCTTTCAATTACATTTTTATAATCATGGTCTATATTGTTCTATTGATTCTGCATGCTTAATT
This sequence comes from Potorous gilbertii, assembly GCA_028658325.1. Classification (NCBI taxonomy): domain Eukaryota; kingdom Metazoa; phylum Chordata; class Mammalia; order Diprotodontia; family Potoroidae; genus Potorous; species Potorous gilbertii. Next base: position 233,523,504 of record CM053772.1, on the reverse strand, counting down.
GCATTTGTTTCTTCAAATAATTCCCTATTTCTTTGAATCTTTTGTATTTGTACTTTGAGGCATCCTAGTATGCCATTGCATTTATGTGCGGCAATTTGTTTAGCCATTCTGTAGTTGATAAAGACCATCTTTGCTTCTGGGGAAAGCTACATGTCTATGTTTGTGGAGGTTACAATGCTACATAAACATTTCAGTCTTTATCTTTTCTTTCTCTTCTGGTGCCATATGTGCTCTGGGGAATTTTCCTGAAGTCCACTTTGGGCCTCTTTCATAAGGGCTTTGCTATTTTGGCCACAGCACTGATGTAATGCTACCCCTTGGAATGCTTGCCTACTGATGGGTAGAGACTTGCCCACTCAAGGGATGAGTCATTCTACTTAGAATCTCCTGCCAGAGTCTTCCTGGGGTTTGGTAGTAAAAGTAACCTTGGCCCACAGCCCAGTGGCAGAGACCTGATGTAAACAATGAATGTTCTATGCTCAACACATTCTCAGTAGCCTATATATCCATTATCCTCCCATTGCTGAAGCACTGAGTCTGCAGCAAAGAGCATCAGACTAGCTAGTTGGACACTACTGAACATGCAGCATGGGGAGTATTATAATACACCAATCTGAGGTCCAGGGTCAGGAAAATGACTAACAGTCCACTCTGGCTGAAATACAGAACATATGAAGGGAAGTTACATGAAATAAGGCCCAAGGTCAGTTGGACAGATTGCAATAGGCCTTAAGTGCCTGGGCTGAGAAGTCCTGAAAAAAATTGGAACCCACTGAAGATTTTTGAGCAGGTGAATGGCATGGTCAGACCCATATCTTCGGAAGATTACGTTTGCTTCTGTGCAATCCTCTTCCTAAGGCAAAGTGATTAGACACTAAAGGGAAATCCTAGGATTGGAACGTGAACCCTGATCCCTTGACTACACATCCAGCATTCTTCTCCTCTTCTGGATTGCCTTATGTTGTCCTGTTTTTAATAATGCAGCAGTGGTCAGTTTATCCAGAAGATAATTAGTAATACTAGCCAGCATTTGCATAAAGCTTTAAGGTTTGCAAAGGATTTGAAAGTTTGTGTCTCATTTTATCCTCCTATCCACGCTGAGTGTAGTCATTATCTCCATTTTAAGACACCCGAATCTTGGCTTTGGCTCTTCTCATACTTGTGTGACCTTAAGAAAATCACTTTTCTTCTCTGTGATTCAGTTTCTTTACCTTTAAAATGAAAGGATTTGGCCGCATCATCTCTCAGGTCCTACCTAACTCTGGCATTCTGTCAGTCCATACCAGGGTAATTCTTCTGATATTTTCCACTTAGTGTGCTTTACACATAGTAAATAATACTATATATAAATATAGCAATATTTACACATATGTTTAAATAGTAAATAAATATAATATACAAGTGTAAGTGTAGTAAATATAGTATGTAGTATGTAATCAATAGATATCTATTGACAGAATAAACTAGGAACCTGTTAAACGCCATTTGCAATACCTTTGCCTGTAAGTCCTGGAAAATGTCCCAGAGCAGGCTTGTTTGACTTAAGTGAAAAAAAGCACAAATTTGGGAGAGGAAGTCCCAGCCCTTCCTAGGAATGCCTAGGAAGGAAGAAGGCCAGATGCTAAAGAAATCTGACAGGAGAGAGAAGCAGACAGCAAAGAGGTGATTATGGAATCCTGTAGCGTAGACAATGTGCTTCTTAGGCCACCCTGGATGTGTCTAGTAGAGTTGTGCCCAGTAGTTTTTGTTCCTCACGCAAGTAGAGAATAGGCAAAGGATATTGCCTAGAATAGAGCTAGTGGGTAGTGGAAGCCTTGCCCCAGGATACCATGAAAAAGAAAGAATCACATCCTGGATGAGGCTGCCAGGGGGTGAATCCCAAAAAGGAAGGAAGAGCACCTCAGTGGTACGGCTGGCACCTTCTAAGTTTTTTGCCTTGGGCAAAGCCGCAGAGGTCCCACCCCTATGATGGCTTTCATGCCAAGTGTTCATAATAACTCCACCCTAAAAGTGATGATAGTGTCTCAGAGCTGCCTGGCAGGGTTGATCTTCCTTTGAGCCTTGGGGTCCCATCAGTGATCTGTGATAGCAATACTAGAGACTAGGAAGACAAGGACGGTAGCCTTGGTGGGCTTGATTCATATTCCTGGCTGCCTGCATACCTCAGTCTATAGTTCATTTAGTTAACACATATTTATTGAGTGCCAACTATGACTAAAGCAAAGGAACGATGTGTTGCAAAAATGCTTTTATGAGAGGTTTCACCCTGAGTTGTTAATAACCTCAGCTATAAGCTAACTTCTTACCAGGGATTACTTGATGTTCGACAGGAGAGCGGGAATAGCATCCAGGATATGGGATAAGATTGGAGTGACTCCTAAAGAACATACATGTTCAAGGAAAATAGCATCAGGCCTCCCCCATTTCCTTATTCCCATTTGATCTGAGTAAATAAGTTTGCAGTGAACAATAACTGGGGTCCTGGAGGGAAAGAGAAATCTTCAGAAATGGATGGAGAGAAGGAGTTCTAACTTGCAGGGTAAGGAGGGGCTTTACAGAATGATCATAGATGAGTTTTCTTAGCTTACGTAAAAGCAGTGAAAAGAGGACTGGCTTTGGAGACTGGAGACATAGGCAGACCTCAGTTTCCTCAGATGACACTTCAGAGCCTCTCTAAGCTCTAAATCAAGGATCTGACAGAAATATTCCATTGTTGGTTTCTGTGAGACAGTGCATTAGCAGCACAAGAGAACGTAGTAAAAATACAGCTTACTTTGATGTTAGCAGAGTATTTGGTTGGCATCATCTCTCATATACCAGTCTTGGGGAAAAATGGAGACTTGAGTTACATGATAGTACAAGATGTTAGATTTGTAGCGAGTTGAATGGTTGGACCCAAAGACTATCATTAATGGTTCAGAGGCAGCCTGTTCTAATGGACAGAATGCCTGTTCCAGTTCTTCCAATTCTTCCTCAACCATTTGTGTAACTTGGGGCAAGTCAGTAAACTTCTTTGGGCTTCATTCTCATCGGATAATTAGAGTAGGAGAAAATACCTCAGATCCCTTTTAGCTCTAAATGAGCAATCCTGTGATGTGCTGGAAAACATCCCAATGAGAGTGATTAGGATGGTGAAATGCAATCTGAAGAAAGAAAACCACTTAGGGATAATGTGGTAACTGGAATCAGGTGTTTTTGCATACGTCCCACGAATGAGGGATTGAATTCCTTCTTCTTGGCTCCAGAAGGAAGAATGAGCAATGATTGTTGGGAGATGGAGAATGACAGGTTAAGCTTTATGGAAGGAAACCCTTTCTGAGTATTTTGAGTAGTCCAGAAATGGAAGGGGCTTTCTCAGGAGATTGAGGGTTCTTGAAAGTCTCCAAACAAGCTAGGTGACCACTTGTTGGGTGTGTTGTTGAAGGAAATCTTGTTCTGCAGCAGGTTAGACCAGAAGGCCTCTGAAAATCCCTTCCAACTCTGAGATTGCAAGATTCTGTGAAGGACCTTCAAGTCACAGGGTGCTGTCCAACCTTTTCTCAGATATCTTAAGCTTGATTGTACTAGGGGGTGCCCATAGAGGAGGTAAGAATGTGTCAGATATTTAAGTTTTGATGGATCTGGGCCAACTGATGTCACTCAGAATCATAGTGTGGCTCTGTCATTAGGAATTACTGAGGGAGTCGGGGTTTAATTTTGTTCCAAGTCTATTTTTTTTTCTTTTAACTCTTTATCTTGAAGTAGATCCTATTGTAGTTTTTCAGTACTTGAAATGTCTTCATACACAAACTAAGGCCAGATCCAGCGAATCATGATTAGAGAAAAATAGACAAGAGGTAATTGAGGTTGTAAGATACAGACGTCATGCCTCCTCAACAGATAATGTTTTAGGAACAAATGAAAAAAAATCGGGTGAGAACTGGATTTCCTAATTGGAAAAACTATATAGAAGATGGCAAAGACCAGCCCAAGGCAGTCCAGTTCAAAAGGAAGCCAGAGGAAAGGCTTCTTAATTGATGAACAATGAGCTTGCTGCTGCTGCAGTATAGAGCATGGAGAGGAGAGGTTGCAGACTGTGGAGACTTTGAATAACTGACTAAAGAATTTGCACCATGCTTGGTAAACTGGAGAGTTTCAAGCAGAGGAGTGTCATGACCAGATTCGCCTAAGGAAAATGTATCTGGCAGTAGCCCACAGGCTTGTTTGGAAAAGGAGACAAGAGGCAGGAAAACATGCTGGGAAGATGCTGTGTAACAGTCAAGGAGACTGGTAATGAGAACTTGAACTCGAATGAAGATGGTAGAAATGGAAAGGAGAGGGGATGGGCATGACAAAGATGGACAGGATTTGGTTATTGATTGGAGGTGAATGATGCATGGGACAAAGAGCTGAAAATCAAGGCTACTGGAGTTGGATGACTGGGTGAATAGTGTACCAATGACAAAAAAAGTTGAAGTCATGAGGTAGGAGAGCAGCAGGTCCAGAGGAAAGGTGATAGCCTCAGTTGGGGACATGTTAAGTTTGAGGTGCTACTGGAACCACTAACCTGGAACCAAAGGTTATTGGAGATGGGAGTCTGGGAGTGTAGTTGAGAAGTCAGGGCTAGAAATAGATTTGGGAGTTGTCTGTGTAAAGGTGTATAGGATCTACTTTCACTGTGCACTGGGGCCTCCCATTGGAGTTAGAGATTGCCAAGGGAGCAGAGAGAAGAAAAGTGGGCCAAGGACAGAAGTTGTGGGGAGAGGGGACCTTAAGAAGATAAGAGAGCACTGAAGCCCACATAAAAGCAGCAGAGAGAGAGGAAGAGCCAGGAGAGTAGTGTCTCTGAAACTAAGGTGGAAGGGATGTCCAGGACAGGTGGTCAGCAGTACCAAAAGCCTTAGAGATTTCCAGAAGTTCTGGGATAGTTTTTTTTAAAGCCATTGAATTTAAACATTAGAGACAAGCTTTAGTAGAATGGGAGGGACATTCTACTGGAGTAGCCCATCACAAAGGAGTGTAGAAAGCAACTGATGAGCAAGTAGAATTTTCCCAAAAGTTTGGCAGTACAGGAGAGGAGAAATGGGAGGGTATCTGAGTGGGATGGAAAGAGAGAAGGAAGTGGATTTTTTTTTTTTAGATTAGGGATACCTGGGCGTATTTATAGACAGAAAGGAAGGAGCCTGTGGAAAGGGAGCAAAGAGTGAGTGGCTGGCTAGTAGCTACAAGGTCCAAGAGGAAGTGGGAAGGATTGGGATCAAAGGTCCAGATAGAGATTAGATTCTGAGTAGCAGAGATACCTAGTCCCCTGGGAGAAGAGACTGATGCTGTTTTAAGGAGTGGAGGAGGGGAAATGACAAGATGTTGTTAGAGGGCTCAATTTCAGGGAACTGAGAGAGGATAAGGGGGTGGTAGAATATTTTAGGAGTTTTGTCAAGTACCTGAAAGAGGCTCCCCCTCCATCATCTCTGTTCTGATCTCGGTTCACTGTTAGGAGTCTGGCCATGTTCATTTGATTAAGGTTGTTTCTGATCAGACGACAACACAGCCCTGGGACTCCGCTCCTAGTACACCCCCAGGTTCCTTCTGATCTTGTCAATTTGTACTTCATCTTGGTCCAGATGAAATCCTATGCTTTCCATGGTAACCACAGGCAAAAAGTGATGTAAGGAGGGTGCCCTGAAGTAGGAACAACAGAATTTGGATTTTGGCTTCTAGATTTCAAGGTAGAAGGGACCTAGAGGTACTCCACTCCGTTTGGGGTTGGTAGATGCGGAAGTGGAAGAACCAGAGAATTTGAGCCTAGGTTTTTCGCACTCTCTATCCCTTACATCAAGATGTTTCTCATTCTTATTATATATATACTCTGCCATAGATAAAATAATTACATTTATAATGATGGCGATGGTGCTATTACTGTTGTGCCTGGGAGGCAAGAGTTGGCCTCCCACATTGCAAGGGATCTGGAAACTTGATACTTATCTTAAACTGAGTATTTTCCTACCACAGAAAAACTGGCTTACACCACCCAGCTCACGTGATATTTCATCATACCACAAAGCTAGCCTAACATTTCACAATAGATATGTCCCTTCCCAGCCACTGGGGAAATCAACTTCAGATTAGATGGCAGCTTGGTATGTCTTTGGTATCAGGCTTCCATATAGAAGCTCCAGGACCTGGATTTTCTGGGAAGCCTCAATTTCAAAAAAATCAAATCTTTTTTTAAAATAAGACTTTGCAAAAGAAATGTCATCTACCAGGCAATGTGTCCTAAATTTTGGTCTGCTTCCACAATACAAATAGTGTTCCTCAAATCAATTTTATATATTACAGGAGACCATAGTTCCAAAAAATCTCCCAGGGGAATGAACATAGTACTGGGCGTAGTAGGGACAAGGGATGAAGAAAGTTAGCTTCTCTTAGTACCTTGCCTTGATTTAACAGAAGCTCCAGGATGGCATCTCTTGTCATCACCTGCCTCTTGAGGAGCTTGAAGGATTGCTAGAGCTTGGACAAGTTCCTTGTCCTTTCTGAGACTCAGTTTCTCCTTTCTTCTCACCCTACCCATATCCAGTCATCTAGTCCCATATAATCAATTATATCTTAATACTGCTTGCATTCATTATCTCCTCATAAAATGCCACCATCTTGACTAGACCCACTTCACCTCTTTCCTGTACTGATATAATATTCTCTTCTTACCTGGTCTCTCAGATTCCTGCTTCTATACTCTCTAATTCACTCATGCCAAAATAATCTTCCTAGTGCACTAAACTTGCTTGTGAAAAATATTGCAAAGGGATTTTCTTCCAAATATGAGATGGTGTGGAATCATTCTAGGAAGTTAGAGGTATCACATGTACGCTAATTTTACAAGGAGTTTAGTAGGGGAGAAAAAGAGAAAGATAAGAGGCTAGCTAAATAGGGCAGAAGGTTCAAGTGAAGGCTTTTTAAGGATTTATTTAACATGTTCTTTGGTGATAGCAAGGAAGTAGTGGAGAAAAGATTAAAGATTCATGAGGAAGAGAGGGTGATTGGTAGAATAAGTTTCTAGGTAGCAGATAAGAGCAGGTGATTGGCTATAACAATAATTAGCTATTTTTATAAATCCCTTCAAAAATAGGAAAGAAGAAGGGAATGGGTGATTCTAGGAAAATGTATGAAGGGGAGGAGTTGAGGGAGTTCCTTTCAGCTTTAGAAATAGAAGGCTGCGTCCTCTACTGCAAGTGTAAGGAAGGGCATTCGTAGTTTCGGTTGGCATCTTGAGGAGAGAGGAAAGGATTTCAAATGGAACTGAAGAATGAGACGGAGAATCAGTAAGAAATGAGTGGAGAGATTGGTGAATCATATTGCTCTCAGTCAGAAGGGTTGTCATCTTTTCCACACTGTGCAGCAACCGGGGGTGGGGGAGAGGGCATTGTGCCCCCATTATGCCGTTGTGCAAGTGAGGGAGAAGCTCCTTTTCACTGCAAAGTGCTGGCTAGTGATTGGGCATTTAGCAAGTTGAGGGAGGTATCAGTGTGGAAGTGGGCTGTGCTTGTCTAGAGTGGGATGGGCGATCCATGTGCTCTTTGGTACTAAAAGAATTCATAAACTTTTGTTTAGTTTGTAAAACTAGTTGGCCCTTCCCTTTTCCCCATTCCCAGGATAGTTCCATAGGCATGTTACACTCTCTGTGCCTTCCCAACCACCTACTCTAATTTGTTTTGTTAAAGACCCTGCAGTTATACTTCAGATAGTCTTATTTGGGGGCACAACCCTCCTGAGAATACCACCTACGAAATTGCTCAGCAGAATTAACCAAGCCTTTAACTTCAAGACGCCAACAAGGCCAATTTGTATTTTCATTTCTTTCAACTGCCCATGTGTTCATTCTGGTTTCACGTTGCTTCATACCACTAGAGTACTCTGTCATTTGTTGGGAACAAGCTGGACCACATCCCACTAATGAGCCCTTCCAGACAAGTTGTGCTACAAGATGGAGATAATTGTTTCAAGACGTGATCCTTTTAAGGAAAGAATATTTAACTTTCAATCCCAGTTCTTTATATCAAATCAACTCAGAAACGGAGGGTGGGAGGTGGGAGTAGGAAAGGGAAGCTGTGATAGAATCATTTTTGCCTCCCATATCTCCCTTCTTTCTCCTCCCTAACCAGCCATCTCTCCTTTCTCTCCCTGCCTCCACCTAAGAAACTTCACTGGTCAGACCAGGGAGAAGGCTGCTATGCCTCATGGCTCCTTCAGAAATATCTGTAATGTCATTGGTGTGGGTACTGGCATAATCCCATTATGCCAAATCCATTCTCCATGCCTTTGCATTGGATTTCCTAGCCCTTCCTGGAAAGCTCTCCCTTTTTAGTTCTGCCTCTGAGAATCCCTAATTATCAGTCCCTAATTACCCAAGTCAAAGGCTAAGTTTCCCATTCTCCTAAATGATAGTGCCTTCTCACCCCTAAATTACCGTGGACTTTTTGTATGTGCTTTGTACGTACTTGTCCATTTGCTGTTTTAATGGTTGTGGCCCAAACTACATGGGAAGCCCTCTTTCTTTCTCTTCCTATGCTTCTCTAGTTCACAATTAAATGAACAAACATTTATTAAGAAACTACTCTATGCCAGGCACTGTAAGCACTGAATTCCACCTTGTGCCAAGTTTCACATAAAATAGTGTCTTAGGATGAAAAATGGAATCTCAAAGAAAGGAAGTAACCCACTGGTACATCCTTAGAATGTGTCTAAAACCTACTCTAGGAATCTTAAATGACTTGTTTTGCTTAGTTTCCAGGCCAGAGCACTAATGTGCTTTAATCTGGTGTTTCCCAGTTGACCTGTCTACATGTGACCATGTCCCGAACCGTAAAGTAATTGGTAAGCCTCTGGCAGCTGCCTCCTTCTACCAGCTATAGATGTGGGCAGAGGTCCTTTGGCCCAGTGTGTATGGCAGCCCAGAGGGAGAACCAGGATCTCTGTGAGAGATGAAGGACCTGGAGCCTTGGGAGGGGTCAACCAGCTCTTTGGTCCAGTGAGAATGAGGACTCTTACCGAGGCACCTAAAACACGAACCAAACCTAAGCAATGAACAGGACAAAAAACCATCAGTCGTGATAATACCTCCTCTAGTGGTCTACATCCATCTCCTTTGAGCCTTAAAAAATTCCCATGCGGTAGATTCCCTGGGTACATACAATTATCACTTTGTAACAGATGAGGAAATTGAGGGTCCCAGAGGATTAAGTACCCCAGGGGGCTCTGAGTTAGTCAATATTTTTATCAATGTCTTGAACAAAAGCACAGATGGGATCTTCAGCTGGATTGGAAGGTGACAGAAAGGTGAGATTGGCATTAACTCAATCATTACCAGTCAGGATCCAAAAGGATGAACCGCGCTGAATTTCATGGGGAGGACTACAAAGTCTTCAATCTGGATTGGAAAAAATCAACTTTACAAACGAAAGGGAGAAACATGATTTAAAAGCAGTTTATCTCAAAAGTATCTGGCGGTTTTAGTGGATTGCCTGGTCAGTACCAGTCAACAATCGGGTAGCTGGCACTCCTCACAAAAGCTAATACAGTTTTGGTCTGTATGTAGGTAATAATGCCACTGTCCTCTGCGTTTGTCAGACTAGACGTAAATTCTTGTGTTCTTTTCTGGGCACCATCAGTTAAGGAAGGTTGCTGATAATCTAGAGGATGCCCAGAGGTTGGTGGTTAGAATAGTAAAGTCTCAGGACACTTAAGATTGTTTGAAGAACTGGGAGTGTTTCATTTGGAGAAGGAAAGACCTAGGAGGTTTGTGACAGCTGTGCTCAAGTACTTCAAAAGCCTGTAAAGCAGAAAAGGAAGTGGGCTGGTTCTGTTTTGTCCTCCAGGACAGAACTTAGGACAATATGTAGAAGTTTTGAAGGGGCAGATTTAGGTGTGGCATCCGGAAGACTTCCTTGGAGGAGGTGGATTCCCCTTCTTTGGAGGTCCCTCCAGCAGAGGCTGGTTGTTTCATCACCCTTTTTGGGTGTTATGTTATAGATATGAGACGTCCCTTACAACTCTGGAATACTGTGATTCCCTGAGATAACAAAACCAGATTTGGACAGCCATGTACTTACTGAGGGGGGCCCTTTATTCTAATATTGGGCTGCCCCCCTTAGAACTACTTTGTGACATTAGAAAACTCATTTAACCTCTTTGGACCTAGGTTTACCTACATGTGAAAAGTGGACTAGATCCCATCCAGTTCTGAATTCTCTGCTCCTGTGATTGATTAGTTAGGGAAAGTCTGGGTTCCCTACAGTTTAGGGACTCTTTCTACCCAAAAGCTTTAAACCTCTGTGTCTAAAGAAAAAATAGTATCTTTCAGTTATTTCCTAGTACTTCAAGGAGTCCTGGCCCTTTGGCAGCTTCTCCTCCCTTTTGCAGGAGGGAATTTGTCATCAGGGTCTCAGTCACTCTCCAGGGTCAGTTCAGGAATCTTGGCTTTGAGTATCTTGAAAAACCAACTGAAAGTCTCACTGCCAAGTGAGTGTCCCAGGCAGTCAACACTATAGGTCTTCAAAGGATGGATTGGTCCCCAGAATGGGAGCAATGGGGCTTGAGCTGTGCCTTTGGGGCTGGCTCAGTAATGCTTAGAATTTCAAAAACATTCAGAGGGCAGAGGGCCTTCTAGGAAGAGGCTGCATCATGATGGGGAAAGGGGGGGAAGAAACACCATAGTGTTTGAGGAGTCATGGTGGACAACTGGTAGGAGCAAATTGATTCTAGAGGAATTGTGGGAAATAAAACTGGAAGTTATTGGGAATAACCTCAGTTTGGGTTAGGATTTGGGGATTTAAGGAGAGGCCTGACTAAAGTAATTTCATTGCTAGATCTTAGTTCCAATTCTGCCTCGGCCATGGGTGTGTCTGAGAAATCTGAGCTAGTCCCTTAACCTCCTTAGTCCTTTGAATCCTTAACCTAGATGGCCTTGGAACCCTCTTCCAACTTTAGATCTAGGTTCCTAGGATTCAGAGAGACCAGAGGACTTAGAAGAAACCTCATCTCCAAGTCCAGTCCATTTATTTTACCAGTGAAGACACCAAAGCCCAGAGAGTCATTTGCCTGAGGCCCCACATATGGGGACACAGCCAGAATTCAGACCCAAGTCCTCTGATTCCAAAGCAGGATTCTTTCTGCCACCCCATGCAGATACCGCACTCCCTGGCTGCAGGGAGTAAACATGTCAACACAAAGACAAAAGCAAAACAGAGCCTGTCCTTGAGAAGCTGCTGTTCTGATGGCAGAGACCCTGTGTATATATACAGATCTATACAAGACATATAGTAAGCAACCACCGGGTACCCTGGATAGCAATGCACTAAAGGCCTCTTCTACACGGTGGTATTTAAGCCAATTCTCAAAAGGGACCAGGGGTTTCAGAAGGCATGCAGGGAGAGCCTTCTGAGGTTGGGGCATCATCAGTATCTTGGTACTGCATGGACATGTACAGAGATGGGATATGCGGCGTCATTATGTTAGGAGCTCATGTTCGGCCAGTATCGCTGAATGACTATGTGTGGAGGAGAGTAATGTAAGAAGAATGGAGAGACAGGTTAGAAGAGTCCGGGTTGGAATCAGCCTTCAAGGCCAAAGTCAAAGGATTTGTGTGGATCAAGTTGGGATTATTGTAAAGCAGCTTAATACAGTGCCGAGCACCTACTAGGCACTTAATAAGTACTTCTTCCCTGCCCCCAAAGAGTTTATATTTGATCCTATGATAAATAGGGAATCACTAGATTATATTTATTCAGATCTAACTTTTCTGGCAACTATATAGAGGATAGATTGGAGTGGGGACCCACTTTAGCCAGGAAGACCAAATGGGAGACCATGGAAATACTCCATATGGGAGGTGATGAGGGCCTTAAATATGGTGGCGACTATATGAGTGGAAAGAAAGGGAAGCTACACTAGAGATATTGTGAAAACAGAGTTGATTGGATATGGCAGCTGATTGGATATGTAGAGTAAGTAAGGGTTAGGAGTAGTGCAGATCTGGATTGTGGTATAAAGAAATATAGTTCGGAAGATAGGTAGGTAGGTTTAGGGTGAAATATGAGTTCTGTTTGAATGTGTTTAGTTCGAGATGTCTGCTGAACCAACCAATCTGATCCAGAGCATCCACAGGCCACTGGTGAGGCAGTACTGAACCTAAGGCTGGATTTAACAGTCTGGAAATCAGCTGCAGACTGATGACCTTTGAACCCATAGGACATGATGAGATCACCAAGTGAGAGTGAATTGTCTCCTCATCAGAGTCAAAGCAGACTGACATTTGTAACTTTCCCCCTAGACGGCAGAGAGAGTAGATGCTCTTTAAAATTTTCAAACAGCATCTCAGTTCCTCTGTGCCTTGTGGGTAAATAAGAATATAAACCTAACCCTTAATAGGAAGGCAGAAACTGCTTTAAAAAAATTTCTTTTTAAGTTTTTCTGAGGGTCCCTCTCTCAGATGGACCTAGGACCTTTTGCTCCAACTAGCTAATCTAATCAGAACAAATGAAAGGGCATCTTTCAGCCTGGGGAAAGGGAGATTTGGAAGGAAGCAAAAACTCCTTAAGGAACTTGCCACTGTGAAGAATGGGATGTCATTCATTATTGTATACTCTTGGCATGTTTTTATGTTTTTGAAGTGATGGAGCAAGCAGTCTTCTTGGTATTGACTCTGTATTCTGAGAACCTGAATTGAAATTCTGCCTCTGATATTTACAGCTTGTATGACCTTTGGCACATCACTGAAATTTCTTTGAGCCTCAGTTTCCTCATCTATAAAATGAGAAGGTTGAACCAGGTGACCTCTGTAGTCCCTTCCAGTTCCAAATCTATGAATCTCTGCCCAAATGGTTTTATCCCTTCTAGCTATCTTGTGTTTATATTTCCTCGGACGAAATGCTTCTCTTTTCTTTCCTTTGGTTGAGTGAGTGTGGAGTGCGGTGTTCGTTATTAGGAAGGTTGAAAAGAAGCCATTTTTCATAAAACATTCTTTGACTTCCATGGACTGCTGTAGATTGGTTCAGAGAAGAATGCTCAGTTTGGACTTGGAGTATCTGGGCTCTGACCGTGACTCTGTCGCTTGCTTACTCCTTTTGTAGCTTCTGGCAAAGCTCTTCGTCTCTGTAGGTCTCAGTTTCATCATTCGTAGTGTGAAGGAGTTGGACTAGGGACCTCTACAATGCCTTCCATCTCTAAACCTATGGTTCTGTAACCTTGGATTTCAGGGCTGAAATCTAAGGGAAGAGTCCAAGGAGTACTGTCATGGTTCTGAGTCTGACAGAGGCACAAGAAAAGGATGGGATGGGCATTTCTAGGAAAGGGAGGAGGGATGGAAAAGCCATCTTGTCCATTGGGTTTTTAAATGAAGGTTAGGATAGGACAAGAGCTACTCTCATCTTGTGCCCTAGCGGACAATGGTCACAACCTTCATAGATCATCTTATGGGTGCCCATCCTTTCCACCAACCGTGAATCTCTCCTTGTGGGAGAATGTGCCCCACCCCTTGTGGTGTACAGAAATAGAGAAGTTCAGAAAATAGGTAGGTTTAGGGTGAAACATGAGTTTGGTTTGAATGTGTTTAGTTCAAGATGTTTGTTGAACCAAACAATCCAATTCAGAGCATCCAATAGGCTGTTAGTGAGGTAGTACTGGACCTAAGGCTGGATTTAACGGTCTAGAAGTTTGGGAAGGGAATATTAAATTACAGCTTTCTTACTATAATGTTTCATTTAAGTAAATTTGAACTAATAATATTGCCTGACAAAACCAGAAAAAAACAAAAGCAGGTTAGTGGAGTCTTGTCAACTGTCATTTCTGAGTGAACACAGTGCCGCAGAATACCTTGAATGTGGGCTACTTGTTTCTGGGGTTCCTACACATGACAGAATGATGCCACAGATGCTCTATAGGGAACTGAATTGATGAGCTGGTGCAGAAAACTTAGACAAAAAAAATGAGTGAGCTTGAGGTCACCCAGTTTGGGCTAGTGAGTGTTTTATAGTCCAGTTTGATTGTTAACTCTTGTTTTCTTTCTAAATTTATCTGACTCGTTTCCCTTATCAAATAATCATACATACTGTCTGCCCCCTGCTTTTTCTTCTCTCTTTTTTTTTCTCTCCCCCATTCCTTCTCTCCCCCCATTTTCTCTCCCTTTTTTTCCCTCCTGTCTCTCTCTCATTATAGCCTCTTTCCTTCTTCCCTTCCAAACTCTTAGAAAGCTTACTTTGCCCTCATGCCCCTATTGGCTTATAGCCTGCTCCTGAAGGTCTTGAAATGCTCCTCACCAACCCCCCCCCCCCAAAAAAGACTATTGGAAAAATTCCTGTCATGGTCACTACTTTAATGACCTCTTTTCTGTCAGCATCTCTCTGGCCTCTCAGTGCCCTCTGCCATTTCTGTAAGTCTTCTTGATACCTTACCATCCCTTGCCCTCCATGGCACCACATTCTAATGGTTCTCCTCCTACCCTTCTGAGCGCTCCTCCATCTCCTTGGCTGGTTCTTCATCCTCCTCCTGCCCCTTAACAGTGGGTGTTTCCCAAGGTTCTGTCCCAGGCCCTTTTCATGCACTATCTCCACCATCAGTCTCCCAGTACTTCATACATCACCTATGTGCAGGTAACTCCCCAGTCTTATCTCTACCCTTAACCTTTCCCCAGAGGCCTGTTCCTGGATTTTCCAGCCTCTTGGATTCCTTCATCTGGATGACCTGAGCTCAGCTTGTTTGAGATTGAACCAACCTCTCCAGCTAACCATGAGCTGAGTGAGGGCACATTCAATGTCCCACACCCCCTGGGCAGGTTTGCTAAAAAAGAGGGAGGGACAGTTTCTCAATCTTGCTCCACCCCAAGTCCTTTGGATTCCACCATCTCAGAGATGACCTCCTTTCTACTCCCATGGTTCCCACCCCAATACAAACCTGTTTTAGGCTCTTGCAATAGCTTCATGAGTGATCATCCCCCTCTCCCACCCATCCTGCTATGTAGGTATTCATAGGATCATAAACTTAGACCTTAGAGACCATTTAGCCCCATTCTCATTTTACAGACAAGGAAACTGTGGCCCACAGAAGATAAGTGAATTGACCAAGGCCATAAGAGTAGTAAGTGGCAGAGGCTGGATTTGAACTCACATCACAGAGAGATGAGATATTCTGTCTGCAGTGCCATTCTCCTTCCAGTTGTTCCCAGTGCACACCACCACATCTCTCTTTGCTACCAGAACCTGGCACAGAGCCTCAGCTTTCTCCTAGTGAAGCTCTGTTCTCCCTGCCTACGGCTGGGGTAGGGCTGGGGTGGTGCCTGGGACCCAACGGGCCTCCTGCGGGTTGGGACCTTTCCTTTGTTTTTCCACCCCCCCCCCCCATGTGAGCTACTTTCAATGGAATTTGCTGCTTTCTTCTCAGAAGGAAAGCCGACAAGCAGCACAGTGGGCTCATGAAGAGCTCAGATGAGTTTAGGGCCATCAGGCAAGCTTCGCCCTTGTCTCTCAGGTTCATGCTGCTTAATTAGAAGCAGTTTGGTTCTGCCAGTGGGAACAAGGCCAGAGGTTTACCTTAGGGCACCTGCTCTGCAGATGAGCAGGATTACGCAGTGGAAAGAGCGAGAGTGAGGGACAAAGAATCAGAAGAGATCCAAGTTCAAATTCCACTTCTGACTGTCCATGGGCAAGTCTGAGAATCATAGCATTAGAAGCAGAAGAAAACTTTAGAGACCTTCAGAGAAGGATGAGGAAACTGAGGCCCAGGGAAGTTAAGTGTCTTATTCACTATCACAACCTAAGAGACCCAGGGGAGCCCACATCAGGTAAGTCATTAAGCATTTTCTAATGTGCCAGGCACCATGCTGAAGTGTTGGGGCCACAAAGAAAGGTGAAAGACAGTCCCTGCCTAATGAGAGAGGCAGTGTGCATACAGGTGCACCCAAGCCTCTGCTCAATGCATTTGATCCTCTCTATGCGTCAGTATCCCCATCTCTGAAATGGGTATAACAATACCAGCATCCTCTGTTTCCCAGGGCAGTTGTGAGGATCAAAGGAAATACTGCGTGTAATAACCTTTAGCCCTTTCAGCACAGAAGCATAAGTTCTCTCCTGCCCCATCCCGCCCCAGGCCCCCAACAACACCTGCCTACGAAGGGCTGATTCTGATCCCCTGTGGGAGGCATCTCTCCACTCCTCTGAGCCCATTTGTTAGAAGTGTCTAACATGCCTTTTCTGACTGCAGGAACTGTTGAGCCGCACATCACTTGAGGCACAAAAACTGGAGCTGACAGCGGAGGTGTCTGAGCTGAAGCTCCGGCTGGTTGGCATGGAAAGGGAACAGAAGGAACAGGAGGAGAAGCAGAGGAAAGCTGAGGTGAGTGTCTCTGGCACACCTCAGCCTGCCCAGGGGCCTGGGGAAAGACCAGCTCTCCAAACATCCAACTTGGAAGGCAAAGCCTGTGAGCACCCCACAGGCCGAGTGAGGAGGAGAAAAACTGCCCAGGCTTTGGGGAAATACCCATTTGGCCTAGAAGGGAATTTCCCATTATGTTCCACCAAGAGCAAGGCTGACCACTGCTATCTGCAAGGCTCTTGGGGCAAAGTGGGACACAGAGAGAAGGATGAGAAAAACCACATGGCAAAGCAGGCAGGAATTTGAATCTTGCCTCACTTATCGATTTGTGTCACCCTGAGCAAGTCACTGGTCATCTCTCTGCCTCAGTTTCCTCATTTGTCAATGAGCTCTAAATCCTGTGAGTATGCCAGACTCTCCTTCAAGCCCCAAGCCCCAAGAGGAGAGGTTATTGTTGATGAAGCCTGCCTGCCTCCTCAGAGGAGAGACAGAGGAGTGTGAACTTTGTGAAGCTTGATTTTTTTGTATTGAGGGAAGGTTCCATTTAGGGACAAAAGGACAGAGAGGGAATCATTAGGAAGTTACATGGATGTTTCCAAAGATGAATCATCTACACCAATGAAACCAATGTTTTTTAAGAATATTAGCGATATCCTTAAGGATAAGAGAATGTCATGTCTGATATTTATTTAACTGGAGTGCAGTTGGTCCCCAAATGTGCCAACATTGGCAGCTTTTTGGGGAGACTCAAACATGTGCCAACAGGGTGTGAGAGCTTCTTCAGTGATCTATGCACCGAAGCAAATGTGTGTCTACATGAGCAGCTTCTCTTGATCTCAACTCTTTAGTCCTGGATAAGAGAGATGGAATTATGGCTGTGCACTAGAAAGAATAATGGATATGGAGTCAAAAGACTCCGGTTCAGTCCTGTCTCTGACATAGCCAGGTTATGTGATGTGGTTTCTTGGAGCTTCAGTTTTCCTCATCTGTAAAATGGAGATAATGGAATTGTCATTCTCTTTTGTAAAAGCATTCTATACATGGAAGCAGAGAAAACTGGGTTGTGGAAAGACTAACGGGTCTGGAATCGGTGGAATCATGCCCAGCCCCTCGCTCTGTTGCTTATTACCTTGAGCAACAGTAATGTTAGCAATAATAACTAGTATGTTTATGGCCCTTTAGACACATGATCTCACAGCCGCTGTGTGATTTGGGTTAGGGATGGTGAGCAAAATTGCCCCATTTTAAAGATGAGGAAACTGAGGCCCAGAACGGAAAAAATACCTTGTCCCACAGTCAGACATTGCATGAGTGTCAGAGGCAATATGGTAACCCATTTCTTCCTGAATGTGCCACCGTCTACTATGCCATTCTGCTTTGCAAGTAGCTTCACCTCGGTGGGGATTCTTCCTCTGTGATCTGTCAGGTCCCTTACAGCTCAGTATTTTCTGACTCCTTCTTTCCCTGGGCTGTTTTTAAAGAACCATTTATGAATGCCTTTCATTTTGACCCCACAGTCACTTCCCAATACTTGCCC
Organism: Potorous gilbertii; assembly: GCA_028658325.1. Taxonomy (NCBI): domain Eukaryota; kingdom Metazoa; phylum Chordata; class Mammalia; order Diprotodontia; family Potoroidae; genus Potorous; species Potorous gilbertii. The sequence continues at coordinate 233,505,629 of CM053772.1, read as the reverse complement.
CTTTCCACAATATAGAATCTTCCTTTGTATCTGGACAGAAATGTCTTCTCCTGTGTCCTTGACTAGTGGTCATCGAGCTGTAGGTAGGTTTTAGAGCCTCCTATGCTGTGGCATTTTTGGACTGGTCAACTTGTTGGGAGATTTTTCCATATGTCAGACTGAAATTTGTTCTTCCATGACTTCTACCCATTGTTCCCAGTTCTGTCCCCTGGGACCAACAAGAACAATTTTAATCATTTTTCTAAATGACATCTTTTAGATTTTTTTGACAGTTTTCATAACCCCCTAATCCTAGCATGGCATGGTTTTTGAGGCCTTCCACCATGCTGGTGACCTTACTCTCTATACATACTTATAGATTTGTTGGTGGCTTCTTAAGAAGGGTCCCCCAGAACTGAGCACAGTACTCCAGAGTGATCAGACCAAAGCTAAAAACCTCCTTCATTCAACTGGACATTTAATAAACACCTACTGTATAACTGGCATTCGGTGCTGGGATTACAGACCCTCAAAAGGCTTTAATCCTTTGGGGGGAAATTCTATCCTTCTATTTTTATTATAAATACAGTCTGTGATAAATTAGATTTGAGGGAAAGTTTGGGGTTGCCATATGATACTGTTGACTCACTGAGCTGACTAAGTATTCCATTAAATTTTTCCATTGACTGTTGTCAAAAATTTGTTTCAGATTCTGATGTTGTCATTCAAGCCATTAGCTTTCCCTCCCAGCTTTCTGTCATCTGCAGCCTGATAAACCCAACATCTGTGTCTTCATCCAAGCCACTTACATAGATGTCCGATGACACAGGGTGAAAGATGGATCCCATGAAGCTATTTTTGGCAACTCCATTACAGCTCACGGCGATCACAGCTTCCTCTTCTAAGTTCTCACAAATTATCCCTTTAATATATAGGTATCTGGGGCCACAAGTTGTATTACTGCCCTCCTTTCTAGGTGAATATGGTAAATTCTTGGACCACTCTATCAACATCCCCCTATTTCTGGGATTCTTAATCTGTTTATGTTATGGATACTTTTGTTAGTCTGGCAAAGCTGAAGGACTCTTCATAGTCATATTTTTAAATGTATAAAATAAAATATATAGGATTATGGAGGAAACCAATTATATGGAAAAACAATTATCAAAATGTTTCTTTGAAATAAATTAGAATTTGAGGTTTGAGAGCTCCTATTCTCTTTCATATTTGCTACTCTCTCTGTCTGGTTTAGTAGAAATTATATATATATATAATCCCTCCCTCCCCCAATCTTCACTTTGAAACTTTCTTGACCCCAAATATCTACTTGCCAGAATAAATATTGGGTCTCAATATAGATGATTCTTTAATAATCTCTCTAAACCTCCTAGGACCAGCCTCAATTTCCTTTTCTTATAAAACAAAGAAAGGTTGATCTATTTCAGGAATTCTTAACCTGGGGTCCAAGAACTTTAAAAAATGTATATCTTTTGATAACTCTTTTTCAATATAATTGACTTCCTTTGTTATCATATGTATTTTATTTTATGCATTTAAAAACATGATAGTGTTGGCGCAGGGGAAGCATGACACATAAAGAATTAAATTGGGGGAAAGGAGGTAGGGAACAAGCATCTAGTAGACACTTATGTGCCAGGTACTGTGCTAAGTGCTTTTCCAAAGATTATCTCGTCTGGTCTTCTCAAGAACCTTAGAAGACAGGTACAATTATGACCCCCATTTAGAGTTGAGTAAACTGAGGCAGACCAGGTGATCTCCAAGGTCCCTTCCTATTCTAGATCCTGTGGTCCTATGAACTTCAAACCAATTTGACATCAAAAGCTTTTCCAGGCACCTTCTTCCAGCTTCCTTCTATCCCGGCCACAAATGCTCCAATTTACCCCAGTTTGTCAGTTAGCTAGTTCAAGGAAGAGTTGGCCTCAGTTTAACTTCCAAGCATTCTTGAAACACTAGAATGTCTTCTGCCACATTCTCCATAGCTTTATCTTTTCTCACCTCCAAGCTGTCAGAAAGACAATGGAGCATTTATGCTCCAGCATGTTCATGCTGCTTCCTGAGCAGCCTGACTTGTGCCTGTTTTCCCTCAGCCTATCCCTAGTCTCTCAGCCTATCCACAGCCGAGTCCTGAGGAGGCCGAGCTCCTTTTCTTAATCATTTTAAAAACAAAGACAAGATGGACAGCACTGAACATTTCTCTGGTTTCTTAGCAAACCATCTTTCCCTAGACCCCACCCCTTTTCCTTCTCCACACCAGGATTTAAATATAAATCTGCATTCTGTTACATGTGGGAACTGCAGGATCTAAGTTTACAAGCATAAAATTTTTAAAACAAAACACAAAAGAGATTTTTTTTAAGCTTACCATCAGAACAAGATAATTTACAAAACAGACTGGAGAACTTGGAAGTGGGGAGGCAGACTGAGAGCCTCTCCCTAGCCTTAGCTTCCCTCCCCCAGGTCCTCAGCAGTGGGGGCTTTTGTTCATTCACTTCAGAGAAGCTGGATGATGTTAATTTCCTTTGGGATCTTGTAGACCTGGAATAAGCTGATTTTTTTTTTAATCCCATTGCAATTAAACCAGTCAGTTGCCTCCTATTAAACAACCCCCTTTCCCCTTCTTTTATTCCTTGAATTTTCCTGTTCTATGGATGATGAAAAAAGTTGCCTACTCAAACCAGACAGTTTTATTGGGTTATAGTTCTCTGAAAGGATTAGTGGTAGGTTTTTTCTGAAGCCAATCACTGAGATGAGGTTGTTAATTTTTTGCAGATCCTAGTTAGCTCTCAGTCCAAGGCTCACAGGCTTCTCAGAGTCTCATGGGGGCGGGATTGGAAAGGTCACACGAGCTGCTTGTTTTTCTGCTCCTGTGATCCACACTCGGGAAGAGCCAAGTTCGACTCTAACCCAGAACAAGTCATTTCACCATTGTCTGCCTCAGTTTCCCCAGTTATTAAATGGGGATCCTCATAGCATCTTCCTCATGGGATTGTTGGGAGGATAAAATGAGATAACATTTGTGAAGTGCTTAGCCTATTACAAGGCCCATAATAGACATTTAATAAATACTTCTTCCCATCCTTTCTATGCACTGGCAGTCTTTTTATTTGGTTTATACATTTCTCGTTTCCTTAAGGACAGTTCTCATCTTTATATCCCTCATCTCTATCCGTAAGCACTCAATTTCTCTAGTGCCTGGCAGTTCTTTTCCTCACAACAGCCTTAAGTGCCTAGTACGTGCTAGGCAAAGGGGATACGAAGACAGATGATGCCGTGCCTCTGTGGTGGTTCAGGAATACCAGATCTTCTATTATTAGTCTTATTGTACTCTTTGTAACTAAGACTTTTAGTGCCTACTATGTGCTAGACACTGTGCTAAGCCTAGAGAATACAAAAGAAAGGCAAAAAGCAGTGTCTGCTTGCAGGGATCTCCTAGTCTACAGTATTATTATTCTTGTTTTCTGGATGAACAGCTCGCCCAGATGGTAAGTTCAGAGACCTAACTGTAACTCAGAATCCAGTGTTCTTTTCTCTAGACCACATTCTCTTTCAGGCATTTATTTTTTCAAACTACAAATTTAGTAACATTTGCAACAAATATAAATCAATGTACAGAATATGGTACTGAATGCCATATAAAAAGTATTCAACCTGAACCATTTAACTTTTGGTTGGAAAAAAAATAGTATATAATAAAACCTGATACAAAATAGTCATGATTGGTTCTGGGTTCTCTCTCCCTCCCTCCTTCCTTCCTTCCCTCCCTCTTCCCCCTTCCACTGAGAGGCTAAGTGACTTGCCTCAGGGCCACACAGACCAGTCTTTTTCTGCGGCAATGTGATCCTTAGGTCAAAGGATTTGATCTAGTTTTTTGTATGTTTGTTTGGGGCCCTTTATGAATTCAAGCCAAATTGTTTTCCAAAAACTTCTTACCAACCTATAATCCCTCTGTAACAAGGTTTCCCCATATCCTTTCTTGTAAATCCTTTCCTTTGACAGTTTAATGGATGTAAGGTATCACCTGAAAGTTATTTGAACTTGCCTTTTTGTGAACAGCTTTTAAAGAAGTCTGTGTTTCCTTCAAAAATAGTTCTCTGAATAGTTCTCCTTTGGGGAATGGGTATTATTCATGGATCATAGAGTCTGCATGTCAGATTTTGACCAGAGATATTTATTCCAGATTCCCTTCCCTGCATCTGTTTCTTTTCTTTGTATTTCAGAAATACTGGTTTTCTTCATGCAAATTCCTTTTATCTTTGACTAAAACCACCAGTTTGGTTGCCAGGGATTTCTTCTATTTGTGTGATTTTTAACATTTTTCTCTTTTCTATTAAATTATTGTATTTTCATGAAGTCTACCTTATGATAAGTTGTATTATTTGGATCTTTCTTCCAGTTGGGACTTATTTAAGAATACAACATGTAATGAGATAATGAGACTGGAATATGATTATCTACCCCCTTTTTTTCCAAACTGATAACCATTTTGATAAAGGATTACTTACTCATTAAAGGTTGGGAAAAATTTTCCTTGTGCATCTTTCTGGTCTTTTACTGAGGCAAGTCATCTGTCCCATTTCTCCTTCTACATATGAGTTATTTAGGTTGGCTCTTTTGTCAGTTTTGTGTTGTATATTTTGGTAACTATCAATTCATTTCTTTTAAGTTTTCCAATTTATAAAACAGCTCTCATTTTAAATTTTAGTAATTTGTTTTCTCTTTGCTCTGATTAAACTTGCTAATTTTGAGTGACTTTTTTGGTCTTTCTAAAAAGGTCTTCAGCATGTTCATTGTTTTCTTATTTTCTGTCTTATGAATAGCTGCTCTGATCTCAATTGATTTACTTTTTCCATTTTCATTTGATATATTCCATTATATATATGTCTTTGATAGAGGCTTTTGTTCCTTTTCTAAAATGTATGAATTTTTTTCTTTCTTGTTCTTAGAGGCATTCATAACTATAAATTTGCCTCTCAGTATAGATTCAGTTGCATTGCATATACTATGATATGCAGTGTTTTTATTGTGATCTTTAAATGTAGCTGTAATTTCTTCTTTCCATAGGCATTACTTGATTTTGTAAAATTCGGTTCCTTGACTTTCGTAAGCATTTATTGTCACCTTATCACTGCCCTAACCCCTAACTAAACAATAAAAAGAAAAAGATAACAAATGTGCATAATCAAAAAAAAAATTCCACATTGACCATGTCCAGAAATGTATGTCCCGTTCTGCTCTTTCAATCGTTGCCTCTGGCAGCAGGCAGGGATATGCTTCATCTTCTGTCCCTTGAACTCATGGTTGAGCATGGTGATCAGTTATTAAACTCTTTCAAAAATTATTTTCTTAGAGGCAGCGAGGTGGCATAATGGATAGAGCATCACAGTGGATAGGCAGGAGGCCCCGAGTTCAAATTTGATCTTAGACCCTTTAACTAGCTGTGTGACCCTGGGCAAGTCACTTAACCTCTATCACCTCCAAAAAAAGTTGTTTTCTTGATATACATCATACACATATTTTCTACATGTTGATCCTTTTCCTCTGTCTTTCATGTTTGAGGAATATATGCCTAGTAGAAGTATTGCTAGATAAAAGGATATGCACAATTTAGTGATTTTGGCCTGTGGTTCCAGAATGTTTGGATCAGTTCACAGCTCCATCAACAATACTTGATGTACCTGCCCTCCTCACATTAAGTGTCCAAATTTTTTGTTCTCTTTCAAAACTGTATATGTCTTTTCAAAGAAAATTGACAAAAATGGTCTTATTTTTTGACTTTTTTACCCCATTCACTACTTCCCACATCCCTTTAAAATCCAGTTTCTTTAATACTCCATTCATTTGGTAAGTTATTTTTGAGTATGTTGTATTCCATCATCTCAGTGACAGAATCTAGTATTAATTTTCTATTTATTTTTATAAAATGGATCTTTTTTTTTTTATATATTTACTGTGTTCCTATGAATAGGCTTAGGTATAGGGGCTAGATTTGATTTGAATGATATTGAGAACTCCTTCTACCTAGGCAGGAAGATACCTTCTCTGAAACACTTGTCTGAGTGTTGGAGATTTGCCTGGGTGATGAAGTTAAGGGCTTTGTCTGGGGTCATACAACTAGTATGTGTCACAGGGAGAACTCTAGGTCTTCCTGCTCCAGAGACCCCTCTCTCTCCACTAGATCAAGCTGCTTCTTCTATAAATATATATTCAAATTTGATGTGTTCTGATTTTTAATAACATTTACAAATTCATCTAGTTTGAATTTAGCTTTGTAGTCAGATGTCATCGATGCCAAGTATCCATTCTTACATCTCCCTCAGCACCTAAGACAGTGTTGCAGAGCACTCTATGTTTGTTGAATGCAATTAAATTGAACTGAGAAGCTTCCCACAATGACCCATGGTAAATGATGGCTTTTTGTTTAGATCCTCTGAACAAAGCAAACTAAAAACTCTTTGACTATAAAAACACTCCATTATTTTTTTCCCATCTTGAAAATCCCAACAAAATTCTCATTCATAGAGGGCGTTAGTTTCCTCGACTGTGACATTAGGAAGTTGGACTAGTCCCTGCTCTAACTATCTGTGATTTTGCTCTCCTGTCTCTTCCCTTTTTACAGTTAGTAGTGAATCTGATCAGTGATCTACAGGAGCAGATGTGTAGACTACAGCTGGAAATCAGTAGCCAAATTCAAGAGAGAATGTTGCAGGACAGGGACCACATGGATGAATGTAGCCCTCAGGAGAGCCCCCAGGCCAGCAGCCCCGATGGCTTGCCTGTATGAAGCATACCTAAGTATATCCAAGCATGAGTTGGTGCTGCCTTGAGTTTGCAGAAAATTCTGGGTTCTACTAACAAGAGTCTGCCTTGGGTACCATTCCTGTATCTGACTCTGGGCAGAGCCCAGGGGCCATTTTCCTTTCTTTGCCTTTCCCCATTTCATCCCTTCATTCTTGTATCTAAAGTTATCCTGGAGGAACAGCATGGCTTGGGCAGTCCTTCCTAAGACCTCTCTAATTGTGTGGTGTGTGTCTATTAACAACTGGACGGTAACGGCCCAAGGGCAGATAAGAGAACTTGCCCAGCTGCCGGTGGGGAAGAGGAAGACCATATTAACCCACAAGGTATTTGCTCACTTTCCATGAATTTGGAAAGCATTTTGAGTTTCAGTGAATTTAACTATTCTTCTGACATAAGAGAATTCCAAGGAATTGGGATGGGAGGAATAGTTTGTCCCCTGGCTTAAAAACTGGAATGAAGCTTCTTCCTCTCGCTTACAATTAAGGAGAAGAGAGAAAAATTTCCAGCTAAAATGGAAAATCCAGATAATATGGAGGATGTGCCAAGCTACTGCATTAAGCACTTGGGGCCATTGTAGGCAGAAGGAAAATAGTGTAAGAGATGCTCAGTAATTACCGAGAGAAGAAGGGAGGTAGAAACAATAGCCTCGGGTACCAATTCATTGTTAATTGGAGCATAGATAATGAACACAGTGAACATGAGATTTTAGCACAAGGAGGGAATATCTTAGAGTGTGTGTGTGTGTGTGTGTGTGTGTGTGTGTGTGTGTGTGTGTGTGTGTGTGTATGTATCATGCACCTGTATAATTTCAGAATGATCACTGGGATTTGGAGAAATTGGACTTAGGACAGGAATTCTAAGGTGATGCAAAAGTATTTTTCATTCAAGAAGAATATATTTGAAAGAAGGCAAAAGGGCAATAGTACTAGATGTCTAGGGTGGCTACCCTTTATAAAGCACTCTTAAGTTTTATAAAGTGCTGTATATATTACATCATATACAACCACCCTGTGAGGTAGGGAGGCACACGTTATTCAAAGTAGCTTAGCTCTTTGCCTGGATAGGTAGCATATTCCCCATCAATGGAGGTATTCAAGCAAATGCTGGGTGTTGTAGAAGAGGTTTATTGCTCTGGGTTAAGCCAGATGCCCTTACCCATTCCTGGGAGTTTAGGATTATGTGGTTCTTTCAGAGAAGAGTCTTGGAATTAAATGGTCCAACATAACGAGTGACACTCTTCCATCCATTCACCATGGACCAGTGCAGCCCTCCCTGATCTCACCCCTTTTTGAACCCCTGCAGCCTTTTGCTGGCAGGACTTGCCCATGTTACCTCCCGTTATCCTTTTGGCTTCCTGTCTTCCCAGCTGGACCTCGAGTCCCTGGAGCACTGTGCCTGGGTCCCAGACGCTCTGTTGTATCCCTTCAAGTGCCCAGGACTGGGCCTTCCCTGGCAGAGGTCATCACTCAGTATCAGGGCAGAGCAGATAGTGCTTAACTTACCTGCTGCATCTCCCTTTATTCCCCCCTAGTCCTTCCAGGCTCAGTTTCCTTCAAGGCATCAATGTCTTATCTTCTGATGGTCTCAAGATTGAGACTTGTCTCTTGACTGCCTGAACCCCTAGCCACAAAGTGGCTCCCTTCTCATGCTCAGCCTCTCCTCTGTCAGGAAAACTAAGGGTGCAGAGCTGGGTAGGGTGCCCTCTGAAGCGGAGGAGGCAGCTACTGTCTGTTCTGAGCTGGAAAGTTCCAGGATGGTGAACAAATAACTGCTCTCTAGAGGAAGGCTTGGGACCTCAGGTGCAGACTGTCAGTTGGTTGCATTTAACTGTTTTTCCTTATTGTGTAACAACATTGAAAATAGTCATTTATTTCTTTATCGTTTGCTTCACCATTAATAAATTATGTAGCCAATTTGTTATGCAACAGAGGATTCCGCTCTACTATGTCCAGAAATTACTTTGATGTGAAAACATGAATAGATTTTACTTAGGAGGTGCCCCTAATTCTGCCCCTACACACACTGGAAAAGCCTCTAAAAGGCGGAAATCCGAGGTGTAGCCCAGCATGGCTGTCACTGGCTATGCAAGAGCTTAAATAATTTAGTTTCAGACATTGCACACCTGGGCCACCTAACACACCCTTCTCCGTCTCTTTCTCTGTCTCTCTCTGTCTCTTCCCCCCTC
>CM053772.1:233358861-233496546 GCA_028658325.1 Potorous gilbertii | reverse complement strand
CCACCTCTGCCCCTCTGTTCCTTTCCCTACCCCCCATCTCCTTCTCTCTCTCTCTCTCTCTCTCTGTCTGTCTCTCTGTCTCTTCCCCCCTCGCCCCACCTCTGCCCCTCTGTTCCTTTCCCTTCCCCCCATCTCCTTCTCTGTCTCTTCCCCCCTCGCCCCACCTCTACCCCTCTGTTTCCTTCCCCCCATCCCCTTCTCTGTCCCTTTCTGCCTGCCTGTCTTTTCCATTCTAGGAACTGCTACAGGAACTCAAGCATCTCAAGATCAGAGTGGAGGAGCTGGAGAGTGAAAGAAATCAATATGAATGGAAACTAAAAGCAACAAAGGTAAAAACCATCCAGCCAGATGATGAGTGAGCCTGACCCCTGAAGCCAAGCGACCTGGCCTGGGGGGGTCTGGGGTGTGAACTGGCCCAATTCTGTTTTCTGCTTGAGAATGGCCATTCCTTTTCTCCTTTCTAATAACAGGTATTAGAACTACAGGCTCCAGCTGAGTTGTAGGGCACAGGTGTGTACATCCTGCATAAACAGAAATGGCAACAGTGGTGGGATTAGGCCTCCATTAATACTAGAAGTGGGGGCAGCTAGGTGGCACCACAGTGGATAAAGCACTGGCCCTGGAGTCAGGAGGACCTGTGTTCAAACTTGATCACAGAGGCTTACCGGCTGTGTGACCCTGAGCAAGTCACCTAACCCTGCTTGCCTCCACCCCCGCCCCAAAAAAAAAACAACCCAGAGGTGTAAATACTGTCATTTCACCTCCATTTCAATCAATCAATACACTTGTTTTGAAAAATCAAATTTTATTGATATCTCATGTTTTTTACATCACCTACATTTCCCAGGGAGTCCCTCCCTCCTGCCCCTTCCAGAGAGTCTCACAAATGAATTAAAAGGGAGATGGAGGAAAACCAGCACACTGCTTGGGCTCCACAGCAAGTGTGACACCATATTCCTTGTTCCACATCCGTAGCCCCAACCTCTGCAAAGAAGTAAGATGACATGCATCCTCAGAGCTCTTCCTTGGTGCCGAGTGCCTCAGCACAGATTTGTTAAGGGACTCCAGTGTGTCAGGCTCTGTGCAAGAGATGGGAGACACACGGATTAAAAACAAATTGTCTTCCAAATGGTGGTTATTCTGAGCAATGAGCTTATAGATCTTCCCCTGAAGTTCTCCATTCCTGAATGCTGCCCTCAGAAAGCAAGGTCTCACAGGTCCCAACGGGCTAGAAAGTCCTTGAGTATCCTCCCAGTGGTGGTCCAGGGTTTTATCATCCAAGGGGCCATCCAGCCTCAGAGGGTCTCATCACCAAGGGATTGGCCATGATAACACTGTGGAGGAGTGGAGAAGGTCACAGTAACTCCCTACTCAGGCCAGGTGCATGGATCACCCTCACTGATGAAATTATGGATCTTTCTAAGTATTCCACTAAGCAAGTTAAAGAATATATTTAGCTGTTCTTGGCAGAGTATAACTTGCTCTTTAAAGGGATCCTGATCATCCCAAGTCTATCATGGCTGCTGTGGAGACTTGGAAGCTTTTGTGGAAGAGGCAGAAGGGCTGGTGATGCCAAAAGCAGTAAACCAGTATTAGTGGTGAGTTTTAACCCACACAAGTGAAGGCTGGTGCTCTGTGATTTGAGACTCCTGGTGATGGGAGGCAGGAGGGCCAGGGCAACAGGAGTTACCAAAATCATTCAGCACTGGTTAAAAAACTGGAAAAGGAAATCAGTGGAACAAAGTGCATTTCTCCAAAATAGTTAAGCAAGACCACCCGACAAACACCATTATAGCAACTTGTAAAAGTGTCATTTTCTTCTTTCGAATTTTACCAATTGTTAATAGAAAGGGTGTGAAGCAATGTCCTACAGTGGCTAGAAAGCTGGTCCTGGTGTCAGGAAAACCTAGATTAAGTCCTCCCTTGACTAGGCATGTGACATTTTCTCCTACACTGCCCTTTTTGATTATATATTACAGAGAGTCTTTGCACCAGTGGAGGGCCTTTATTGTACACCAGGAGTTTTAAATAGTGCATGTATTTTTCCATTTTTTTATATATAAACCAAGGTTTAGAGTGACTAACTGGCTTTCCCCTGATCATACAGCTAGTAACCAGCAAAAATGGGGCTCCTAATACAGTGAGGGCCCTATGTCCAGGGCAGCCTTCTTGTCACTCAATAGGAAAGTATCTCTTACTTCTACCTTTAGCCAAAGTAGAATTAGTCCTTATGGGTGAGGAGGTGAGCTATCTGGAACCCTGGTTCCTTCATATGGGAGTATGCTGGAGCCCTGGTCCCCATAGTTAGAGGTAGAAGGTCAGAATGCTGCTGGTCCCCACAGTTGGACAGAAGGTCAGAGTGCTGGTCCCTATGGCAGTGGCTGAAGCAGACAATAAGTCATTGAGCTTGTTAACTGAGGCACAGTTTCAGAGAGCCATTTGAACCATTCCCTAGTAGCTTTTGGTTGGGTCACTCTGGGACAGTCACATCCCAGGCCAAGCAGGCAGTCAGTGGGTAATGAAAGCTGAGTCATCCCTCTCCCTTTGCCTCATGGGAGTCACACTCTCAGTCTGGGCTCGCTGTTCCTGGCCTCTGACAAGAGCACTCTCTCACTCACTCATCTGAATGATGCCCTTGGCTTTTCCAGGCTGAGATCGCCCAGCTGCAAGAGCAGTTGGCATTGAAGGATGCAGAAATCGAGCGCCTCCACAGCCAGCTCTCCAGAACCGTGGCCTGCACAGAAAGCACAGAAAGAGGTAACAAGTCATGATGTGGCATCCTGCCTATTACCGCATTGAAGGGGAGACAGTAACCACCCCAAACACCTACCAGCCCCCTTCCTTGACTTATCACAAAATGAACACCTGCTGGCCACAGGTAGCAGAATTTTCTGGCATAAGAAAGATCTACTCTTAGAAAAAAATACTATTTTAAGGTATCCCTCATTACACCTGCATGTTGTGGCCTGGGCTGCTGTCTACCATACCTCTTCCTAATGCTATCTTCTGCTGGCACCATACCCAAGGTCAAGTGTGTGAGCTTATATGTGGGATGGAGGTTTGTCCTCCCCTCTAGTCCACGAGTGGGAACCTGCAGCCTCAAGGTCACACGGGGCCTCCAGGTCCTCAAGTATGGCCCTTTGACTGAGTCGAAGAAAAAATCCCCTTGACCAAAGGATTTGTTCTGTAAAACTTGAACTAAGTCAAAAGGCTGTTCCCAAGAACATAGAAGGCTACATGTGACCTCCAGGCCCCAGGTTCTCCACCCTTGCTGTAGACTCTCCTGGAGTTTTAGAGGCATTGATGACCTCTTGGAAGTGCCAGGGAACTCCATTTTCCTTTCAAATTGAGAGAGAAATAAAAGTCAGAAAAAATAGGGAAATAAATGGAGACTCATAAGGCATTTGTCTGTGGCCTTGCCCCCGTGCGCCTCCTTGTGCCCAAGACATGGAAAAACAGTTCTTGTTGTCCTTTACTTTGACCACCATTAGGGCTCATTCTTTGGGAGAAAACTTAATGGTTTAAAACTTTTTTGTCTAAGGACCCTTTCAGACCCTTTAAAATGATGGAGCACCCTAGTAAAGAGCATGTCAGTATTTTTTATGAAAATAGTTTTGGCCTCTTAGACCCCTCTGAAAGAGTCTTGGGGACCCCAGAGATTCCCAGACCCTACTTTGAGAACCAGTGGTTTAAGGGAAGTATAGCTTGGGCAGTCTTTGATATTTCTGTGCAGACCTATGTAAATGGGAACTATATTCTATATGTCATTCTGTGAAAAGGCAGTAAAGCAGAGTGGATAGGGCCAGCCTCAGGGTGAGGACCATCTGGTTAAAAACTCTGCCTCCACACAGGGTGTGTCCCTGGGCAAGTCACTTAACCCTTTAGTGCCCTAGGCAACTCTAAGAATGGAAATTACAGAGAAAACACAGGACCAGGCCAAAAAGCAAATTGTCATTTTATAAAAAACCAAATTATCGCTGATCACCCTGAATTCCCCCCAAAGTTTGCAAAGGAGGGCACCAGAGGGATTTTATCTCTTCCTACCTACTTCTTAAGGGGTCACAAGGAGTCTGCCAGGGAAAAACTGCTGCTCTAGGAAATGGTATAGTGCCTTAGACACTGGACTTGGATATCCAGAAGTTCTGGGGATTCATGTCCCACCACAGGTGTACTGCCTAGCTTTGGACCCCGAATCTGTAAAGTGAGGGACCTTTAAGGTCCTTCCAGCTCTGAATCCATAGTCCTGCACATCATCCTTCTAAGAGAGAAGAGAACAGACATATATTTACATGATCTGTGTTCTTTGCCAGGTGCTGGAATAAGTATAATATAAATATTATCTTTTCTGGTCCTCACAACAACCCTAGGAGTCGCTATTATTAAACTCATTTTACAGTTGTGGAAACTGAGGCAAACTGCAGTTAAATGACTTGCCTGCTATCAAATAGATAATAAATGTCTGAGGTCACATGTGAACTCGGGTCTTCCTGACTCCAGGCCCAGCACTCTATCCACTGCACCATCTTGCTGATCTATACCATAAGTACACAAGTATCCTGGCATGGCCTATGTAGGTGCCCTTATAAACAGTTCAGAGCCCCTAGGAAAGGGAAGGGGGTGTTTGCTGAATAATATGTTTTCAATCTAGAGGATCACCAGTGTCAGTCCTTTTAAGGTGGGTTGGCTCTGTTGGTGGGCATCTAAAGGGCATGTCTAATCTGTGCTTTTTCCTCCTGGTTTCCCATCCTAGAGGGAGTTTGTAAGAGAAGGCTAAAGGAAAAATGTAAGCCTTGAGATTCTCTTCCAACATGCTTGTGATCTTTTCCCCACCAATGACAGCTAAAACGCTCTGCACAAACAATGAATGCAACTGCCTCGTCTCACGTTGATCGTTCCATTATCTTGCCTCAATACAGGCCTATGTTTCATTGCTTGCAACAAAGATGTTGAGACCAGGAGGGTCCTGAACCCTCCAACACTCAAATCACCTTAGAAATTCACATGAGTTGGAATCACAGCCAGAGAAATCACCCTGCTGGACATTTTAAAGGAACCTGTCAAGGTTTTCAGCCACCTTGCTCCTTTTTATATTTGTATTTGTGTATTTTGTCTTCAGAGTATTATTTTTTAAATATTATAACAGAATAAATGGCATCTTTCTAATCCAGGGGTTCTTAGATGTTTTTATGCCATGAACCTTTTTGTGTAGTCTAAGGAAGCTTATGGGGACCCCCTCTCAGAATTATGTTTCTAAATGCATAAAATAAAATACTCGAGATTCAAAAAGAAACCAATTTTACTGAGAACTATCAAAATTTTTAAAAAAAAAACTGAATAGACTCTAGGTTAAGAACCCAGTGACTAATCTGTTAGCTGATGTTATTCCATCTGTAACATTCTCCAACAAAGTGATCACCTCGCCTGTACTTGAAGTCCTACAAAGATGAAGAACTCACTACCTTTAAAAATTTTTTTTAAATTTTTTTCAGATGCACATTGCATTCTCACTTCCCTGTTCCTCCTCCCCCATTGAGAAAACAAGAAAAACAAAACCCCTGTTACAAACATATGGTCAAGCAAAAGAAATTCCAACGTTGACCATGTCCAAAAATAAATGTATTTCTCATTTTGTCTTCTGAGTGTGTACCCTCTTTATAAGGAGATGTGTAGCATGAGGCAGCCTGGTCCAGTCTGGACAGCTCTGGTGATATCAAGCCAAAGTCTGTCAACAGCATCCTGTTGTTACTCTGTTCTGCCTTCTGGACCAAATAGAATGAGCCCCATATTGTAAACAGCCAATCACGCCCCTTCTGCATCTTCTCTCCAGACTGCATAACTCTGGGTTCTTCATGTGGCATGGTTTTCTGTCCCAGCACCCTGATATTTTCCATTATATCTTTTCTCAAATGTGGCACCCAGAACCGAACACAACATTGGAGTGACCAGGGCAGAGGGCCTCTCACGTCCTTTGCTCCATTTACTATATGAACCAATCAGGCACATTGTCCATATTCCACTGATCCCACCTAAGATCACCTCAATCTAAAGTCCAGGATGTCTCACTGTTGACTGCTCTGGCTTCATTTCCTCCTCCATGATAACATTTGATGAATCCACACAACAAGCAGGCCCTGGTGCTGGAAGAGAGCAGAGATCATTAAATGTTGCTTTTCCTTGTGGAGCATTTCCTTGGCAGGATTCCTTTTGAGGTCAAGCACTTCTTCCAGTATTTGCCTTTCTTTCCACCTGGCTGAGATGCCATGTTTTGCTTTGCTGTCTTTCTATCTGAGCTTGGATGGAACATGGGCCATGCTAACTAATACCATTTTTCTTGTAAAAATGACCTTTGCAGTAATTACACTGAATTATGATAGGACTCCAGTCCTCCCCGACCCTGATCAATATGTCTAGAGAAGAATCAGATTGGTCTGATTTTTTAAAAAAATTCTGCTTATATGTAAAATCCAATGTCATGTCTGCAGATTTCTTTCATGTTGTGATTCCTAATTATCTTGAAATGTTGAATGATATTTTTTTCATAAAAGGATGACTGTGTCTGAGAGCTTTTAGCAGGGTTCTTTGTGGGTGCCTGCTGATACAGTGGAAAGAACACTGGATGAAGGGGAAGATGAGCCCTGGGTATCAGAGCTCTTTAGCAGAGATTTCCGTGTTGGTTTAGCTTCACTTTGGGCCCCTTGGTTTTTAAATGAATCTCAATACTTCTTTATACTAAAGACCTATTGTTCTGTCTTCCCTGGTCGTGGGAGTTCAAATCAGACATAGGAAACCTTAATCTAAGGCCTTCGAATCATGGATTTTTTTAGTTTTAAGGAACCTTAAAGACTCCAAGTATGAAAGGTGGGTTTAGTCCCAGGTAGTTTAGATTTGATATTGGAGAAAATGAGGTTTTTGTAGGTCATTCTTCAGTTAGCAGAAGACTATTTAGCCGTAGAATAGAACAGATGTTTAACAATAGATTTTCCAGAATAACTTGAGTAGACAACTGCACCTTCTTGTCTCCATGTGGAAATTCATTTCATCAGCCATATGACTCACAGCCTTGGGACATCTGCCAAACTGGAAGGGTCCTGAATCTACCTGGGTGGGCCTTTTTATGCCCTTAGGTGATCAGTCAGTCAAGTCAGCACAAAAGAGAATACCAGGAATCTGGATCAAGCTGAGCCCCACTTGAAGCAGAATGGCCTAACCCAGGTTGAGGGGATCAGAGAGAGAGAGCCTTGGCAGATGGTTTGCCTATCACCCCAGCTCTTCTGTCTTCCAAGATAGATGGACATCTCTTTTATCTTGTCACATTTTTACTTTATGGATGACTATGCCCTGTTTTCAGATGGTTTTTACTTTGGACCTTCTGATTTGGGACATCTGACTCCTGACAGGTCTTGTCCTTCCAAGATTGGTTAGGTGATTGTTTTGTCCCCTTTGATGGTTACTTTAGCCTTTAATCTTCTCTTCCATCTAGATCCTTGGCCTTCCACAGATAGACTTATCTGTGCAAATCTATGTTTGCCCTGTTGACCCTACAAAGAACTGGGAGGTCATAACTGTGATTTCTTTGGGAATTCATCTGGTTTTAGAATGAAAGGCATGCTTGTCTTTCTTCAAAAGCCACTGGTTTTTCCTTGACTATTTCTAATATGTTCTGGTATATATGTTTTTAAAATGTTTTTATAGGTTTAGGAGGAAGTTGTGACTATGCCATGGTCTCTTAAAGTGAATATCCAACAATGTCCTACTTTCTCAAGAGTTTTACTTTGACACCAGAGTTTTGTTTTTGTTTCTGTTTTTTTGTTTTCGGTTTTTTTTTTTAGGAACCCTAAAAAGTGGACTTAAATTGTAAAAAAAAAAAAAAGAGAGAGAGAGAGAGAGAGACTAAAATTCTTATAAGATCTATTAGCTGAAAAATGCCTAAATCTGTCAGTTTCACCTCTAAGTAAATGGAATGTTCTTCTTGCCGGTAAACTTTTCAAAGATGGCAAGTGAAGCCATACGTGAACACACCATTCTTTTTGCTTATTTATTTTTAAATTTTCATTGGTATCTTTTTTTTAATGTCTTTCATTTCCAAACTTACTCCACCCTTCTCCCTTCTGCATGTGATAAACAATAAAAAAGAGACAAAGAAAAGCTGTTTCACAAAAGTAACCAACAGATCAGCTTAGTCTAGCAGAGTGTGCTACGCTATATACCTGTAGACTTCCATCTCTGTAAAGGAAGTGAATTTTCTCCCCTTTTTCATGACCAAACTTAGTCATTTATATTACACAGCCATTCCGTTTCTTTGTTCTTTCCAATAAATAAATCTTGTAAGTACTAAATTAATACTTTTATTAATTAACTAAATACTGAATTAATATTATTTGATTATATAATATGTAAATAATAAATTTTGAAAATTAAATATTATGAATGCTCTCACCTATATACATGAAATTTGAAAGCCTTTTCACTGGCAACAGTTGGAGATGAGAATGTTTGAGTGTGTGGTTTGCTTTTCTGTCTATTACCTCTGATGCTGCTTGAAACAATTGCAGGGTACCAGCTAAATTCTTTTTGTATCCCAACTCTTTGTAGATCACGAAGTTCAACGTCTAAAAATAGGAATGGAAACCTTACTTGTTGCAAACGAAGAAAAGGTAAGAATAGAATGGTCCTTTGTAGAGAGGGGCACATTAGCTTCTGGCCAGTGTGGGGAATTTTTGCTTGTGTTGATGTCCTGTTGGCTTAGAGATTGGAGGCCAATTCCTTGGGAAGGTTGCCTAGATGGGAACAAGATGCTTGGCTCATAGTAGGCACTTAATACATGTGCACTTTCTTCATTGATTTGAATCATTGAATTTTTTCCAAGCATCATACCTTATTAAAGGAAATGATGTAGGTAAAGTATTTTGCAAACCTTAAGGCACTATGTAAATGATACAGCTTATCAATGCATTTTTAGGAAAGTATCAGGAAAAGAGTACTTACTTATCAAGGGAGAGTTGACTCAGTATCTCCTAAATAAGAATTATCTAATAAGCATGCAGGATGTTCATCAGTACCCTGAGAAGCATAGGAGATAGAGAACTGAACCTTAAGTCAGGAAGACCAGGTATAAGATCTTGCCTCCGATGATGGCTAGCAGTGTGACTCTGGGGAAATCTATTACATCTCTCTCTTTCTGAAACTGTTCATCTAGACAGCAAGGTGGTGCAATGAAATCAGGAAGACCTATGCCTATTAGCTGTGTGAATTAGTCACTTAACTACTTAGAGCCTCAGTTTCCACCTCTGTAAAAAATGGAGGTAATTATAGCAGCATGAGGTCTTCAGTATGGCCTGAGGATCAAACGAGATATTGTTTGCAAAGTACTTTGCAAATCTTGAAATACTATGTAATGCTCTATTATCTATAAAATGGGGAGAGTAAGAGTACTTCCTCCACAGGGTTGCTGTGATTGAGTAAGAGCATTTACACAGAACACTTGGGAAGCCTTAAATAACTGCATAAATTGAGCTATTAAGCACCTACTATGTGCCGGTCACTGTGCTAAGCGCTTTACAAATATCATCTCAACTCTGGGTGCTATTACAATCCCCATTTTCCAGTGAAGGAAATTGAGGCAGACAGAGGTTAAGTGGCTCATCCAGGGTCACATAATTGGTAAGTGCCAAAGGTCAGATTTGAACTCTAGTCTTCTTGACTCCAGGCTCAATACTCCATCCATTGTGCCCTCTATCTGCTTCAAAGGAATGCAGATAGCAGTATCACACATGTGAAGTACTTAGGGAAATTTTTTTAAAAAATTTTTATTGTTTGAAGGCATTTTTACAAAATTTTTATAATGTCTTTTGTTTTTTTACATCACTATCATTTCCAAATTTATCCCTATCCCCTCCCTCCCTCTCTCCAGGGAACCATCATTTAGAACAGAATAAAAAGGAGAGGGAAAAAAAGCATTCTAGCAAAACTAGCCAACATTGGGTGAGTCTGACAGTACATGCTGTATTCCGCATCTCTAGCCTTTACCCCTGCAGAGAAAGGAAGAAGATATATTTTTTCCTCTTGGGACCATCCTTGATTGTTATAATTTGCTAGTTGACTTTTTTAAGTTGGGATACCATAATAGTTTTTTTGCTTTTAAGCACTACAGATTACCATTCCACTCCCACCACAGCCTTGGTGTTTTTGAACCCTCTGTGGGATCAGTTTGGCTACTGGTCCTATCTTCATGTGACAACCTCTCAGGCTTGGTTGTTTCATGAAGGAAAATCTCCCAGCAATGGCCCAAAAGCCCTGGCAACCAGCCCAAGTGGAGAATGGTGCCTCTGAGATTCCATGGGAACTACTGACTCTGTGGTCAGTATCAGTGCTCCAAGAAGGCTCAGAATCTTAAGGAAAGACCCCAAACTGCTTCACTAGGTCCTCAAGCTTGCTCCAGGGATTGTACGATTACAAAGACATTGCATTTTATAGGCTAGCTCCATAGCCTGCTTTGCCTTTAGGTTCCTTCATCCCTAGAATTCCCCAAGTTTCTAACCTTGTTTGTAAATGACTCATTTGAGGAAAAAGTGCTGGCTGCTCATGACCTACAGAAATCAGATCTTCTTCCTACCTTTTATTCCCAGGATTAAACTATATATTTGTGCAAAAAGACCTGCTTTAGTATAATTAAACTGTTCATTAAATATCATATGTCACATAATAAAACTTAGGTTTAACTATGTCTAAAGGGATTGCACAGGCTTTTTGAAAGCTGACAGTGCTGTTACATGGTTTTACACCTGATTAAACATTCTTCCCAAAGAAGTACCTTTTCAAGCTTGAGGGTGGGGTCTAGCACAATTCCACAAGGCCCTGCCCTGTTTCAGATTCTTAGCAGTAACTCCAATAAAGACATTCAGAATGCTCATTCAATTAGCAGCAGGCCTAAAGCTGGGAGCAGTGGATGGCACAATCTGGGGTTTTCATTTTGCAATCATTTATGTCAAAAAGACCTGGGGAGATTCATTAGATTAATAAATAACAACATTGATTATGTAAATACCATGTGTGAAGCACTATATTGGGCACACGGTATACAGAGAGAAAAACAAAACCTTTGCTACCCTCCGAGCTTATATTCATTCTCCTTAGGGATGAGGATAATGAAAATAAATTACAACAAAGGAAAATGAGGCAGAGAGAGAGAGTATTGACTCCTGAGAGAGGGTAGAATTATACTCCCCAGAAAGCAGGTACTCACAGGAATCTGTGATTTCATTGATTTGGACATTCCCTCAGTATTGCAAATTGTAACACATCAATGCCTGACTATCCTACGTGAGGCTTGTCCAAGTCTTCCCATAAGCTCTTAACAGTGAAGTCCCACAGTGAGCCATGGGCCATCTGTACATTCTCCTGACAGCCAAGAATACCAGTGGATTGCCTGGCCTGTCCCCCGTTCATCCCTCATCCTCTCTTCCAAAAATCCAACTTCTCTTCCTATTATGTATTTCCCTGATAACATCTTGTATTCCTGTTGTGGTTTCTGGGTTCCTCCCTGTTTCATGTTAGAGCCTGGAAACCTTTGTTTCCAGGAGATGCTTGGAGATCATTTGAGGAAGCAGTATTGCCAGAAGATCTGAAGTGGTTAGACCACACTTCAATTTTAAGAGGAATAGTAGCAAATGGAAGCAGGTGTGATCCAGGTGACTGAGGAGAATGAAGCTTCTATAAACTATATACCATATGGAGAGTATTTAAAGAGGCTAAGACTAATGGGAAATAGAAGAGCTTGATTTGGAAGAGGAGGAGATTAGATTTGCATAGTTTTAGAGGTCAGACTCATGGCCCAGGAAGACGGTGCAAGTTACAGAGAGATCAATTTCACATGGCAAGAGTGATCTTCCTAGCAATTAATGATAGTTAACATTTATTTAGCTCTTACTGCATTCCAGGCACTGTGCAGAGCACTTTATAATTACCATCCCATTAGCAGCGTCCAACTGCCTTCTGAAATAATGAATACCCTAGTGCTAGAGGTGTATAAGTAGAGACTAGGTGACCACCTATAGTTGGAACTTAAGGTGGAAGTTGGACTTGATTAATTCTTAGGTCTCTTCTAGCTCTCAAAAAGAGATTTCTAAAGAGTCAAGTACAATGAAAGAAGTACAGGATTTGGAGTCAGAGGACATGAGTTTCAAGTCCTGAATCTGCCATTTTAAAACCTACATAAACTTAGGCAAAATATTTCCCCTCGCTGGACTTGCTTCCTCATCTGTAAAATGTAGAGGTTGGATTGGACAGCTTCTGAGGTCCCTTCTCCCCTAAATCTTGTGATTTGGTTTGCCAGTCCAATCAACGAGGCCACAAACTCTTGGAAAATGGAAGAATTTCTTCTTTTTCCTTTGTAAAACTCTCCCCACCTATTATAGTCCAACGTGCAGCTACATGTATCGTGTGTCCATTTGTGCACTCACTGTCTTGGTCCTAGAGGCAGGGAGAGCTTTGCAAAAACCCTCCAAGTAGCTGTTTAAAAGAATTTATTCTACTATTAAGGTTTGAGAGTTTTGCTTAATATTTTCCTGGTTTTGTTCCTTACTTTAACGCTTCCTCTCCTCTATCATTGACTTGTTCCCAGTAACAAAGAAAAACAGTTACAGTGCCCAGCCCTGGTCCTTTGTCCTCTTCACTTACCTCTACCCAGCCAAGGGAAGTGTATTTGTTTCATCAGTTCAAGTACCAAGTTTGGTCGTTACACTTAATCTGATCTTACCTACTTCTCGGTATTGTTTGCATGAAATTTTTGTAGTCATTGTGAATATTCATCTATTGTTTCTGCTTCTTTGTTCTTCATCGGTTCACACACGTTTTACTATGTTCCTGTGGTGCAATGATCTTCCATTACCAATGTGTTTAGTCATTCCTCCACTTTTGGGCCACTCACACTTTTCCAAATTTAGGCTACTAGAAAGTATTTCTTTGATGAATATTTTGGCACATATGAATCATAGAATTGCAGCTATTGAGCTGGGAAGGATCTAAGAAATTGTCTTTCTGCAGTGTCCAACTTAACTAGAAAGGGGGCAACTAACATAGAAAGCTCTTTGCAGGCCACATATTGACTTAGAAAGCCATATTAACATTATCTGTGTTCCATTGTATTTTTTTAAAATTTTGTTGAATATTTTCCAATTACATTTTAATCTGGTTCATGTGAAGACCTCTGACCTAGTCCAACTCACTCATTTTGCAGAGAGGAAACTGAGACCAGAGGAGTTAATTGATTTGCCTAAGGTCACCCAGGTAGGAAATAGAGCCAGGATGTGAAGGCAGGTTCTCTTGATTCCAAGGCCAGCCCTATTTCTGCTATAATACATAATGAGAATCTGATTTCTCTGTCTCTGACCTCCTTACAGCTAGTGCCTGGCAGCGGCTGTGGATCTTCTGGGTCTGACTCAGTTTCCTTTTTGTTTCAGGACCGCAGGATAGAGGAGCTCACGCTGTTGTTGAGTCAGTACCGGAGAGTAAAGGAGATCATGCTGGGAGGGCATGGTAAGAGAAGAGATAATTTCAGTGTTACCCTCAGAAGACTTTCTTTGGCTTTCGGAATCACTTGTGTCAAGAGCAAGGAGTACTAAACCTTAGTGTCACTTCCAACAGAAATCCCTCAGTCTCCCTTCTGGATAAGACATCCTTTCAGTGAGTAGAAAAGCATAGTTGATTGGAGGACTAGTGCTTCATAGGATCACGGATTCAGACCTAGAAGGAACCCCCTCATTTTACAGAACTAGGTCTCAGAAAATTTAAGTGACTAGCCTAGGGTTCCCCAGATAGTAAATGTCAGGGGCAAGATTTGAACCCTGGTTTTCAGGACTCCCAAACATCCCACCATTCAGCTTCCCATGCTGGGAGCTATCATATTGCCCTGGTCTAGTTGTCCTTTCAAAGCCTGCTATGTGTGATGAAGGAGAACTTCCAAGCTTTTCACCAGCCAGAAAATGTCTGGTGGGAGCGAATGAGTCATAAAACGGGGTTTTTTTCCCCACACATCAGCAATTACAGTGTACCTTGCACACCTGGAGTTCCTGTGAAGGCACACTAGGCCTAGAACTATTGAGATCCCTTTCCTCTGATCCCTTGAACCACCCTGATAGTCGTATTCCAATTGGCCTAAAGGGCTATAGAGGGACCCGAGAGGGTCAAAGAGTGCTTAGAATCCTAAGTCTTAGAGCTAGAAAGGACCTTGGAGGTCATCTGGTCCAGTGGGGTCAGACTCAAATAAACACAGATCCACCTCTAGTTTGACACCTGATTTAGTCCAGCCCCCTTCTTTTGTAGACCCAAGGAGGAAACTGAGGTGGGGAAGAGGGGAAGAATTACCTATGGTCTCACACATGGTAATCATTCATAGGTAGGATTGGAACCCAGGCCTTTTGACTTAACCCGTTGTTCTTTCTACCATACCTTCTTTTTGCCCTCCATGATCTGGAAACACCAAGGAGTAGCCCCAGATGAATACAACTAGAATTTCATTGTGAGAGAGTCAGAACATCAGAGCTAGGAGAACCAGTGGCACCCTAGCCCAACGCACCATCTTTGCCATCAGTCAAGAATGAATTGATTGACCTTATGCCATGAATTGAATCCATCTGAATCAAAGCTGGGGAATGGAGCTTATGCACTGCATGGCTATTTTGGAAGGTGCTCTGCACTTTTGAGGCTCAGAGTGCCTCTTAAGCTGCATTCACAGGAGCCTGTATTCTCACTTCCTAGACCTTGGACAATGAGCATAGTTTTTGTAATTACCTTCACGTATGCTGCCCACACACTGATGCAACAGCTCTTTTAGTTTTGGTTCCCATGGGCCAAGCCTGTTACAATGTCAGGAAAAGCTCGTGGTGGTTTGCAGCCATTATGTTCTTCAGGATCCTGATGAAATGCCAAGGTTTATGAGCTTCATCCCAGGATGAGACAAGCAGGAGAGGGATCATGCTTGAGCCCTGCATTCTGAGATCCTTTGGCAGCAATCCTCTGGATTGCCCCAGGGTGAGGGCAGAGGAGAGTTAACTTGGAAACACTAACCTGGTGTCCTCATCCACCCACCAGACACATTGCACAATCTCAGTGCCTCCAGGGTCTGTTTTGGGCCTTCAGAGAAGATATTTTGTCTGAGGGCCATTAGGACTTGACTTCTGCAGTCATCAGTGAACCACATTGTGGGCAGCAAGGGTGAGGTTTCTGTGGCATGAGATGATACGCCTAAAAGCCAGAGTTTGTGGGGCCCATCCTGCAAAGGTTCACTTCCAAGCAAATGTACAAAGCTGTTAGAGTGGAAGAGAGAACTGCTATTGAAAACCTGGAGAGATCACTGTAGCAATAGAAAATTAAAATCAATAGGTATTTATGACTACTATATATCTATTTAGGGGTTACTTCATTGCAGAGACTTGAGGGCTACAAATACAAAAATGAAATAAGCGCTGAGTCATGGCTAGGGAATAAGGGAGAGAGAACAGCCAGTGAACAATAAGTAGAAAACACATGCAAAGTAAATAATAATTTCAGTGGGGGGGGGTTGGGGGATGATTTTGTTGTTGAGTCACTTTCAGTTGTGTTTCAATTCTTTATGATTTCATTTGGGGTTTTCTTGGCAAAGATACTAGAGTGGTTTGCTCTTTCCTCCTTCGGCGCATTTTACAGATTAGGAAACTGAGGCAAACAGAGTTAAGTGATTTGTCCAGGGTCACGAAGCTAGTAAGTATCTGGGGCCAGATTTGAACTCATGAAGATGAGTCATCCTGACTTTAGGCCTGGCCACTTTATCCACTGTGGCACCACCTAGCTGCCTTTTGGGAAAGAAGAAAGTCCCATTAACTAGGGAAGTCAAGAAAGGCCTTCCACAGAGTCCTTAGCAACGTGGGTTCTACCTAGGAATCCCTTAATAAATGTTTCATTCATTCGTTCATTTATTTGAGCCAAGTCTTGAATGGAACAGGGGATTACAAGCAGAGGTGAGGAAGTGGGACATTTCAGACACAGAGTCAACCTGTATAAAGGCAGCAAACTGATGAAGTGGAATTCCTGAGTTCAAATATGATCTCAGACACTTGCTAGCTGTCCTTGGACAAATCACTCAACCTCAATTTCCTTAATTGAGGATATTGAGGAAAATGAGCATCATAAATACTGGAGAATAGACTTCCCAGGGTTGTGGTGTGGCTCCAAAGAGATCTTAACACAGAGCTTGACACATAGTACCATCTATATAAATGGCACTGTTACTACAGAGGTTGGAGGCAGAACACCTTGTACTAAGAAATTATAGGTAGGTTAGTTTGTCTGGAAGGGGGACGCCCATGAAGAAAAATTATGTGAAATCAGTTTGAAACAATGGGTTGCAGCCAAGTTAGAATGTCAGATAAGGTGTATGTCAGGCACAAAGCCTGGCTCCTTCCCTCAAAGAACTTCCATTCTAACAGAGGAGATGGTGTGTACAAGCTACATACAGAGTAAAAGGAA
The DNA here is from genome assembly GCA_028658325.1 of Potorous gilbertii. Lineage (NCBI taxonomy): Eukaryota > Metazoa > Chordata > Mammalia > Diprotodontia > Potoroidae > Potorous > Potorous gilbertii. The sequence goes on along the minus strand of CM053772.1, from coordinate 233,480,046 downwards.
AGTAACTGAGGGGAACTGCCATTAGCAGCCAGCTCTCATTCTCTTTTAATTTACTTTTATTCTAAACAAGGAAAAGCTGTTCCTCAAGTCTCTGCAATGAAGTAACCCCTAAATAGAGTTATTTTCTCTTTCTCTTGCTTCCCCTCAGGCTCATCAGAAAGAATCCTTTCCAGTGGGGAAGAAGAAATGGAGGGATCTTTCAGGAAGTGGAACGTGATGAACAAATCCTCTGGAGAAACAATGAAACTGGAGGTCTTGGACTCTATTATCTGATACTTCAATCCAAAGCTGCCCTGAGAGGCTGAGTGAGCTCACCTGAGTGAGCTCTGGGCAGGGAGAAAGGGAGGGAGTTGGTTAAGTCTTTGTAAGGCTACCCAACTCACCCAACCAACAAGTAACAAGCTAAGTAAAGGAACTAGTGTGATGTTTGGAAACTGACACAAGTCATTTACATTAAACAGATCCTCCTGGGTTGGTTGGGTTATATAGATTTATGGTCTGGAAAGAATCTGTGGAGTTTGTTCAGCTAGAGGATCAGCCATGATTTCTAAAGTCATGACTCCCAACTCATAAACAGACTCTACTATGTTGAAGGGCACCAAACTCAGTAAAAATCACAAAGCGTAGAATTTTAAAATAGGAGTGGTTGTTGCGTTTGTCCTTCCCATGATATCAAGGGGATGACAGAACTTGCAGTTGACTTTGATTTGAATGAGGGAGAGCTGTGCAAGGTCACCAACCTCACTTTCTTCTCCTGAGCCATCTGGGTCCAGTGACATGAGGTTCATCAGGATGACTGGAGATGGCCCAGGATGCAATGGGAGACTCTGGCCCTTTCAGGCTAAAGTCTTATAGCATTCACACTTTTAAGTGAGATACACCCATTCAATGAATAGGCTTCTTTAAGTAGGTGCTCAAGGGATGGCCCAAAATAACTGGGAGGTTATCTAGCCCAATCCTGCTATTTAAAATTTTTTTAAATTTAATATTGTTCAATGAAAAAGAGTCTGTTTTTTTCTCTGTCTTCTCCCTCTCCTGCTATTCCCCAAGGAATACATAGTTCTGCTAACAATGCCTAACAATTTCCTTCCCTAACCATGTCCCCAAAGCTAGATGTCTCATTCTGCACAATGCATACATCATCTTTTGATAAGGAGAATGGTACTTTGCTTCACCATCGGTCTACTGGAATTGTGATAAGTCTTATCACTGGTCTGAGTTCTTAAGTTTTTTTTCCAGTTGTTTGTCTTTCAGTCCCATTATTTTACAGGTAAGGAAACTGAGGCCATTCTCAGAGAGGTTAACTTGGCTACAAAGCCAGAAAGCTAGAACTTAGGTGTCTCTAACTTCTAATCTAATCTTCCTTCATATTGGGTCCGGAAAAAACTTGTCTGTAGAAAACAGAACTTAATTCAGTGTGTCTCAGTGCCAAGGTATGTCTGATAGGATGCTGAGACTCTTCTGTTTCCCCTGCAGATGTCTCCAAGATGTACCTCCCCTACCTTGGGGGCTTCTACCCTGCCTCAGAAAACCCTGGAAACAAGGTGAGAAGCCAGAGTCCTGTTACATTCCCCTCTGGATTGAGCTTAAGACTTTAGGGTCATTTAACCTATATCCCAAATGGGAGTCCCCATTGGGGACCTTGGTAAGTGTGTGGGTCCTGAGCCAAGGGGCTGTTGACCTAACTGATTGGGTGTGGTGTTTCCTTTGATAGTGGAAGCATACTGGATACCAGCAATGGCCAGATTTCCCCCTGTGAGGAAGATTCTCTGGAATCACAAAGCAGGTACCATTCATGCTTCTCTTCTGCCTTCCCCTTAGGCTCAGGGCTACATTACATTCACTGGAGATGGAATCCAGTTTGGTTCCAGAAAGGAAAAGAGTAGTTCAAAGGTTATGGATTCCATTCAGTTCAGCCAATACTGGCAGGTCCCAGAATTTGGCCTTTGTAAATCTGCATCTTTTAGAGAAGGCTTCAGATTGTCATAGGACATTACGGTCATTTAAAAAATGATTAAAAAAATGAATTTTTGATGGGGTGATTGGTAGGGATACCCATAATCATTCTTCAAACCCTCCCAGGAGCGCACACACGCACACACGCACACTCTCTCTCTCTCTCTCTCTCTCTCTCTCTTTTTCCCTCTCCTCCAGCGGGGCAGCCTCTCTCAGTAACTCAGTATGTCAGCAAATGCAGAGATGTCCTGGCTTTCGGCCATAGTGTTAAGGGGAGGAGGAGGGCGGAAGCTACAAAAGTAGGTGACCTCAAAGGGCAGAGTGTGGTTTCCAGATGGGCCTCTGGTTATTGCGGTCTCTTACTTCAGCTTTGCACGTTACTTCCTGGAATGAGGTTGGTCTGAATGGTTGAATCCTCTGAACTTTGAGCCAAAAAGAAAAGGAATTGGTTTAAGTTTAAAACATCTGTGCTGTCCAGCTTAGCCCAATCCTTCTGCTCCCATGGTATCAGTCAAGCACTTCCCTAGAAGTCATTTGCTTTTTTTTTTTTTTTTTTTTTTTTGTTCCTTAAGGACTCAGGAAAAACTGTCCAGTAGCCTGGAAGACCTGCAAAGTAGCTCTGTGGAAAAGGTTTGCCTGTCATTCAATCCATCAGCATTTATATTTATTGACTGTGCTCTGTAGTCTGTGTTATGGGTTACAAGAGGAGAGACACAAATCAAGAGCGAGAAAGCTAGCATTTGTCCAGGGCTTTAAGTTGTACAAAGCACTTTACTTCAGTTAACTCACTACAACCCTGGCAGCAAGGTTCTCTTACTATCTTCATTCAGAGGTTAAATAACTTGCCCGGGGTTACACACCTAGTGCCTTCCAACTGAAGTCTTTCAGAATCCAAGCCCCATCCTTTAGAAATAACACAGGGATCAAGTGAAGTAATGTTCAAAAAGCACTTTATAAGCTTTACCAGTCAACAGTTTTTATTTGTACTAGTAATGTAGAAGAGCATACAAGCAGGTGCCAAGTTGTACAGTGCCAAGTGTGGGTGCTTTCAGAAGAAAAGATAAATTTATGGACCTAAATCATTAGGAAGAACTTCCTGGAGGAGACAGGCATGGGGATAATACCATTAGAAGAGACTTGGAATTAGGAATAACCATTCTAGGGGACTGTTTAGGGATACATCAAGAATATTCAGACTGGTGAATGCTAGGAGTAAAGGCAGAAAGGTTCATTAGGAAAAGTAAGACCAGATTGGGGAGGACCTTGTACCCCAGGCTGAAGAGTTTGTCATTCATCATATGTCCGCTAGGGAGCCGTTGAAGATTTTTGATCAGGGAAAGTGACATCATTCTTATGTTTGAATTGTGTTTAAGAAAGACTGATCTAGCGGCAGTGTTCAGAATAAGAGAGGAGAGCCAGGGAAGCTCCTAAGAGGCTCTAGCAAGTGCCAGGTGTAAAGTTGTGCTGATTGTTACCAGCCTAAGCTAACTGATTGGAATCAAAATCCTTCCTTTGTTAGTGGATGTCAGAAGCCCCCAGCCTAGCTGGCCCTTCCATTGAAGAGAAGCTAACGACTCAGCCCTGACGTGTGGGGAGGATTGGTGCCTCTCCCTTTAGGTGACCCCCCCTCTGCTGGGGAATATTATCCTTTTCACTTGAGTATTCTCAGGTTTAAAATTAAATATTTCACCCTGCCCTTGGCAAGTAAGCATAGACTCAGAATCACAGCTTTGAACTGTCCCTTAGGAGTTCTTTTATCCAACTGTGTCCTTAAGTAAGTATTTATGGCAGGTATGTTTGTCATTTGGTACCAATGCACCTGCCTTCAAGTCTTGTTACTGACCCGAGAGAGAGAGACAGACAGAGACAAAGACAGACAGAGACAGAAAGAGCACCTTCCATGAGTGATTATGGTCTGCCTGTCCTGGCCCAAACCAGAGCTCATTGATCATTTTCACTTGGCCACTGAGGATTCATGGTCCCCATCTGTGAAGGGACCGGAAAGACTGATGATTGTTATCTGGGGGAGTAAGGAAAATCAGGCATCAATGGGGAAATGACCAGGTCAGGACAATGAATGAGAACTCTGTGTATGTTTTATACTAACACTTGTCTTGTTGACTTTTCTCTACTGAATTGAAACCCTCCTCCCTACAACTCCATAGTACATAGACGGGAAACCACATCTGCCTGTTGTTGGACCTGAGGTATATTCACTGTTCTTCACTTGTCATTTGCCTTAATAGGATGTGGAATTTGCTGTATGTGATGTCTGCTCTTATGAGTTTACTATTCTCCCAGCACAAGGACCATGGCCTTTGGGGTAGAATGTGGGATGGAGGCAAGAAGAAAAAGGAACTGATTAGCAAGCAATCCAAACCCCAGTCCCTTATGTGGTTGATTTATCACCTGAATATGTCCTCAGACTAATATGGAAGCCTCTGAGCCTTTCAGAGTCCATGAATGAAAGGGGGTTGGAAAGTCATTTAAGGACAGACTTCCCCCGATGGATGAACAGTTGGTGTTACAAGGGATCACTGTAGAATCATAGAGTCAGAGCTGCAAAATGATCTTGGACTAGAGGTCATTAGTCTAACATGCTCCTTTTACAGAGGAGGAAACTAAGGCAAGTGATGTCCAAGGTCACACATGGAGTAATGGAAAAAGCTGAGGTTCAAACTCAAGTTATCCCTTCAATCAAACCCAAAATTACTCCAGATAATTTCCCCATTTTTCTATCTGGTGGATCCTTAGGCCAGACTACAAAAGATTTTTAAGTAGCTCTTGATTTATAGCAGAGGCCTAGCCCCTTTTCTTCTTCATGGGCTAGTGAGGTTTGGTCTTTAGTTCCAGGTTACACTAGTACCTGGAGCTGGGATTCTCTCTACTCTACCTTAGAAAAACACTTTCCCCACCCCATCCCCAGCTTCTACCACAGAATTTCCCAGGAGCCCAGAGGAGGAGGGAGAAGCAGCCACTTCTCTGAAGGTGTTCCGCATCTCCATTAACAGGATATTCCTCCTCTGCATATACTTTTATAGGAGGAGGTGCCTCTTTACTCTTCTTCTTAGCTAAGTAAGAAAAAGTGTCTCTCTCTCTCACCTTTTTCTGTTGTTCCTTTCATTTTAGTCATGTGACCCCATTTGGGGTTTTCTTGGCAGAGATACTGGAATGCTTTGCCATTTCATTTTACAGATGGAGAAACTAAGGTAAACAGTGTTAAGTGACTTGCCCAAGGTCACACACCTAGTAAGTATCTGAGGGCAGACTCTAGGCTCACTGTTCTATCCACTGTCAGTTACTTAGGTCTCATTGTAAAGGGTGATTCTGTATAAGAAAAGATTCCTTTCCTTTGCAACTATATATAAAAAAAAGTGAGAGAAGGTCTCTCAAATTAGTTGCATCTCCATAAAAGAAACTCTCCAGTTTTCTTTCTTTTCCCCACTCTGGGCACATATTTTTTGTCTCTACAGTAGCATAATAATAGCCAGCCTGTACGTAGCACTTTAAAGTTTGCAGAGTGATAGTATAGTTAGACACACACCTCATTTGAACCTTAAATCAACTACATGTGGTAGGTGCTGTTATCATCCCCATTTTACAGATGAGGAACCTAAATTTTAGAGAGTTTAGGTGATTTGCCCCATGGTCACACAGCCAGTAAATAAGTTTCTGAAATAGAATTTGAACACAAATCTCCCTAACTCTTGAGTCCAGGTTCCTATCCACTAGACTACTTAGCTGCATAATACAGGAGTTCCTAATCTTTTTTTTTTTAAATAGCCCCTTTTAGCAATCTGGTGATGCCAATGAATTCCCTTCTCAGGATAAGATTTTTAAATAATTAAAAGAAATATCAAATTCAAATTAGAGGTTAGTGAATATAAATAAAGATATATATTTTCCCATTGGAATTCATAGATTCCCCCTGAAATCTCATGAGTCCATAAGGGCTCAGTGGATAGAGTGCTCTACCTGGAGTCAGAAAGACCTGAGTTTGAATCATGCCTCAGACATTCACTCAGGATTTTCACTTGGGTCCTCTATGACTAAGCACCTGTGCTAGCTCCTACTGATCATAATTTTCTTTTCTACAGGGTCACAAACTATCTAATATTCCCTTCTAAAATTTTAATGGGAGTCAATATCGGGTTTGCTGGGAGATAGTTTGTATAATCTCTCTTCCCTATAATTTTCCTTTCTTCAAAATTATTAATAGTCTTGCAATAATATCTACAAATCCTTTACATATTCTGAGTTACAGTTTTTCTCAGTTCAAATTCATTTCAAGTGTCTAAGGGCTTATTTTTTCAGGTCTTATTTTCAATCATTCTTTAATTCCTCCTTTGTTTTCTATCCTTTCCAGTTAGTCCATTGTTCTTAGTGGAGAAAAGCAGCAAAATCACAGAAAATAGTAACTTTCTCCCTCTGTTAACATGGATACCATCTGTTCTCATACAATAGGCTTATCTATGCTTCATTGTCCTTGAAATGACACTTTTGTATCTCAAGGTTATTTACCCCTTCCCTCCAGCTTTTCATTCTCTTTTCATCAGAGAGTTCCTTATGCGGCCCCATCAGTTATTGTTTATTTTTTTTAAGTCAGCTCTTCCTTTTCTTCTTCAAAACGATCATCTTCAGTTCTGTTGTCAGAATTTTCGTTCTTGAAAGCATCCCATTCTTCATGAAGAGAAACTATGCCTCTTTTCTCTAAATGATTCGAAATTTGATTTCCTAAAATATAAAACGCATGTCTGACCGAACCCAGCATTTTCCTCAGCTTTCAGATGATGAACACTTTATCACTGTACTTCTGTTCCTATTTTACCATCTAGTTCTTCCTTTTGAGATAAAATTAAGCCCATACTAACAATAAATCTTCATGATTTGCCTGTACCTTCTAGGAAATGAGTAAGTCAGCAAGACAAGTGAAGAATTGGCCAGATCATCTACTTTCAGCCCCCACAGATATCTTGTCATTACAGTATCTTGTCCTTATGCCACCTTTGTAGGCAGTTTTTAGGATTGTACCATCTATGTCATTTCTCTGGCTGCCCAGGCTATATTATGCTCCCACAATGAGTAGATGACTTACGGAACTATCCAGCTCTAAGTACAGACAGTTAGAATGGCTATAAAGAGTATATTCGGTAAGAATGAGTGCTGGGTACACCTAACTTGAGACATTTAGCAAAGACCACAGCCCTGTTACGATAACATAAACCACATCTTTTTTTTTTCCATAGGATACCCTTTTCCTAGGGGAGAACAAATACCAAACATTACCAGGGAAACTTCCTGGAACTACACACAATGGAGAGCCTGGAACCTCCATCCCATCCACTTCTCAGACCTCAGGGTGCAGCCTGCCAAGCCTGAGTAAGTCTCTTTGGTATAACCTCTGACCTAAGAGTCCTGGGGCCTGAATAAGCAGACTTCTATATATATGTTGTAAAAGGCATGCCTAACTCTTCTGCTCTAGAGCCATATTCTATCCAGAGTGAATTCTTGCCTTTCTCTAACCGGCCACAGCACATGCTTGGGAAGGAGCCAGGGGCAAGTTCATGTGGTGAGAAGCTTAATCTACATTTACACTTATGAGAGTCATTTTAAGGTCAAAGTTAAGTGACTACTGTTTAGTATCATTGCAATGAGGAACAAAGCTGCTGGTGTCCTTTTCTGGGTAACAGGTGCCAGAGAAGTGGGTGTTTTAGTTTTGGATGAACATGAAAAACAAATCAAAAAACACTCCACTATGTACGACTAGTTTGGTTGTAAACACCATCCTCCCTAATCCCATGGTGTGCATTTCCATGGCAGTGGGGCCACTCAGTAATAAATGTATAAATATTAAAAGGTGTAGCATTGCAGATTGAGAGGGGTGGAAGCAGGAGCTTTAAGGAACCCTTGATTCCATCTTCCTGAGTGTAAACAGGTATAAGGTCCACCTCAACATTCCCTCCTCCCTCGCTATCTTTCATTTCTATTTTCTTCTCCCTGTTATGAATTCCTGAGTGTATTGTTTTTCATTATGTCATTGGAAATCTGGAACTCTCTGAAGACTTAAAGCAGGAGGAAACCTCAGAGGTCATTTAATCCAGCCCCTTCATCTTACAGCTGGGGAAACTGAAGTTGGTTCTCATTCTCTAGGATGGGCCTAGATAGGTAAATGACCTGAAACAAAAGCTGTGTTTGGGTCACTTCATTATTGAGAACCTTTATCCCATGGCTAGAATTTCCTGTCCCCTTTTCTTCCTCTGATACCATAGATTTGCTAGGCTTTTCTGGTTAGATCTGATGTTCCCTATTATACAGATGAAGATACCGGGTCTCAGGGAGAACCAAAGCTTATCTAGCTTTTAAGTGTCAAAGCCAGGATTTGGACCCAGGCCCCTCCAGATTCTAAGTCCAGTGTTCCTTCTACTGTATCACACTGCGTGGTGTGTGAAGAACGCAGGAGTTTTTGTCCAAGGCGAGAACTGTTTCAAGTTCTCCCTCTAATCTTCTTGTCTTTGTGGGGCTAGTAACTCCGAAAGAGAGACTTAAGGATAAAAGGAGCCATGTAGATGTTTCTGACTCTTGACTACTCCTGTTTCTATCACTACTAATGATGATGACGATGACGATGACAGCATCCTTAGCTTTAGTGCTTGCTGTGTCCTTTATGTACATTTGCATGTGTTCTTTTGAGATCCCGGTGAAAGCTGGTGCACTTCTCACCCTCCAATTTGTGAACCATCTTCAGCAATCTCTGTTTTCCAGTCCCTTGTTGGACTTCTCACAATACTCGTGGTATAGATCTGACATGTGTTCCATTTTCCTTTCTCCTATGCTGAGCATCCACATTCAACCCATCACTTCTTTTCCTTTTCCTGACTGTACTGAGGGAACAGGCCAGACAGGCAGAAATAATAATAGGAGAGTTAAAAACCTCCTTAGGAAAAACAGTATGAGAAGCATGGACAGCTGCCCAGAAGAGGGAGCAGTGTGATCTGTGAGCCTCTTTCTTTGCCTTCCAATGCAGTCTTGATTGGTATGGCGCCTAGCAACACATGAGTCAGTAGCCCCTAGTCCACCCCCACAGTTTTGTTTCTCTCTGTTTTATTTTTCTCTCTTGCTCTGTGACACTTGTTCATTTCTTTGCTTCCTCATAACTCTGTTGGGCTGGCCTGGGGTCTCTCTTGCTCCTTCATGTGGCTTTTCTGCTTCTTGGATGGTTGGAGCTCGTGGCCGGAGTGTCAGTGCACCGATATTAGGTACTGTGACCATTCCAGGTGAGGCTGGGAGTTAGAATGGCATTCCCCTGGCAACCTGCACAAATTCTCCATCCCCAATAACTCTATTTAGTCTTCTTTTTCAATAAAGACATTGTCCTCGTGAGAGGGGTGGGGTCCCATCCTTATGGGGCTGTTTGTAAACCCTTAAGAGAAGAATGGACCTGTAGACCACACAGTTTTGAGCAATCTATTAAGTCTCTAGAAAATTAAAACCCAGACCAAGCTATGAGACTTTGCATATCCATTTGCAAAATCCTATATGCAAAGAGGCTAAGCATGGTGGTGTGCCTGTAATCCTTGCTGCTTGGGATGCTGAGACTAGAGCCTGGGAGTCCTGAACTTCAGTGGGCTAAATTGATTGGATGTCCCCACTATGTATGATATTGATATGGTGAACCCCCAAGAGGCACTAGGATGGTTAATAAAGATAGAACCCATCTGGGTTGGAAGTAAGTCAGAGCCTCCATGCCAATCAGTCGTGAGGTCAAGTCCATGAGGAGTCACTGAATTTCCAACCTTAATGAGATAACCACCTAGTCTTTAAATATAGATACATATTTGTTTTTATATGTATATCTGTATATATACAGATATACATCTATGTATGCACATGTTTATATACATGCATATATACACATGTATATATATCATTGAACTGTGACATGGATAAACAAAGAAAATATTTGCCCCTTTCTCGCCATCATCTTAGTTTTACTCTTTTTCCATCAGGAGAAACCGAGAACAACCTGGATAATTCTGTCACATCAAATGACCTTTCCCCTACTTCTTCTGGCACCGACTCGGGGCCCCAGTCTCCACTATCTCCAGAAATGAAACGGAGCCCTAAAGGCATCAGGAAATTCTGGGGAAAGTAAGTTTGTTATTATTTTTGTTGCTTTTGGAGCGGAGGGAGTTTTAATACAGTCCAAGGAGGCTCATTTTTAAAATAACTTTTTGGTTTTTATGCCTTATTCCATTCCCATTAAACACACACATACAATATATCATCAACAAAAACCAAGTAATTAAACTAAATGATGCAAACACCATAATTGACAGTAATTGATCATCCGTACCTATAGATGGCTACCTATCAGCAGAGTGAACATAGATTCCTAGCTCAGTTATCTGGCACATTAGTCATTGCTTTTGATCCGAGTTCTTCGGTCCTTTAGTGGTTTCATTTAGCTTGCAGTAAATCACTATTAATATTGTTTTCCTGGTTCTGTATCAGTTCACACTTGAAAATTAGTCAACCAGTGATCATTTAACCTCAGCTTAGGGACCTCCAAGTTCCCATTCCACTTGGGGGCAGCTCTCATTGTTAGAAAGTTTTTCCAGACATCAAAAACCCAAATTTTCCTTTTGCAAGCTTCTCCCATTGCTCCTGAGCTACCCTCCAGGGCCAAACCAAATTACATTAAAGCCTCTTCCCAATGATAGCCCAACCTCAGTTAGAGCTATAGAATAAGCCTAGGGCTCCCATTTAGTGAAAATAATTAACACATTCTCTTGAGGAGAATTACAGAAGCCACTTGTTTTTTATGGCAGATTATCTTAAAGAGTCTTCATTGGGACTTCAGCAAGTACTACTGTGTGCCAGGCCCCATGATTAACCCCATGAGGGATCCAGGGATGAATTGGATTGCTCTCTGTATCATAATGCCCCAGCCCTCAGCTTGCCTTGGGCCCCTTTGAGATGTGAACTAAAACAGGGAGGGACCCAAAAGCTCCCAGTGCAGATATGCTATAGAAGATGGAATCTGGTCTCCCAGTCCCTTCAACCAATATGTGTTGCCTTCCTCATTCAAACGTGAGCTCTTTGAAAATAGGAACTGTCTTGTTTTTCTATCTGACAACATAGTTCTGTGAACCTAGTAATGCTTAGTAAATGATTTTTCGTTTTCATTCATTCACCATCACTTGGCATGAAATGGGGGCAAGTAATGACCAAGGCCCGGATTGACCTCTACCTCCTTTCTTAAACCCAAGTGTAAAGCACAGCCAAGATTCCCAGGCTCTAGTACCAGTCCAACATGCACCCACAGATAACTACTCCCACTCATCTTGGTGATGAGGCTCCTCTCTGCCTCTCCATCCTCAACCCAGTTCTTCTCACTCCCAAATTCTCCATGCCCAAAAGTCTCACCCACTGAACAGCCCCAGATCTTCTATATAACTCCACAGAATCCTACTTTCATTGCAGCCTCTAGGTTATACCTCTTTCTCTATTTTCCTTTCTTTCTCCATCTCATCCCAAGGAAGCTTATCCTCTAATGCAGGATTTTCAACCTTTCTTAGACTCATGATCCCCTTTGAACTTCTGATGAAACTAAATCATATTTTTAAATACATTGACTAAAATGTATAGGATTACAAAGAAAACAATTTCTATTGAAATACAACCCATCCAAATTTTTTTTTTAAATAACCTCACAGATTTCCATTTTAAGAACTTAAATTCTCATGAATACACATGTGTGCATTCACAATGGAAGAGTTGAGACCTTGGTCACTCCATTGTTTCCTTGTTCTGGTCTCATCACCCAAGTCCAAGATGGAGCACAGAGAAGAACATCTGGTTTTACCATGAGTGCCTCCTCTGGGCCTATAGGGTGAGCAAACCAAACTTTAACTCCAGAAGGAGAATTGTTAGCAAACCTTGTCAACCAGCCACAGCTTCCTCCAAGCCTGTTCAAATCTGCACCTGCTTCAGGAGAGGCCACAGGAAGCCAAACTGAGTTATGGGGGATTGATTTATAGGCCTGGGCCTTTTTTTTGTATCCTATTTGTCCAAGATGAACGAGAGAGAGAGACAGAGTGTGTGTGTGTGTGCGCGCGCGCGCCTGGATCTGTTCATTCAGAATATCTTCTGATGGTCTCTATGATTTTCTATCCCCACAGAATAAGAAGGACTCAATCAGGAAATTTCAACACAGATGCTCTAGGGTTAGCAGAATTCCGTCGAGGTGGGCTCCGGGCAACTGCAGGACCGAGGCTGTCCAGAACCAGAGACCCCAAAGCTCAGAAGAGGTAATATCCTTCTCAGAATCTAGGTGGGGAGCTCCCGGGGGGAGGGAGGATTTCTGTGCCTGAAAGTTCAAAGAGTAATCACGATTGACTGTTGGAAACCTGTGTAAAGTCACTGGAAAAATGAGCCATGGGAGACTATAAGGGAGAAAATGAACTTAGAATGCTTCATTCATTTAGTGTATAAAATGAGAAAAGTAAAGTACAAAGTGATCCTTCTTATATTTAACTCCTTAATTTTTTTTTAATAGTAAATTAAGTAGACATAATAGCTGCTCCAGAATTTTAAGGGCCATCCTAAGGAATCAGGGTTAGAGTTCTTTCTGTTTGGTCCCAGTGCAGGCAGAAGGGCATAATTTTAGCTTGACGTTAGGAAAAGCTTCCTAATGATGAGGGAATGGCAGCTTCCCCCTCCTTGGAGGTCTATAAGTAGAGTGGCTAAATGACCCCCTTTGGGCTGCATTATAGTAGGGGTTTCCTTTGCTAACTGTCTGGTTGGGGTTGAATGGCCACCAAAGTCCCTGGCAACTCTCAGATTCTGTAGTGCTGAGGTTCTGCCTTCCATCATTCTATTTATCCATTGCCACGGCACTTTTTTTTTGTCTCTGACATGTGTCACAAGCTTACTGATATTTTTGTTATGCAGAAATAGTTTTAACAAGAATCTATTCCAGGCTCCCCTAAGCAATCAAGCTCCAGTCCTGACAGTCATGTGCTCACTGTCTTTCAGTGATTCCAATGCTCCTTTTGCCCAGTGGAACACAGAGCAAGTTTGTTCATGGCTGGAGGACTTTGGTCTGGGTCAGTATGTAATCTTTGCCAGGCAGTGGGTGAGCTCTGGCCACACACTATTGACTGCTACCCCTCAGGACATGGAAAAGGTAAGGGCAGACCTGGAAGTGGGCCAGTCTTCATCTGCATGACTGTAGCTGACCTTTCTCTGAATTCTGTGACCTCTGCTGCTTTCCACATGCCTGGGGTTCTGGCTGGGTGGAATAAGAAAACCAAGCACCTGGGTTACAGTATCTGATGGGAGGAGAACTGGAGTCCAAATTAGCATTTTTTTATGCCTATGAAAAACTTCAAAAATGCCACACAGAAAAAGAAGCTCACAAAGTACCCTCAAATCAACTTTTATCTTACAATTTTTAATAATTTTTGTTTATTTAATTTCCCAATTATATGTACAAAATTAACATCCATTTTTTAAAATTTTGAATTCCAAATTCTCTCCTTCCCTCTTCCCACTTCCCTCCCCCTTAAAAGGACAAGCAATATCATATTGATTATACATGTGAAATCATGCAAAACATTTCTATATTAGCCATCTTGCAAATGTAAAACACAACTGCTAGGTGGTACGGTGGATAGAGCACCAGGCCCGGAGTCAGGAAGTTCCGAATTCAAATCCAGCCTCTAATACTTACTAGCTGTATGACCCCTAGGCAAGTCATTTGATCTCTATTTGCCGTGATTCTTCATCTGTAAAATGGTCGCACAATAGAGAAGGAAATGCAAACCATTCCAGTATCTTTGCCTAAAAAGTGCCATGGACAAAGTCCATGAGATCACATAGAGTCAGACACAAATGAACAACAAGAAAAAAACACATAGAAAATTAAAAAGTATGAATCAATCTGCACTCAGAGCTCATCAGTTTTCTCTCTGGAGGTCAATAGCGTTGTTCATCATGGGCCCTTTAATACTGTCCTGGATCACTGTCCTTATCACAGTAGTTCAGTTTTTCACAATTGATTATCATTACAATACTGCTGTTACTCTATACATTGTTCCCCTGGTTCTATTTACTTTACTTTGCATCAGTTCATACAAGTCTTTCCAGGCCAAACCAGCTCTTAAAGACATCCTCAGTAGTAAAGGGACACAGTGAAGTTTCTTTGTACCATCTGGCTATTCTCACTACCTAAGTGCCAAGGTCAGTTATTTCTACACCAAAGAAGGAATAGCCCTCAATGCCCTCTAAATTTCATCCCCTGAACCATGCTCTCACACACCCTACCCAGCAGCATATGGCTTATCCATCCCTTCATGCCCTTCTGGGCAGTCGCTTGGACCAAGGTTGTATGTAATGCGCCATCATACCTCCATCATGACATAACCACTAAGAATGATGATCTTCTAACTTAGGTGGGGATTGCCTGCCTAAAACTCAACAGCTGATCTTCCATTTGTCTATTTCAGGAGCTGGGAATTAAGCATCCCCTGCACAGGAAAAAATTAGTTTTGGCTGTGAAGTCAATTAACACAAAGCAAGAAGAGAAGTCTGCACAACTAGACCACATTTGGGTAACCAGTAAGTGTGGACTGACTCAACCTGAGAATAAGCAGCATGCTCTTTCTGTCCTTTAAGACACTTTTAGGGTTATCTCAGGTGGCAACTTAGGTGGTACAGTGAATAAAGAAAGCACTGGCTCTGGGGTCAAAAGTTCCTGAGTTCAAACTGGCCTCAGATACTTACTAGTTGTATGGACCTGGGCAAGTCATTTAACACCAATTTCTTCCAAAGGGGGGAAAAAATCGAATATGGGATAGTGAAAAGAGTTATTACAGTATGAGAGAAGGGGGAAAGAAAAAGCATCTTTTTCTGAAAGTCTGATTATTAAATATTCAGATTATTCAAACCCTAACTCTCAAAATTTGATGTAACTTTTCACTTTCCCACTCTATGTGCCTCCTCATCCCCCCAGGTAATTTCCCATTGTTTTTCATGGTTGTAACACAGGAGTTTCGAGATGTACCTTTCTTTTTCACTCTGTAGGGTGGCTTGACGATATTGGCTTGCCTCAATACAAAGACCAGTTTCATGAATCCAGGGTTGATGGACGGATGCTTCAGTACCTGACTGTGGTAAGGATTTGGGGTTTGATCAGTTCATCTAAATGTTATGTCACATAATAAGTGACATCTATGTTCAAGACACTGGGAATATAGAAATAAAAACCAAATATTCCCTTCCCTCAAGGAGTTTACTTCTGGGGAGAAGGGATGAGGGGTGGTGAGAAGGGCTGGATGCTATACGTACACAGAAAGTAAATACAAAATAAAGAGGGAGGAAACACGAGCAGCTCAGGCATCGGGAAGTGGCTCTCCTGAGTTGTGCTCTGAAGGAGTCTAAGGATACTTAGAGGCCAAGGTGAGAAGGAAAGGCATTCAGGAACATAAGGCTGTAAGACAGAAACTTCACTACCACCGGCTAAGGGGAAAGGGAAGGGGAAATCAGTCAACAGCTTGTATGACACATGATTCTGTCTTACTATACATAACCACAGCATATCATTTCATCATTGAAAGGGATCTTAGGCACTGCCTACTATGAATCTTTCAATTTACAGATGAGGAAACTGAGGTCAAAAGAATTTGGCTGACTTTCCTCCAATAATGGTCAGTGTTTATGAAGCAGTAACTGTTGTGTAGTGAGTGAAGAGACAATTAGCCTCAGAATGAAGAAAGCCTGGGTTAAGTCTGATTTGTGGCCCCTAACGGTCGTTTTCAAGACCAAGGATTAAACCAAGGTCTATGAGCTTGGATGGAAAATCTTTATTTTCACTACCTTCTAGCTTGAGTCAGCAAATCTGACCCATAGGCCTTGAGCCTGCTCAGAAATGTAAAAGCCCTTCTTGGCCCGGGGGCTGTAAAGAAGCAGGTCATATGTGAGTTATAACTGCTTTCCTATGCTGTGATTGAAATAGTCCCTTCAATTATATAAAAACATGATTCTGAGAAAGGGCAACTGGGTGGTGCAGTGCATAGATCACCTGCCCTGGAGTCAGGAGGACCTGAGTTCAAATTCACCCTTAGACACTTGACACTTAACTAGTTTACCAACCCTGGTTGTATTGTGCCACCTCTTTCCCCACCCCACCCACTCCCCAGAAAAAGACTTCATCAGACCAACAAAGTGCTCCAGACCGCAAAACAGGTCAAAGACACCCACCCCACCCCAATCATCAGGAATACATATTGCAAAACAGCTGCAGATGTGCATTGATAGAGATTTGCTTACCAAGAATTTTCTGCATTAGTGATATCATAATCTAGACTAACAATAACAACAGAAATCTTAAAGCAGTGTTACCTGAGCTGTAGGGGATATCCTGAGCATACAGTGTCTAAAATGGGGTAGGGGGAGGGTATCAGTGTGTAGGAGGGAAGAAAAATGGGAAGTGGATGGTGTCTCTTGTCAGAAGGGCTGGGTGAGCCTTAGCCATTGACCTTTCCCTTCCAGAATGACCTTCTCTTCTTAAAAGTCACCAGCCAGCTGCATCATCTCAGCATCAAATGTGCCATTCATGTGCTTCATGTCAACAAATTCAATCCTCACTGTCTACACAGGAGACCTGCAGATGAGGTAGGGGCAGAAAGAGCCATCTTCCAATGCACAGGTGCTGCTGTGGCGGAAAACTGGCCCTCGTGCAGGGACTATCCGTCTTTCTTGTTTAAGCAGGAGGTCAGTACATTTGGACTCCTCTTGCCTAGTGTCCCCATTGACTGCTGGAGAGGAGGACAAGAAGGTCCTTGGCAGGGAGTCCTTCCAGCCACTAAGCCCCTTGTTTCTGGTCCAGGTTTTCCTGGCCCATTCCCTTCCTTTTGCTCTGTTGTATGCTCTGCAGCAGCCTTTCTGACTGAACCATGAACATCATGGCGAGCAAATCCAAATTGGGTTGCGGTTGGGGACTGAGGGAGATAGATGAGGTATTGAAATAAGGTAATGAAAAGTTAGAGGGGGAAATAAGGGTCTGGGAGGGTTCAGATCCTCCTAAGGCTTCTTGACACCAGGAAAATCCCTCCACCCCAAACCTCAATTTCCTCAATTGTAAGATAAGGAGGGGGAAGCCACTGACTTCTGAGGTTTCTTCTCTCTCTAAATTTCTCATGCTCTAAGAGTGTAAAAAGAGCCAGAGGGAGGGAGGACCCTCTGCTCAGTATGTACCCAGCTTAGAGTGCCTTTGTGTGCCAGTTACTCCTTTCTCCAGCTTCCCTAGCCCTCCTAAGGCTGCCAATTCTGATACCCAGCCAGCATCCCCTCATCAGTGACACCAATATTAACACTTCTCCCTGCCCAAGAAAGGAGAAGAGCTCAGCCTCAGAGAGGGGAGGATATTACAAACTGCTAAGTATAAATTGTTCTCCCAAATAACTATGCTACTCCCATGGTAAAAAGGCCCCATTTAGGTTCCTCAGATACAGTGTGGACAGAGCCTTCTGACCTCATGACTTCATTAGGGGAAAATGGACCTGATCTGATAGCCTGATATTTAATAGGGAAAATGTAAAATCCTGTACCTGGGTTCTAAAAATCAATCAAAACGGGTACAAGATGATGGCAAGATTTCACTAGACAACCGAAAAGGATCTGAGAGCCTTAGTGGACTATAGACTTCCCCAAAACAAAGTAATTTTAGGCTTCAGATGAGTCAGATGATCCTAATATCCTGAAGAAGGGCAATGAAACTCCTACTCTACCTGGCCCTGCTCAGACTCCATTTGGAGTCCTACGTTCACATCTGAGCATCATGTAATTGGAAGGTCATCAACCAGCAGAAGGCAGCAAAGTGGTTCATTTTTACAATGTTGAGGTAATAACATAAGTGGTTCTGATTTTGCTCAGTTCAAACCCTGAGTTTCTCAGAAATCATCTCTTTCATCATTTTTTTCAATATGATTATATCCTATTACATTTGTATACTATAATTTCTTCAACCATTCCCTAATCTCAGAATTTCCATTCCTTTGCCACTGCAGACAGAGCTGCTTTCAATATTCTTGTACATATTGGTGTCAGAGGATACATACACACACACACACACACACACACACACACACACACACACACACACACACACACACACACACACACACACACACACACACAGAGTTTAGTTAGTTGGGAAGCATAGCTTTCCTGACCATCCTTAAGCATTTAAGTACCTTCAGCCGCTCCTTTGCCCACTCACACTTCTGAAGTGTTAAGACGTACTCATTTGTTCATAAGGTTGGGAAAAGATACCAGAAAGTGTGACTGAGACTTGGGGATTGATTTTGGCAAAAGGAAATTTAAATTTCCCACAGATACATAAGCAACCCCACACACACAGGCCTATGAAAAGTGATACTCTCCAACCAGCAAGAATATATGTTTCCCATCTTCTTGCATCCACATCCAGAGTCATGTTTTAAATACAGTATTTTCTGGGCACAACAATATTTTGGAGACAGCTCATGACATAATGGATAAAACGTAGAGCCAGGAGTCAGTAAGATCTGAATTTAACTTAAGTAGCAATGTTCTCAAGGACAGATCTCTGCTCTTCTCTCTCCTTGTCCTGACAGAGTAATGTTTCTCCTTCTGAAGTGGTACAGTGGTCCAACCACCGAGTGATGGAATGGCTGAGGTCAGTGGACCTGGCTGAATATGCACCAAACCTTCGGGGAAGCGGAGTTCACGGTGGTCTCATTGTGAGTAACTGCTCAAAGATCTGACCTGCTGTTTTATGTAAGTACATTAGTACTTACATAATGGACCCCTAAATGCTCCTGAAGTTTCCCACAAATTTCAGGGCCTTTTAGGGGAATATCATTAGCACCCCATCACTTCCAATTAGAGGATCAGAGCTTTAGAGCTTAAAGGGACCAAGCACCCATTTGCTCTGATTTCCTCTCATGAAGGTTTAAAGGACTTGTTACAGTCACAGAGGTAGCAAATGGTGGGGCTAGAATTCAAACCTACATCCTTGGCCCACAGTTACACAGCTTGTAAATGTCAGAGGCCAGCCATTCTGTTAACACTGTCCACATCATTCTGACTCCAGTCAAGAAAGATGGCTATTCCCACTGTCCTTTAGAGATGGGCAATCCTGTAAGAAAGAGTTTAGGTGGATGGGGGGAAGGCTAGGGCTACCACAGCTGGAAACACTGGTAAGAAGAAAGAGCTGCTCTTGCTGAGATCTTTCTGCACTTGGACTTAGGAACCTCCCATCCTGAAGGACGGGAGAAGGAGGTTTGGTTTCCATGTTATATCAGTGGAATGAATCATTCTATGAGCTCTCAGTTACCCATTTAGCTTCGTGGAACTGAGTCCCTGAATGAACTCGCCAGCCAGGGCTATCTCTGAAAGGCCTGGTTAATGAACCCTGGCACAGAGGGGTGACACCAAGCACTGCCATGGGGCACCAGTGTAGGCACATGCAGATCCAATCCAGTCCATCCAATAAGCATTTATTAAGCACATGCTATATACAGGATGCTTTGGAATACAGAAACAAAATGAAAACTATCCCTGCCCTCAAGAACCTTCCATTCTACAATCTTCCTCCCACTACCCACCCACCATTTGGCATATCACAGAAAACACAGAGACACACCTGAAGCAGGGAAATTTCTTCTCACTCCCAGGAACTGGGTGACTTCTTATCATCCTCTAAAAGATCCTTTTCAGGTATTTAAGTACAGCTAGGTCCAGGTTACTATGAATGATGAGTCCCCTGAATCTATGCAAATCTACCTTGCATGTATTCTTTGGGCTGGAACTCGTTACCGTATTTTCCGTTATCATCTCTTTAAATCGTATAACTTCCAATTCATTATTTGTACTGCTCTGGACCTTCCTATGGATATATAGAAAAGGATTATAAAAGAGGCAATGGCGTAGATTCAAATCCCACCTCCATCATTTACTAGCCACAGTCTTGGACCAGTCACTTAACGTCTCAAGATCTGTATGATCTTGTTCTTCTTTTTTTTTTTTTTGGCATAATTGTCTATAAATTGTATGAGATATCAGAAAATGGCTACTTAGTCAAAGTTCTGCTGTCCACCTGCAAAGTCTTCTGATAACCAAGTCAGCAGCTTGCTTGTGAGGGCAGCTGAGCCCACTAACCCAACACTTAATGGTCTTTCCCCCAGATTCTGGAACCCCGATTCAGTGGGGACACCCTAGCCATGCTTCTGAACATTCCTCCTCAGAAGACACTCCTCCGACGCCATTTAACCACCAACTTTAATGTCCTCGTGGGGCCTGTGGCCCAACAAGAAAAGAGAGACATAATGGCGTCTGCAGCCTATACACCACTGACCACGACTGCCAAAGTCCGGGTAAGTCTCCCGCTATGGGTGTGGGACCAAGTATGGGGCACAGCTTCATTCTCCTAGAAGGTCTTTCCTCATTATAGAGTATCACGGAGGACTTGTATTCCTGAAATGATTATTTGTCTGTGTCTACCTTCCAGGGACCAGCATCAGTTCAGACTTTGTAAAATTAGGACTGTTCAGACTCCTTCCCAGTCTTTGCCCAGCTCAACCCAAGGCACTAAGGTCTAAGATGCTATGGGGTCAACAAAAGATATTACCGGCCTTCAAAGAATTCTTCTAGTAGTGCTCCTAAACCAACAGTGAGCCTAAGTGTAAACTTGGAAGCAATAGGTTATAATATAGCACCAACTTTCCTTATGTATTATATATTATATTATGTAACTCTAGTGCTATAACAATTCATAGAAAAGTTTTTAGTCCTCAGTGAGAACTCCTGAAGATAGAGAACAGAGAAAGCATTTTCTATATAGGATTAGTTATATAGAATTCATTAAAACTATGTCAAAATTTTCTTGTGCCTGCCATAACATGAGACTGGCTTACATAAAAGCCAGCTCTTCAGTGGTATTAAATAAAATACCATTAATAAATATATATTATATATAATGTAATATATAGTAATAATATATATATATATAATAAATATAAAATCGTGGGATTTTAGCTGTTTTCCCCCAAAGTGTATTCCACGTAGTAGACTTTGAGTAAATCTTTAGTGAATGAGTGAATCAATGGATAAATACATGTTAATATTCTTAAATATGACTTTCTTAGATCTATAGATTAGATTGCTTTTCTTTTTCATGTGGTCTTGTGTTGGTTGTGTTTTAGCCAAAGAAACTAGGATTTTCACACTTCGGAAACATGAGAAAAAAGAAGTTTGATGAATCTACAGACTACATATGTCCCACAGAGCCAGGTGAAAGTGTGAATGGCAGTCACAAGGCTTATGGTGGCCACCGAGACCTTCTCCCCAATCCTGGGGAGGAACTGGACAAACTGGATCAGGTGGGATACGTCAACTGATGTCACTGTCATCTCAGCATCTCCGTGCCAATCCGAGCTTGCAAATAACACCGCGTTACCTACCGTATAACCTCCAGCCTCGTATGCATGAACTCACCAACAATCAGGCTTTCAAAACCCAGAAGCATTTTATCTTGACACCAAATATGCCAGGCAACTGGTTGTGTTGTTTTTTAAGTCACTACTTGTCCTGTCCCCGTCTCTCTGTGCATCAGTGCCTTTCCTGGGGATACTGTTAAGACTGTTACTAGAGGCTAAGAATGAATGGAAAATGGTTTTAAGAATGATGTTTTTTTTAAGTGATTCTTGATGCCCCTACCCTGCAGAGTCTGCACAAATATAAACACTATTTTCATTTTAAGATGTATTTAAGTACTATGAACATAAATATAAATAAATATATAAGATTTTGTTCTAGTTAATTTGTAATGAAGATTGGGGATAAATACACACATATACACATTTTGTAATTGAACATTTTTTGTCTTTATTCTAAGAAACAGCTGTTAACACAGTGATCTTCCCCACCACTTTTAGACTTGCTTTATGATGCAAAACTAACAGAAATCTCCTATAATAGACTTTTCAGTTTTGTTGTTGTCCAGTCACGTCTGACTCTTGGTGATCCCATGGACCATGCTACCCATGGATTAAGACAAATGGAGGTTCAGTGACTTGCCCAGAGCCACACAGCTCGTAGGGTCTAAGGCCAAATTTCCACCGATAATTCAGAGGGAATCTATGTACCAGTAGCAAAAAAAAAACCATTATCAGTGAGGAGAGTTTCTAACCTTCTGGTGGTTTGTTCATTTTAACATGGACAATGTTGCTTCTTTATGGTGAAATAAATAATTAATGTTTGGCTGAGAGGCAAAGCACTTGACATTCAACTTATCTCTCTAATGGGTTAGGAGGAACAACACAGGTGGCCTTCTAACCCTTGTACAAATGGAAAAACAGAATTTCAAGAGAGCAAGGTCAGCCCTGGCCCCTGGATCCAGTTTGTGAATCCAGGAAGGACAAAACAGCCAGGATTTTAGCACCCAGGTGTGGAATGCTCATTCCTCATACTGCTCAGCCTCCTTGCTTCAACACAGAGCCCTTGGGCCTAGCTTTCTGGCTCCTATACCCCTCCACATTCTGTATCTTCCATCTCCATGTATCTAAGTTATCCAGAGGCAGCAGAGTCTCAAGGCAATAAGTCTTAACATTGAGTCTATCTCTTGTGCCGTGTGTGTGCCCTAGAAGCCTGCCAAGTCCTTGGAAGGAAACACTTTATGTCACTTTTTTAACCACATGTGCTCAGTCCTAGCCAGATGTGTTTAGAGTGCAACCTGGACCTGAGTGTGAATCCTATCTGAAAACTTCCTGTGATAGGGACCTCATTACCTCCTGGGGCAGCCCGTTCTTCTCTGGGAGTGCTCTAAGTGCAAAATTAGATTGCCAAAATTTTCCTCTCTGCAACTTCTCCCTATTATTAGGCTCTCTAAGCCAAGCCAAGCCAGCCTAACCTTAGAGGACTACAGCTTCCTCTCTGGAAGGGACATTACAGGACACCTAGTCTAACTCCCCACCACCACCACTTTACAGGTCACAGTGCTAGGATTTGAATCCAGGGCTTCCTCACTCTAAGTCCAGCACTCTATTACCTTTACCTCACTACCTGTCTTCCATGATAGCTCCATCCCTCAAGTCTTCCTTTCTCCAGGTTTCACAGGGCATCCCAGGATGTTACACTTCCTGGTGTAATGGAAATAACTCTAGGCTTGAAGTCAGGTTATAAACCTTGGCTTGATTCCTGGCTCTGACACTAGCTGTGAAACCATAGGCAAGTTACTTGACCTCTTATGATTTAGTTTCCTTCCTCATCAGTAAATCAGAAATAATCCTGGCAAGTTACATCCTCAAAGGCAGCTATGGGAAAAAGCACCATAGAAATAGGTGAAATTAATCTTGTTGGTCTGGTCTCCGTATAGCCCAGTTTCCAGGCCCTCCGCCATGTTAGCTGCCCTTAGGTCTTTCTTGCCTTGTGGCACTCCCAACTGAACACAAAGCTCGGGCTGTGGTCTGGCCAGAACTGGACAAACATGTTTATCTTAATGAAGTCTCATGTTGCATTAACATACTTGGCTCTCATGTCACCCCTTTTTTCAGACTGGGTCTTACATTCACACGAACTATGACCAGTCTGCTTTCAGCTTTCACAACTCCATTGCAAAGCCCTATGTCCCCTATATTTTTGTCCTTAGGCTCTTGATTCAGTGAGCCCATGATGTGCCCAAGTGTGGGTCAATGCTGCCCTCTGGAGAAGAAACTGGGGAAGGACACTCAATTCTAATGAATATGGCTGGCTTGAATTTTCTCCTTTGGAACATTCAAAGGGAAATGGACAGACCTTTCTGTAATCTGAACACTGTCCTTTGCCATAATAGCATTACTCTATACTCTCTGCTACCTGAAGGGCAGAAAGCCTGGTTCCTTTTTCTTGTGTTCGGTATAGATGGGGAACAAGATGGGGAGAAGAGGGGAATGAGTACCCTCTGGCATCAGGACTGCTGTGTCCATGCTTTGTGGTTGGTGTTCGCATGCTCTCCTAACTTCCCCTCCTTTAGGGCATAACATCCGTGTCCCTAAAGTACATCTAACCCTGCTGCCTGATGCCCAAGAACTGGCATGTCTACACGGGGGAAAGGACTGTGATCACAAGATGCAACTGGGACCAATGCATGCATGCTGCTTCTTGAGAAGCCACTTCTCAGGTTCTCTTCATCCACAAGGCTTGGAACACCAGGGATCCAGACCCCAGGGGAGTTCAGAGGTCAGGCACACTGACTCCAAAGCCATCAGTGCTCTCAAATGCAGACTGCCATTCATTCTCTTTCTAATGGGAGAAGTTCATGTCCATGCAGCAAGCTAGCCAGAGTGCTGAACCAATACAATCTTCCAGTCTTTAGAAACACGAAGCATTAACAGAATTATAGAACAAAGTAGCAACTGGGCCTGGGCTGACATCACCTACTGCCAGTGGCAGCTAGAAAACCCCCTTACCTAGAACTTTCTCCTTCCTTTGAGTCTCTCACAAGGACTTCTGCCCATGCCTGTGTGTGTGTGTGTGTGTGTGTGTCTGGGGAGACTGCTAACTGAGCATGAAACTGGCCGGCACAACTTAATACATACATGACACATTGCCAGAAGCACTGTCTGTACTTGTATCTCAGAAACTGACTTAAAAAAAAAAGTCAATCCTTTGTGAATAATTTATATACTAGAAGTTCTCCCAGAAGACTCTCCCCTACAATGAGTTAGGGAATTGGACTCTGTGATCTGTCCATGAGACCCAGAAGTATGCCTTTTACAGCCTGAAATGAATGGCCTTTTTGCCTGCTCTGATGGTGCTGCTGCATAATTTTACAGATGGAGCCCTCGGAAGGTACAGTCCTACAGATAGGGGTCATCTCTCAAGGCATTCACAATCTCACGGTATGTACTGACCTGATGCTTGCTTATCCCACCCCTCCCTCATCACAACCAAGATACGGAATCTGCAGGTTTGGCACTGGTCAGCACTGGTCACAATCTATTCCTTGGGGCAGTATGTTGGCCACACCCCGCCAGAGACTGCTATGACATGGTTTATGAACCTGTGTCTGTACAGTCTAGCACTAGGAATTGTACTTTGCCTTTCCATTCTATTCAATTTAGCAAACATTTCTTAAGAAACTACTATGTGTCAAGCACTGAGTAGACAATAGAGGTATAAAGATAAAATCATCCATACCCTCAGGGTATTTATGCCTGACTAGCTTTCTAAGACTGGACATGGAAGCAAAATGGTGCAATTAGAAGAGCACTAATTCATCTTGAAATCAAATGAGTCAGAGGACCTGGGTTCAAATCCTGACTTTGTCATTTTTTCTACCCATGACCTTGGGCAAGTCACTTTAACTCTAAAATGAGGGAGATTGACTAGATGATCTCATATGCCTTCCAGCTCTAAATCTGTGATCCTACTGTAGGATCATATCCAGGGAAAACCCTTGAAATCCAGAGGGTTAGAGCAGATGAGAAGATGGAAAATATCCATCTGTGCTTTGTAGCCAGGGCTGACTTCTTTGTTTCATGGGACAAACTGGAACAAAGGAGGAAAAAAACAATATTGATCACCTCCAGGTCATCTACCATATAAGAAGAAGCAAATTCCCCCAGTTCCTCCCCTTAGCCATACCTGTCTGCATGCCATGTTTCTAGTCTTTTCCATGAGTCTGTCTGGTTCTGTTTATGTAACATTCCCCCAGCATTCCAAGGCATCTTGCAGCAGTTGACTTGACGCCAGCTATCAGTGAGTACAAAGCATAGCATGTTCACCTTATAGAGGAAAATACACTTTTTGAAGCCTGTGTCAGTACGTTAATTAAGGCTTCCCATCATTAAATTCAACACTGGTGATAGTCTTTCCAAATTTATCCCCTGTCATTGTGAGCAGCCTCCATAATTCTTATCACCTACCTACTTACCAGCATTAGAGGTATGGCATTGCCTTAGCTGGTAAGCCCAGGAGACTACCATGGACAGGGCACTGGAGAAAGAAGAAAGGACAGCAGAGAGTTGTAGGTGCCATGCGTTCCTGTGCTTGGTGTACAAAAAAATGATTTCTATTGTTGTTTTGTATTTGTTTTTTGTCTTTCATGATTTTCTCACTCCAAGTCTTGCTTTTGTTGATGGTTTTGTCATTTTTTTGTTGGAAGTTTTATTGTTGGTTTGTTAATTTTTTGTTGTGTGGTGTTTTTTTTTTCACATCGCTATCATGGGCAGGTTATTAATTTACCTCCAATAAATGAACATTTAAATAAACTTGTCATTTAAAACATTTTGTCCATCTTGTTCTAAAAGGTGAAGTCATTACTAAAATTGCCTACAATTTTGTGCGAGGCTTTTAGGGGGTACATTGGATAGAGCACAGGATCTAAAGTCAAGAAGACAATTCAAATTCTGAGTCAGACCCTTTGTAGATAGGTGAAACCTGCAGGTAACTAAAAGAGGTACTTGGTGGTACAGTAGATACAGCACTGGTGGCCTGGAGTCAGGAAGATCTTGAGTTCAAAACCGACCTCAGAAACTTACTAGCTATGTGATCCTGGGCAAATTATTTAACCTATCTGTTTCCTTATTGGTAAAATGTGGGTGATAATAGTACTTCCCAGAATTACTGCAAGGACCAAATGAGATAATATTTGTAAAAGTGCTTAACACACTGCCTAGCACATAGCAAATGCTATCTAAATAATTATTCCTTTCCCTTCTCCCTTTGTGAGGAGAAAATGAGATGATATTTACAAAGCACACATTGCAAATCTTTTTTTTATTGGTAATTAAGGTTAAGTGACTTGCCCAAGGTCACACAGTGTCTGAGCCTGACTCCAGGGCCAGGGCTCTATCCATTGCGCCGCTCAGCTGTCACCCCAGCACATTACAAATCTTAAAGCCCTATATAAATTCAAGCTAATATTGTTATTGTTATGATACGTTATGATTATGTTCCTGTTACAGTTATGTGTTTATTTGACATGTAATCGAGAGTAATTTTCTGGAAACAGATTTATCATTAGACTTTTCGTATTTTAAGGACACAGATGTCAGATATGTCATTTAATTTTTTTTTAAGTTGCCGTCCACTGTTCTATACTTTCAGACTGTGCTGAACCAAGATGGGCTACTAAAATGAAACTCAGCTACTAAGGCCCATGAACAGAAGACCAGAAATATATATTCACCAAGACCAGGAGCACTAAGTGCAGCCAAATGCCTCTGAGTGCTGCCAAATGACGTGCAGCCTGAACGTCTTCTCGTCCTGCTATGTGTCACTCATGGCCAAGTTTACGGAGCTGAGAGTGATCCAATGATGCGTTGTTTACTAACAAACAGTCCCTTTTGGAAAAGTGATACAAAATGCTTTGTGATGAATCAGATACACTTTAGAGTCCAAATGTTGCTGTTGTATTTACTGCAGTGTTTTCTATTGACCAAAATTTTAATATATTTGTATTTTTGCAACAGGACTGGAGCTTCTGGTCTTTGTATTAGAATTCTTCTGCTCAATGCAGGGGGCAGAAGAACTAGAGTCTGATTTATCAACAGATGCTATAAAGCTACTATGCCCGATTCCTGTCACATATATTCACTCAAACTCTTTCATGCTAACCTTTGTGGGCAGTGTTGGATTGAATGACAGGTAAACTTGAAAGTGACAGAACCAGAAACTGTTGCTTAACATTTCTTGAAGTCAACCTTGAGAACCTCTATACTCTATACAGAGAGGGCACTGTCTTTGGCTCTGTTCTTTGTCAGTGACTTGGAAGAAAGCACGGAGAGCAGGTTTATTACATTTGTTGATACCGAAATCTGAATGGAATAGCTAATGTGTCAGATGACAGTACCTGAGTCGAAAAGAATCTCCGTATGTTAGGACAATGGAATGAACCAAGTAGATGAAAATTTAATGCGGTATGGGAGGTAGCACTGGGTTCTCCTCTCTATTGCCCCCTCCAAATGAATAAAAACCTGTTTTCTCTCTTCACTTCCCCTCAACCATTGAAAAAGAAGAAGAAAACCCTTACAACAAATACACCTAGTTAAGTAAAACAAATCTCTACGCTGGTCATCTCCAAAAAAATTTATGTCTTATTCTCCTTGTCCCCACCCCCACCTCCTTTAGTTCATTACCTTCTGCCAGGAAATGTGTAGTATTATCATTGGTTCTGGAATTGTGGTTGGACATTGTGAAGTCTTTCAGTTTTTAACCACTGACTGTACTAGTAGAGGATGTGAGGGATATAGGAAAACGAACATTAAAAAGATGTAGTCATTTTAATGGATCACAATTCAATGTGTCAACTCTGCAATGCAGCAGACAAAAAACTAATGCAATCCTAAGGTAAATGAGTAGAAGCATATTATCCAGGACAAAGGAGATGAATAGTTGCCCAGTATTCTGCCCCACTAAGACTACACCTGTAGTATTGTATTTCATTGTGGCAATTACCCTTTAAGTAGATACTGACAAGCTAGGATGCCCAAAGGAGGGGGACCAAGATGGTGAGGAGACTTGAAACTATACAACATAGGAATTAGTTGAAAGAAGAAGGGAAGTTTAGTCTACAAAAAGAAAACTTGGGGGAGGAGGGTGGAATATGATAGCTCTTTTTTGAAATGCTATCATGCGAAAAAGCGATTAAATGTATTTTGTTTAGTTCTAGAGTACAGAACTAGGACCAAATGTTTGGAGGTCAGTGCCCTGCTTACATAGTGGACACTTGATAAAATATATGTTGAATTCAATTGAAGTTACAGTTCAACAAAGGAAAAGCTTCCTAACCAAAAGTGGAGTGGTCTGTCAGAAATCTCAGTGGCAAGTTTCTATGAGACCCCAGATGACCACTTGCCATTTCCTGCTCAGGTCTGAGGTAGACTAGATGGCCCCAGAAGTTTCTTCTGGCTCTGAGATCCAATGACATAAAAGTAAGATTTATGGAGTAGCTCCTGTCCCACAGCTGAAGGACATTTGAGAAAGCAAAGAGTTCACCATTCCCAACATCAGTGCAGAAAACCTGCATCCTCGGAGGTCAAGGAGCTAGGTCTCACGGGAAATAACCCACTATTTGATTATCATTGCTTCTTGATTTAAAAGAGTCCCTTTTTTCTCTTTTTTTAATTCTTTTTTTTTAGAAAACGCAATTGAGAATAAACATGTCTAGGTTGTGACTGTCAACAGACAGTATTGGTGTGACGATACACATATATTTCATTTCCCTTATCCTAGGTCATTCAGGGGCAGCTATCCTGTAAAGCACTGTGGCTTGTCAAGCATCAATTCACACCATAATCACACCATGTGATGCATCATGTGTACCATGTGATGTACCATGTACATCATGTGTACCATGTGATGTACCATGCTCCTCAGTGCCTCAAATTTAGACTTACGTGCACACAGGTTCATAGCTGGGGCTGTTCTTTTTAAATGTGCCTATTATCACCTGGACAAATTAAAAGCAAGGTCCCCACATACTTGCTGGCATGTAGAGTTAGCCTCTGTAGGCTTGAACAATCATGTCAATATTATCTTTATAGTATATCAGCCACTGGGAGGAGTAGGATTGGGGAGAGGACCCTGAATTTAAAACCAGAATGAAACGTGTTATTTCCAGGAAGAAAGGCACCTTAGAAAAAGGAGAATGCCAGCCTAAAAGGAGAAGAGGGAAATTGGCCGACAACTTTGGCAAGCTCTGAACTAGTAATAAGATCATGGATAATTTCGGTAGAATTACTTGGTAGCCCTCCAGTGATATTACAGTGACAGGCTTCCCTAGTAGGCACCAGACAGTGGTCCAGTGGCTCAGTTCCATCCAATTTACTCAGGAGGATCCAGAGGACCTTTGTTTAATAGGCCTCAGAGGATTAAATTGCTTCAAGGTTAATTGGTATTGAAACTGTGATGCCTGAAATGTGAGTTTAACAGAAAGAAGAGAAAATTCTCATGGCGCAGTAGGCCAGTCAGTACAAGGTGAGTTTTCCAAAGTGAAAGAGAGTTCTGAAATTTCTCCAGAGCCAGTGGAAATGAAAACCGTGAAGCAGCCAACATCCCAGTTTCCCAGTGGAGAGGTTTGTGGGAGAAGATAAATTGCTTTCATTACACAGAAGCATAAAGACCTGCTCCATTTGACAAGACGCCTGAAATGATCGTTTCATCTGAACTGCTTGTCTGGCTGTTTGCTGAGTCTGATCATCTTGGTGGTAGACTTGTAAGACCAGTCCTCCTTTGTTGACATTCTTCAAACTGCCCCAAAAAGAACAGAGCCCAAAACAAACCAGTGAATTTGGATGCTAATACACTGTTGCTGGATTTGTGAACTGATTCAGCTACTCTGGAGAACAATTTGAAATTGATGGAAGGATTGTAAAACTGTGCTTACCCCTGTGACCCTGCAATACCACTACTGGGTCTGAATCTCAAAGAGGAGAAGGATCTATTTGTGTAAAATTATAGCCACTCTTTTTGCAGTAGCAAAGAATTGGAAATGGAGGGGATGCCCATCAATTGAGAAACAGTTGAACAAGTTGTAGTATATGTTTGGGAAGGGATACTATTGCACGATAAGAAACGGTGAAGGGATTGTTTTCAGAAAAACAGTAATAACTGACAAGAAGTGATACAAATAATACAAATATAAAATCAGAACCGATACAAAGTGATTTGAGCAGTCAGAAATGTGGTAACAGTAACACTGTAAGCATGGTCAACATGGTTAGCCACCCTGATCAGTGTAGCGATCCAGGACAATTCTGAATGCTATCCATGTCCAGAGAGAGAACTGATGAACTCTGAGTGTGGATTCAAGGATGGTTTTTTCACTTTTTTTCTTGCTGCTTGGGGTTTTTGTGCAACATGGTTAATATGGAAATATGTTTTGCATAATTTCACATGTATGATGGAAAACACATTTCTTGTCTTTCTCAATGGATGGAGGGGAGGCAACCCAAATTTTTAAAAATGCTTAAAAAATCATGTATTGATTGAGAAGCAAGTAAAAAAAGAACAACTAGTGATAGCTATGGATGATTACAGACATGATGTAGATTGAGATCACCATTAGAGTGAGAACATGTCCTACCGTCTAGTGATGTCATTCTGCACATGTGCTGTTGCCCAAGCACAAGCATTTCCATGTACCTTTATGAAAGGAAATGACACCAAACTTTAATACTCTCCTTTTGAAAAATCTAGACTAGAAGCTGAAAACTAATTTAAAACATCGACCAAGAATCAGAAAGGTTAGGGTCCATTGCCCTAATTTCTTGAATGGCCTTGGAGAAGTTATTTCTCTAGACCTCACCTTCCTCATCTATAAAATAAGGAAGTTGAAGTAGGTTGCTTTTCCAGTTCTGATACTGCTACTCATCTTTCCACCCCACCCCACTCTACACCAGACTCACTCACTCTCCTCCTTGATTTCCCAAGAGAGAAGAGATGTAACTCCGAGGAAACCAAGCACTGGTTATCCTTTGAACGAGTCACAACTTACTGCCCACCAAGTTGCCTTGGCGTATCAGCTTAGAGAAAAATACTTGTGGGAAAAAGCATTTCCCAACACTTTTGGTTCAACAGATCTATTTTTTTAACCCAATAGACAAAAAGTCTGTAGGGAGGTTGAAGACAGGTGGTATTTTCTTCACCCTTTTTGTCCTCTGATAGGGATGGTTTGTATGATCTCTCAGGATCTGGCCCTGGGCAAAAACCTTTCAATAGAGAGAAAGGTAGATGATATGGGGCATGGGGACTATTTTGCATTCCCTAAACTTTGTGGACCTCAAAGAGTCAATGCCTAGACTCTGAAGGATGAGAAGACCATTCATTTCAATATTTCCTTCACTCTTTATAAATAAGGCCATGAAACAACATTTTGCTCTAACATGAAAGTACACTTTCAGCTTGAGAAGGTCCTTGTATGTTCTTTTGACTGGTTTGAGGGAAGCCATACTGATATTGGAATAATTGAACGCCCTCTGTTAACATTAGAGCAGATAAGCTGGGGCTAGTTATGATCAAATGGGAGAGGAAAAATTCAGCGGAAGAACGCTTTCCCAGGAGCCCACGTGTCTAGATCAGGGGTTCTTCACCATCTTTGTACCATGGATCTCTGGCAGGCTAATGAGGCCTGTGGACCCGTTCTCAAAATAACGATTTTTGTTTTTAGTATTTTAAAGCTTGCGAAGCACTTTACATTTATTAATTTATTATCACATCAACCCTATGATGTATATTTGAGTATTATCTTCATGTAACAGATGAGGAAACCAAGTGAGAGGTTAAGTGACTTATGAAGGGTTACATAACTTACGAAGGGTCGAGAACAGGTTTGAAATTGTCTCCTTGACTCACAGCCAGCCAGCCATCCCCATAAATGCAGTATTATCTTTCTCATTTTTTTCTCCAAATTTATTGATTTGTTTTCCATTTTTAACAATCACTTCCATAAGTTCCACATTTTCTTCCCCTCCCTCCCCAAGACAGCATGCAATCTTATATGGCTCTACACGTACATTCCTATCAAACACATTTTCCTATTAGTCATCTTGTATAGCAGTATTAAAAGGAATGGGAGAAACCATGAGAAAAACAAAACAAAACATAACAAAAAAAGGAAATAGTCTGCCTCATTCTGCGTTCGGACTCCCTAGTTCTTTCTATGGATGTGGATGGCATTTTGCATCATGAGCCGTTTGGAAATGTTGCATTGCTGTTAAGGGCTAATTCTATCAGAAACAGTCCTCAAACACTGTGGCTGTTACTGTGTATAATGTTCTCCTGGCTCTGCTCACTGCACTCTGCATCAATTAATAAAAGTCCCTCCAGGCCTCTCTGAAGTCTTCCTATTCGTTTCTCACAGCACAATAGTATTATTCCATTACATTCATATACCATAACTTGTTCAGGCATTACCCAATTGATGGGCATCCCCTTGATTTCCAGTTTTAGGCCACCACAGAGCTGCTATAAATATTTTTGTATATGTGTTTTTATGATTTCTTGGGAATACAGTCCTAGAAGCAATATTGCTGGGTCAAAAGGTATGCACATTTTAGTAGCCCTTTGGGCGTACTTCCAAATTGCTCTCCAGAATGGTTGGATCAGCTCACAGCTGCACCAACAGTGAATTAGTGTTCTAATTCTCCCATATCTCCAATACTTATCATATTCCTGTTTTGCAAAATGTTTTTAAATGCATAAAATATATGTAGGAAGACAAAGGAAATGAGTTGTGATTTAATAATTATCAAATTTTAAAAATAATACTAAGTTCATAGACTCTAGATTAAGAACCTCTGATGGAAGAGAATTTTAAAAGGAAAGCCACGTTACATATATATACACACACACATATGTATATATATACATATATATGCAAAAAGTGTATATAGGAAATAAACACAAGGCAATTTGAGAGACTGCACTAGCAACTAGGGGAAGGTAGATCAGGAGAGGTTTTGTGTAGAAATGAAACTTGACCCTTGAAGGAAATTGGGGACTCTGAGACTCAAGGTGAGGAAGGTATTTAGGGTTCATGGCCACAGTAAAGACACAGAGATGAGAAAGGGAGTGCCACATTGTGAGGAACAGTGATTGAGCCAGTTTGCCTGGACCACAGACTGTGTGAAGGAGAGTAAAGCACCATCAGAATAAAGAAACAAGTTGGAACCAGACTGTGAAGAGTTTAGATGCCAAATGTAGGAGTTTGCGTTTGATCCTAGAAGTAATAGGGAATCATTTGAGTTTAATGAGCAGAAGTCTGACATGGGCAAGCTCGTTTTGGGAAAATCACTTTGAGAAGGTTCTTTAGGTGTTTATAATAGAATCTTTTCGCCAATGGTGGTTTCTGTTACAGATTTAAAACTAACAAAAATACGTATCTCAGTACAAACATTTTGGAATTATGCGAGTAAAGTGACTAAAATGTTCATATCCTTTTGTCCAAGGAGGTCTTTGCTAAGTATAAAGTCCCCATATATACCAAAATATTCATAGCAGCGCTTTTTGTGGTAGCAAAGAATTGGAAACATAGTAGATGCCCATTAACAGGGGAATGGCTAGCCAAATTGGGGAACTTCACCTAGATGACAACCCTTTTAGCTACGGCTAATCACAATGGGCTTCTGCAAGACTGGTGTCGGTATCTAGAGGAAGGGAGATGGATGCCCCATCATTTGCTATTGTCACATGTTCACTCACCTTCCTACCTGCCTTGCTCTTCCCCACTCCAATATTCCTTTGGAGAACTTGGATTTTAACATTTGTATAATGGAAGTCCATTTTATTCTTCTAGAAATTAGTTTTTGACCTATTCGATACGAAAGCTCTAAGATTTTCCTACCTGCTCATAGTTCTCTTAAAGACTATGCTAGAAAATAGAAAATACTAATATAAAGACTAGCTTTTTAGCTATCCAAAGCTCTTGATAATGAACTATCTCTTGAATTGTGGGTTGGAGGTATGCATGCATCTGCAATACACACGAGACTTTAAATTTTATTTTACACCAATTTTATTTCACTAAAGTATTAAGCTAAATGCTGTTCTGCAAATCAATTACAATAACTTGTTGTTTGGCTCTAACATGAACAGTGTACTACTGAATCCCTTGGGCACAGCTCCTCAGGCTTTG
Organism: Potorous gilbertii; assembly: GCA_028658325.1. Lineage (NCBI taxonomy): Eukaryota > Metazoa > Chordata > Mammalia > Diprotodontia > Potoroidae > Potorous > Potorous gilbertii. The sequence goes on along the minus strand of CM053772.1, from coordinate 233,445,431 downwards.
GTCCCTGACCTAGACACTTAGGAACACACAGAAATCTCAGACAAGATAACAAGGCAGGAAGAAGTTTTGTATGTATTTTGTATTGTATTTAAATTTTGCAACTCATTCTGAAAGTCATTTAGAAAACTACTTATTTGAACATTTTAAAAACCATAGTATTTTAGAACAGGCTTTGAACAAGCCATTCTGAAGTTCAATACAAAAAGTACCAAGATACATTTGCTAATAGGAATTTGTTAGTAGGCAAAAGTCTTGTCTTGAGAATAGCCCAGTTTTTCCAGATTGGGTTGACAGGCAAACTGAATCATTGGAGGAGGACCACACATCAAAATGACAGTATCATCTCCTGGTGGAGGAAGATGATCCTTGATCATGTCTGCATTAATGAATCCAGAGCTATACTTCCAATCTGAAATGGCATCAGAAGAAACAGTGGTAAGTTTAATTAGACATTATCTTAAACACCTAAGGTTCTATCAAAGTGGTTCAAACCCTTCCTGGAGGAAGTATCACCCAGCCAACAGTTTAAGACTTCTTAGTGCCACCAATAACCCTCTGCCAATAATGGATTATTGACTATTCCTCGGGAGATTTCCTTAAAGCTTCTGAAGCCAGATCTATCTTTAATGTGAAGCTAATTGTTGAGAGTGTGGACTGATACTGCTTTGCTCTCTCACTAAATCTGATTTCCTTGCGTATCATGGCATCACTTCCCTGATATCATGGTCCTTTTTGAGAAGGAAGGAAAAACAACACCCCACAAGGCCATTCAGTCCATCAGGAAGCCTGGGAAAATGCCCAGGAAGCAACATTAGGCCAGTAAGTGTTGTTTGCATTTTGGATCACATTCCTGCCCTCAGTGGCAGCAGTCTGGCACTGATCACAGAAGTGTTGGTGAACCAGCCTGCCCAGTCTTTTGAAGTGCTTTTCCTACTTTACCCTATAAGAAATACTCCCATTTCACCCTGCCAAGGTAACTTTAGAATATCAGACACAGATAGGAGGCAATGGATTAAAGACTAAACCTGTTACATCCTGCTAAGTGACGATACTGAGCCAAAGCTCTATAAAGTAGATCAAAAGCCAGTTCTGACCTGGGAAAACTTAAACCTATAGGGCCTGAGAGAGAAAAACAGTAACTACGGTGAGAAGAGACAGAAGGAAGTGAAAGGATCATTTAGAGATGGGAGGGACCTTAGTAATCAGTGAATCCACACCCCTTATTTTCTCAACAGGGAAGGTAGGAAGGATCAGAGCAGAACTGGAACTCAACATCTGGGACCAGTGCTACTCTCTCTACTTGTAGCACACAGGAAGCACATGAGGATTACCATTGGGAGGCCTGTCCAGAGTGTACCACAGACTGAACTGGTTTGGATGGTTCTTCACCACCTCTTCCAGCTCCGTTCTCAGGAGGATATCTTCCTCAGTCTAGAAGGAAAAAAAGATACACACTGAGGAAATGTCCCAAGTCTTTTTCCTGGACTTTACTCTTTATACCAACAGTGTGTCAAAACCAAATACTGACCACAGTCAGCCCCAAATAGACACAGGCACATCCTCATTACCTACGTGGAAAGATCAAATGACTCATGAGGATCCATGTTTCAAATGAGAAAAATCAGATAAAGTTTTAGCAGGTATTGTGAAAGCCTTGGGGGAACTGAAAAAAATGTAGAACAGAAGGTGATATGGGGAAAGAGTTGGGAGAAGGAAAGCTGAGCGAACCACAAAAGCTGGAACACAATCTGAGAAAAGGAGATAAAACTCGGTGGGCTCAGAGATACTGTCATATCCTCCAGGACCTGGAGAAAGGGACACTCACTGTGACAGGGGAAAGGGAGAAAGGGACACATGGACAGGTCTTTAAGTTCTTTAGTATTCGATGAATCAACAAGCATTTATTGAGCAGCACTAGTGTGCCGGGTCCTACTGGATGCTGGGGATACAAGAGAAAGGCAAAAACATAGTAAAGTATAAGAAGATTAGGAAGGCACCAAGTTGTTAAAGGTTTTGGAAGCCAAACAGGATTTTAGAGTTGACCCTAGATGGAATCATGAGAGTCTATTAAGTAATGGAGTAGCATGGTCACATTTACCACTTGGGAGGATGACTTGGCAACTGAATGAAAGATGTGACTGAAGAGGGGAGACCAATCAGGAAGTGAATAGTTTAAATTTGAGGTGATCTGAGTTTGAGATGCCTACAAGACATATAGTTCAAAGTGTACAGGAAGCAATGGGTAATGTCCAACCTCAAGAGGGCTAGATGGATAGATGTGAGAATTCCCTGCATAAATAATTTCACCAACTAATGCTAACATTAACTAAAGGAGGTAGGCTAACGAGGAGGACCATGGCAGAGACCTAAGCGGGTATCCATGGTTAAGGAGTGTGACCTGGATGAAGAAGCAGTAAAAGAGAATGAGAAGGAACAATCAAACTGTTCAGAGAAGCAAGAGAAAGGGTTACAAACACCTAGATAGGAGAAAGAATCCAAAAACACAGTTAATAATGTCAAAAGCAGCAGAGAGGTCAAGGAGGATGAGGACTGAGCAAAAGCCACTAGATCTGGCCAGCGTGTCATTGCTGATTTGGGGCAAACATTTCATCACATGATTAGGTCAGAAATCAGTATGCAGAGGGAAGTGGAGGCACCAATTGTAAGCAGCTGTATTTTGTAAAATTTTCTGCAAAAAGCTATTTTTGTACATTTTGTGCCATGTGATTCCATTTTGCACCAAGTAGCTCCTCTCCGATGTTTGTTGAATGACTGAAGATAATAGCCCCTAAACTAAAACACCTTCAAACAGAAATTTCAAAGCACACAGTCTGGTAAAAAAAAGGTAAATCCTGTCCTAAAGTCTAATGTTCCTGACTTCCAAGGGCAGGGAGAATAAACAGAGAATGAACTGTTACCTAACCTGATTAGCAAAGATAAGGGAGCACTTGGTACCATCTTCAGGGTCCTTGGTGATGTGCCGAATCAGCTGTAGCATTGGTGTTATTCCTAGAACATATCCAAGAAAATATTTTCTTTCATTTTCTGGATTCAATCAAGTCAGTATCTGGATGGGTTCCACTCAGATACCCAAACATGAGGAAGCTGGGGCCCCTGGCTGCTCTGTACATCATCTATTAGACTTCATTCACACTCTTCCTTCTAAACTTAGAGGTGTGAAGAATCCACTGGGTTCAGCTTTGTTTGGATGCAAAGAACAAGTCCGATTCTTCTCCTTTTCTCAAATACAATTTCAGAAAAGGGAGCAGTGACATGGGTGGGCCCACTCAGGCTGCCCCTCTGAATAAATACATGACAGCAGCTGCCACACCTTCAGGAAAGGCTGTGCTGTCAAAATGGAAGAGCACTACAGGCTTATCACTTAAATTCAAACCCTGAACTCCAAGTCTTTGTCAACTTCAATGATTCAGGGAACAAACCTCAAACCTGGAGGTCCATGTGAGTCAAGGAGATCTGCAGTCAGATTTATGCTTGTCCTTACAGATGCAGATCTCAAAACACTAAGTTACAAAATGCTCTCTGTAGCTCTATGCCACCCCCAGTAAAGTCTTACCTGTCCCACCAGCAATCATTCCCAAATTTTTGGCAAATTTCATCTTAGGTTCACTCTTCTTATCTGGTTTGATTGCCAGCTTACCTGCAAAAAATGTTAAGTAACACTACTTTCCAAACTTTCCTCAGAGTATCTCAGAGAATATACTTCCTTTTCTCAGTGCCCTGGAAGAGTAAACTCATAAAGAGATAGATTACTCCCAATTAAAAGGGAAAGGAGAAAACCCACAGCCTCTCTCACCTGCCCACATTAGGGAGCATGATAGTGCATGAGCAGGGAATAAGAAAGGTCTTCTCTGACCACAACAAACACATCACAACCATGTTAAGAAGTAAATACAAAATCTTCCAGTAATTACAGTATCAAGTACAAAATCAGTCATGCATACAGTGGGCATACATTATGTATTTGTTGAATGAAGGGAATAAATAGAATATTTTGCATGAAGTGACAATATTGGGCAATTCAATCTAAACTTAAGTTATCTCAATTGTCTGAAAAGTTTTTTTTTTTTGAGAATGATGAAAATGTCTTAGAACATGCTCCATCTTTTTCCCACCCAAAATATCTTGGAAAAGGAAAGGATTTTTCATTGGGCATGAGCAAGAGTACCTGGTCCATTATAAGTCAAAAGTCCGTTTGGCCCTCGAAAATCGATGGTATCCCCTATCTTCATGTTATCCAAGTACTGAGACATCTTTCCCCCCTCAGGAAACTTTGGATGCACGTTTTTGTAGTAAACCTGGAAAACAAGGCCTTGATGGTTCTCACAGTCGCCAAATAATTTTAATTTCATGGCAACTATAATAACTCTATTATGATATTTACTCATAGAAATACTGCCCAAATAATTCAGTCTATTAAAGACTTTAGTATATGCTAGTATAGTTTTACAAGCCAATCTTTGGGCATCTAACTATTAGATAAGACTTGTATTGCTCAACAATAAATAGGGCAAAAGTTCATGACCAAGTAAGTGATAGAGAGGATCTAAAAAGATAAAATGGAGCAAGTTTTATTACATAAAGTTTTTGCACAAATAAAACTGGTGGTTAACATTGGATACTAAGAAAACAAACCAGGGCAAAAATTTTAGATCAAGTTTTACATGCTAAAGTTCTCATATGTTTAAGATATTTAAGGAACTGACTCATATTTATAGGAACAACATCCATCCTCCAGTAAGATAAATGGTCAAAGGATATGAAAAGAAAGTTTTCAAAAGAAAAAAATTAAAGCTATTAACAATTGTATGAAAAAATGTTCCAAATAACTAAACATTAGAGAAAAGCAAATTAAAACAACTCAGTGATTCCACTTCACACCCATGAGACTGACAAAGATGTCAAAAAATGAGAAATGACAACTGTTGTCTGGGAAACCGGCACCCTAATGCTCTGCTGGGAGAGCTATTAATTGCCCTAACCAATGTGTAAAGCAATAGGGAATTGTGCTCAAAATCACTGAAATGATTGATTCAGAGACATCACTACTAAGGCTATACTCCAAAGAGATTAGAGAAAGGAAATGGGCTCAAGTGTACAACAATACTTATGGCAGGTTTTTTTGTTATAGCAAAGAATTGGAACCTTATAGTATATGAATACAATATTACTGTGACCTAAGGAAATGACAAAAGAGATGGCTTCAGAAAATCCTGAGGAGATTTGTATGAATTAATGCAGGCTGAAATAAGCAGAATCACAAAAAAACAATTTATACTATAATAATATTGTAAAGACAAAAGGCTGTGTAAGCCTTAAGAACTCTAATCAATGCAATGACCAACTATGATCCCAGAACTCCTGACAAGAGGTAAAGGACTCGATGCAAAAGAAGACATTCGTTTCTGGACATGGCCAATAGGGGAAGTTGTTTTGTTTGACCATAGATCTTTGTTACAAGAGTTTTGTTTCTCTTTTTTCTTTCTCTTTCCAGGAGGGGGTGGGAGGGGAAAGATAAAGTGAACATTGGGAAAAGAAAAAGAAAGTCACTGAAGTGTTTCTTTTTAATTAAATTGCTTTCAATTAATAAAACTTGATTTTTTTCTCCCACTCTACCCTCAACTGAAAAAAAAGAAAAATCACTGTAACTAATATGCTCAGTCAAGTAAAATAAATTCCCATATTGTCTGCTTTCAAAAATTATGTTTCATTCTGTAAATGTAAGTCCATAACCTCTAGGCAACAGGCAGCCTGCTTTGTCACTGGCCTGCTGCAATTATGGATGGCTCCTGCACTGATTGGAGCTCCTAAGTCTTCACTGAAGCATTTTCCCAAAAATGTGCAAAAAGCAAGCACAAATAAGCAGAACAGCTTTGTAAATTACCTTTTGAATTTGTTATAAATTGTAAAAGAAAGCAATTTTCTTTTTTTTTTTGGAGGCAATTTGGATTAAGTGACTTGCCTATGATTATATAACTAGTAAGTATCTGAGGTTGTATTTGAATTCAGATCCTTCTGCCTCCAGAGTCATTGCTCTACCTCCTATGCCACCTAGCTGCCCCAGTTTTGCATATGTATATACATACATATACATACATGTATTCAGATGATTTCTAGAAGATTCTGAATGACGACATGATTAGGCAAAGAAGGGTTATTAAACGCTCTCAGATACTTCCTGTATCTTTCACGACACTCATGATTTGTATGAAGCAGGTAAATAATGTTACAGTTGTGTATCATCGTCAGGTCTGCCAAAATATAGCACTTTAGACTTCTCATGCCCTTTCACACTTAGACTAAAATGGAACTATCTGCATTTACCTTAATAATAAGGTCTACATAGCCTTTTACTTCATCACTAGAAACAGGAGTATAGGCCCGGATCACCAGATTGCCATTGACTTTGGCAGAGAGATAAACATGTTGACCTAAAGAAGGAGAAAAATAAAAAGTGAGTTTCATGGATAATTCTTTTTTTTTTCCTTTTTAAAATGAATATGAACACAAATATTCAGGAAAAACTCCAAAGAAACATCTGTTTCAGAATTCATAGAAAGGTAAAAAGTACTTCACAGAATCAAAGAATGTTGGAAGGGATCTCAGAGGCCATCTTTCCCCAATTTTTAATATGTATAATTTTTGGTGAAGCAATTGAGGTTAAGTGACTTGCCCAGAGTCACACAGATAGTAAATGTCAAGAGTTTGAGCCTTAAGTCCTCCTGACTCCAGGGTCGGTACTCTATCCACTGAGCCACCTAGCTACCCCAACCCCAGTTATATTTTAACAAGAATTCTACCAATAACATTTCTAACAAGTGAGCAACTAGATTCTCCTTGAGAAGCTCCAGGGAGGGGACCCCATTCCACTGAGTATTAGGAAAATTTTCCTTATAGCAAGCCAAAATCTGTCCTTTTGCAAATTCTACCCCAGGACTCTTAGTTCTGCCCTCAAGTCAAGGAGAATAAGTCTTAGCTATAACTTCTAACAATTTCCCTGCTAAAAAGATAAAACTATTCACTAAAATGAAATTCTCTTTTCTTCAAACAAATTAATTCTGCTATCTGTCTCACATTGGGCATTTCGGTACAATAGAATGAGGCTCCTGCTGTATAACCTGGGAAAAGCACATCCCTTCTCAGAGCCTTAGTTTCTTTCTCTGTAAATTAAAATGCAAGCTGATGATATCTACAAGATCCCTTTCAGATCTCCATCTTTGTATAAACAGGCATGTACAAGATTCTGAAGCCCCATGGATCAATGTCCTGGAAGTCAGAAGATCTCAATGTCCTGGGAGTCAGAAGATCTCAAAGTCCAGTCCCAGCTTTGTTCTTTGATAATCATGTCAGGTTAAATCAGTTCAACTCTACCAACAGCAGTTTCCTCATCTGTGAAATGGAGATAATCATCCTATCCAGGGCTATTTTGAGAATCAAATAAGATATAGCTATGAAAACCCATTTTAATACAACAAATATCTATCAAGTACCCACTATGTGCAAGGTCATCTTAATCTCAAAGCACTGTATCAAATGTTAGGTTTTAGCTATTTACCAAGGTCAATATAGAACCAGCTTGTGTTGGAGAATATGTGATACACATTTGCATCATCCATAGCCATCATGGAATCTGTAACCTCATCATGCACGCTGGCAACATCCATATGTTCTGGTTATGACTGTTATAGAATATGTAACTCAGTGTCTGAACTCCCTACCTTCAATCTCAAACTATTCCTAAGCCTGATTTAAGATTTTCTAACACACTTCCTGACTCTCCCTCCCCATTAAGTCTCTGTACTTTGAATAGTTACTAGCATCAAATTATAGTAACTAGTCATATAAACTAAGTTTTCCCCAGACCCAACCAAACCTGACCCAGAGATCCTTACAGCTCTGCAGGTGCAATACAGTCTTGGCTTTGAGCCCTCCTAATCAGTGGAAGCTGATGGGAGGCAATATTTGGAAATCTGGCCAGTGTCAGGGTATAACCCATCACCAACCTAGGTAAAGTCTTTTCCTGCCCTCATTACAAAACAAGGGTGATAAAGATCAGAACTGAGATCTACCAGCTGTGTGAGCAGCTTGCATAACCAAGACCTTATCTGAGTCTCTGAAGACTCCAGAAAGGCCTTGAAGTCCTGGCTGTTCTGTTCCTGGTATTCAACCTGTATGTTCAGTACAGAATGTAGTTTTTTTCTTAAAGCAATTCTTAATTACTCTGCTCATTACACAAGCTTTTCCCATGCCTTCTGGTTCTCCGCTGGCCTTGCTTCTGCACATTTCAGTGCCCCTTAGTTCCAACACCAAAAGAGAACAGAATATGTGGTTCCTGGAAGACACCAGCTCTAAAAAAGAATTAAGAATACAGAGGAGTGGGACCACAGAGCAGAATAAAATCTAAGGAATGTCTTTGGATGAAATCAATCAATGAAATTCACTCAATTCTATTCACTGAATTAAGGGATGGATCTCAATTATTTGCACTTCTCTCAAAAAGCTGTGGATAAATAAAGCCATAAGTTTCCATTGTGGCGACTTCTTCCTGCTCTCCCCGTTCCTTCTGGCCTTTTCCTACCCTCACTCACACTCATACACTTCCTCTATCACAACCAGATATGCTCAAAAATCATTATCCCATCTAGATGATGCTTTGCTATTTTTTACAAAGCACTTTCACATCTATTATCTCATTTAATTCTCAAGACTCTGGGAGGTCAGCAGGACATTATATTCTCATTTTGCATTGAAGGAAACTCAAGTCCAGAGAAAGGAAGTGACTTGCCTCCTAACACATGGCTATTAAGTAGCAGTTAGGATTATACCCAAGGCCACCAGGCACTGAGGCAATCTGGAACTGTAGGGAGGGATGAGGGAGGTAAAAATCCTCCCTCTGATATTCACTGGCTGTGTGACCATGAGCAAGTAACTTAAATTTTCAGAGCCTTCATTTTATCATATGAAAAATGGGGATAAGTATCTACTTCAAGGATGAAAATGAGGCTCATATGAGAATGTATATAAAGCTCTTTAGAAACTTTAAAGTGCTATATAACTATCAGTTATTACTGTTAGCACAATGCTACCCTGCTGCTGATAAAATATCTTCACATCCACTTATGAACAAAAATTAGAAATGGATTATGCCAAGGGAAAGTGTCTTATGGTAGACTAGAAGACAGGAGATCTAGGTTTGGTGATCACAGTGCCACTGATTCACTGGTGTGACCCTGGGCAAAAACTCTGAACCTCTGTCCTCTCATTTGTAAACAAGGGGAGACAAACAGAAATTTGCAGAAAAAACACCACCACCACCACTCACATAACCCACTGAAAACTAAATCCAAATTACTTGGATAACCCAATGCTATAGAATATCTGAGCTGCCACACTCCCATTCCCTCCATTAACAAGTAGCTAACACTTGCTATTTGTGCAGTCTTTCTATCCCAAGGGTGCTATGAGAACCATATTAAATCAAATACTTGAAAGCACTGGGCTTGAAGGTAGAGGACCTGGATTAGAATTCTGACTCTGCTATCAACTTCTTGTAATCCTCGGGCAAGAAAAATTTCTCTGAGTCTGAGTTTTCTTCTGAGAAAACAAGAGAGCTGAAATGGATGATTTTTAAGGTGCCTTTTGACTGTACTCCTGTGCTTTGACAAATAAAGCATCACAGAGAGTGCATGAAGCTTTGCATATGGTAGACAATAAATGTCGAATTATAGCAATAAGACAATACCGTGTTATCATTACCATTACCTATAGGAAGCCCTAAAATGTGATCTGACGAAGGAAGTCCAAACCGGAACCTCTTGGTATCATGGCTGATTTCCTAATGAAATAGAAAATATAAGAATAGTCATCACTCTCAGGATTTATTGTGCCCTACATGCCAGTACAGTATATGGTACTGGACTATAAATAAGCACTAAAGGAAAGTTCCATTTGCCTTCAGAAAGTATATATTTCCTTCCCTTTATATATGTGGGGAAAGTTATCTGGCAGGGAGTTATGCAAACCTGTCAGAGGATCAACTTCCTTCCTAGCCAACCAAAGAAGAAAATGTAGCTATCAGGTTCCTGCATCTTCAGAATGTTTGACCCAGTGTTTCAAATGAACTCATCACAATGAACATTCTTATACAGAAGATTTAAGATTGTGATTATAAGTATTTCCATGGGCTATTACATCCTAAAGATTGTAGAGACCAAGCAGAGAAATCATTGTTGAAGCTAAGGAGAGAAATCATGTTTGCTGCCTCACTTCACAAGCAATTCAATCCTCTGGCAGACAGGGCTGCCTTAGAATTATGAGGAAATAAGAAATTAAGTAGACATAAACCCTAGAACACAAATTAGTACACAACCTAGAGCCAAAAGAAGTAAGATAAGAACCTTCTTAAGAAATGAAAATTCATTCTCCAGCCCCGGGCCCAGTTCTGATACAATCTTGAAATTTAAAGAAGGGAGGGAAATTCTGCCATCTTTCATAAATGACAAAAACTCTTTCTTACTGTAAGTGAGCAAAAATTCAAAGGGTACTAGATATCTTTTACACCAAAGATTCTTAACCTTTTATGTACCATGAAGCCTTCTGGCAATCTTATGCATAAAATAAAATACACAGGATCACAAAGAAAATCAATCATACTGAAATAATTATCAAAATATTTTTTAAAACCCCACATTTCAGGATAGCAGGCTAAGAAACCCTGTCCTCTAAATACAAATCCCCTTTTCCCATGGTGCCTCCTTCAAATACAGAGAGACCTTTATCCTAGGATGGAGAGGGCACAGAAGGGCGGAAGCTTTGATGCTTACAGGTTGGGTTCAAAGAAGTTCACGTTCTCAGGAAAATAATGGAAAGCATGTTCACTAATAACCAGATTCCCCATCACCAGTGGACAGCTTCTTTTTTCAAACAACAAAATTACAGAATTTAAGGGTTGAAGGGACTTCAGTGGCCATATAGTTTGATTCGTAAACAAAAAGAATCCCTTCTATGACACAACCAATAAATATTCTCTATTTTCAGAGCTCCCATGGACTAGCCAGATAAAACAGCTAAGAACTCCAACAACCCTCCCTTTCCAGATGTCAGAGGGAACCAAATTTGCTTAGTTTCAGGGAACACAGGTTACCTGTTTATCAATCAGGGGCAGTGGGTATTTTGTATCTGCATTCAGCAATGTGATAAGGTCTTTCTTCTTGGGGGATCCCATGTTCTTTAAGGACAGTAGTAATACTGATGCACCAATTACCAAAATCGCAATCAAAAGCGAAGCATCCTATGTAAATAAAACAATGGCAGATCAGATATATATCACGCAATCTCCTAACCTAAGATACAAAAGAAGTTTGTCTATGCCTAAATGGAAACAAGCCAGGCAGAACATTTTTAATACATATTAAACGGCACCAAAAACATGCTGTAGAAATACTTGTTTCTTATAAAACGATAATTCTAGTGACACTGAGTTTACAGGTACAAGTCAGAGTTAGGATTAGTAGTCGATATAGGCATCTTTCTATGGCATAAGCATTTAACGAAGCACATTTAACTTTACATTTCTTCTGTAAACGCACATTTTGAATGAAAAAATTCCAACGCATAGTCCACTGGCATTTATTTTGTGATGAGCTGACTATCTCCAGCCTACCATAACATCCAAGAGTTAAAGTTTTCGGTCCTTGTAGATAGCCTACAATGGTCTCATTGGGATACTGGTGCTGCCTGACGGGCTCTTCCAAAAATACTGAAGAAGCCAGAGACGGTGGGGAAAGGGACTGTCTAAACTCTTAGACCTTAAAGTCCGCAGAGTCCGCGGCGTGCGGGTCAGGCCTGGGTCTCGCGCTACCCCTAAGGTGTCTTACTCTCCTCCCATTACAGGTGAGGAAACCGAAGCTCAAAGGTCTTCAGCGAAGCCCAGGGGCACGGGGCACCTGCCCACGGTCGCCTCCCGGCGGGGCTCGCTCCCCCTCACTGCCCGCCCAGGTGGGCCCGCCCTCCCCGCGCAAAGGTAGGGCACTCTGGATCTGGACAGGTCTGCCCAGAGGCTAAGGCAACCGGAGGGCAGAGGGCAGAGGCCGAAGCCTGGGGGTGGGGCGCCGTCGCCTCGGCCCCTCATCCCCGCGGCTCCCCGAGAGCAGAACCCGGCGTCGGGGAGGCCCCGGCGTGGGAAGGGAAGGCGGGGCTCAGGCCGCGACCCCACTCGGACGAGGATGGATGCGTGGGGCCCACGGGCGAGCACGCGGCGGAGCAGCAGGTTTTACCAGGCCGGACGAGGAATCCATGACGACAGCGGCTCGGGACGCACCGACGGCTCGACCAAAGGACACACAGACGGACCGAGCGGTGGACTCCGCGCCGGGAGAGAAGTGTGGAGCGGCCGTCGACTCCGACCCCGCCCCCTCGGCTCTCAGACTCCGCCTCCCCCTGAGGCCGAGGCTTGGCGCCCCGCCCCTCCACCCTAGTCCCCGCCCCCGCCCCGCCTCACCCCTCAGCTCCCTAATGGCGTGACCGCGTCCCCCCTTTTCAGCTCTCGGACTCCGCCCCCTTTTCACCTTCTGGGTAGAGGCAGGCCTCCCGGCCCCGCCCCTCAAGCGCTCAGGCCTCTCGACCCTCCCCCTCCTCAATCCCACAACTCCCTTCCCGCCCCTTGGATTCTGGGTCTCTGGCTTCCAGCCCCCTCCCTGCCCCCTCGCTTACAGACCCGCCCCCAGCGGCCCCGCCCCCCATCCTCGGGCGCACCCACCTCCCTCTCTGGTCCGCCCCGAGCTCTCAGGCTACTCCAAGCCTCTGTTCTCTGACACGCCCCTCGCCCTCGGACACGCCCCCTTCTGACCCTGCTTTAAATTCTAGCTCCCTAGGCCGCCTCCCGGTCTAACTTGGGCTACGTCCGGGCGGCTTGGCTTGTCTGCGGTGGGCCTTAGACCCCAAGTTGTGGCCGAGCCCCAGGGCGGGGGCAGGCCCGCGGGAGCTCCGGGCACGGGCGTACCAGCTGTCAGGCACCCCAGCGATCCCCAAGACCCGCGCCCGGAGAGGCCTCCCGGGGCCTGGGCCTCTGGAGAAGGGGCCATCTAGACTCGCCCCTCCCTCGTGTCTGCACCGCAGCCGGGCCGGACGGAGCGGGAAGCCACGGCACTTGTGATCCGACTCGGGAGGAACAATCCAGGGTGGTGGGGGAGACGTCCACCACCCACGACTGGGGCTGGGCCGGGTCTAGACCCCCAAGGCGCCCACGCGCCGGGCCCATCGTGCTTCTGCCTAATCCTGCCGCCTGACCTTGGGCGGTCATCTCGAACCGCATTTATTGGGCTCTTTGTTTGCCAAGGACCTTGCGAACGTTCCCTTAGGAGCTCAGCGCGATTTACTAGCCCCATTTTACAGCTGATAGGAGTTAATCACACAGCGCTCAGTGTCTGAGCTCCGGTCTGCCGGACTCCAGGCCAGCGCTCTGGCTACAGCCCCTGAGCAAATGCCCCCGACTTCCGAGCCTCGGTTCTCTCTTCTGAAAAGGGGATGGACCGTGATTTCTTTTGTCTGTAACTCGTCATTGATGTCCTCGGTGTTTTACGTCGCCATGATTTCTCCTGCATCCTTTCCTTTTCCCCAATGGAGTCATCCCATATAGCTATAAAGTCTTTCAGTAGTATTTTCTGTGCAGAGTACACTCCATCCAAGTAGTCTTCAGAACTGGTGAAAAAAATAGAAGTCTTAGATGGGATTAAAAACTTAAGAAAGACAAAGAGTAGTTTCTAGAAAAATGAAGTGGATTTTTTAAAGCACATTTTATTGACTCCTTTTGTCTTTACATCACAATCATTTCCCACTGCATTTATCTCTGAAGTCTGAAACCCTTCCTTGTGAAAAAGAAAAAAAAATGCAAAAACATTCTTGTGAAAAAGAATAACAATAAGAAAAAAAAGAGGTTGTATTTGACAGTGCGCAGTAAACCATATGCTGATCTCACAGTCCTACTGTCTACCCAACCTGGAAAACCTGGGTTATATTCTCTGCTGTGAGAGAATATTTCATTCTTTCTTTTTCAGGACCTTCATTGCTTTTTCCACTCCTGAGGAGGAACATAGATCACATCCATTCCACATAGTGATAACTTGCAATACCCCAAAGTTGTTAGAGGTGGAATAAGCCTGGATTTGAGATTAGGAAAAGCAGATAGACAGAAAGCCTTGAAGCTACCCAGCTGGAAGCTAAAGTGAAGGCTCCCTGAATCTGCAGTATCAGAGACAATACAGAGATAATCCTTCATGAAGAGGAACCCTCAGTCACTTGGTAGTACCAGGATTTTAATTCAAACTGAATTTAAAGAGCATTTAATTGTCTACTTTGTCTAATGGTCTAGGTTAGATACCAGGATACAAAGACAAAGAGCTTTCTTTAATTTCTACCTTTAAGAGCTCACAAACTACTGGGTGTAAGGGGAGACACACAAAGAGATAAGTAAATATAATTTGCAGGGGAAGGAAGACGATAACAACTAGGGGGAATGGGAAAAACCTCATGTAGAAGCTGGCCTGTGAGCTGAGTCTTGAAGGAAATTAGTGATACTAAAAGGCAGAGATGAAAGGAAGAGTATCCAAGTATGATGGATGCCATCCTATGCAAAAGCTCGTTGAGTCCTGTGAAACAGCACATAGGTCAGTTTTGGCTGGAACAGATAATGTGAAGGAGAAAAATGTGAAATCAGTCTAAAAAGACAGGTTGGAGGGAGTGTGAAGGCTCTTAAATGCCAAGGGAGAAATTTACATATTTTATCCTAAAAACAACAAGCAGGAGAATGACACGGCCAGACCCATGCTTCAGGAATATCACTTTGGCAGCTGTGGAGGATGGATTGGAGAAGAAGAAAGGCTTAGGCAGGGAGAACAAATCAGCCAAAAAGGAAAAGGACAAATGTTGGTGAGGCTATGGAAAAACAGGCTCAGTAATAGGCTTTTGGTGGAGCTGCAAACTGGTATAGACATTCAGGAAAGAAATTTGGAATTGTGCCTATAAATACACTTTGACTCAGCAACACTACTGACTATGTGACTGTGCCACAAAGAGATCAAAAAAAAGACGCATATGTACAAAAATATTTACAGCAGCTCTTTCTGTAGTGGCAAAGAACCAGAAATGAAGACATGATTTCAGAGGAGCCCAGGAAGGCTTATATGATCTAATACAGTAAATGCTCATAAATGGGCAGAACCAGAAGAATAACTTATCCTATAACATCAACATTGTAAATACAATTTTCAGGTTGGAAAGATTTAGGAATTCTTATCATTGATACCCATGTTCTGACATAGAGATGTCATACTAACTACTAACATACAGAATGAGATATGCATTTTTGGATATGATCAATAGAAGAATTTGCCTTGCCTGACTGTACATATTTGTTAAAAAGTATTTTGTTTTATTTTGTTTTGTCTTCAGTTGGAGAGAGGGAGAGGTAGGAGAAAAAAATGCTTGAAAGCTGAAAGGTTTGTTAAAAATTTTTAAAAAGACTTTTATGAACAGAACCAGGATCACAATTTATACAAGGGCAGCAACATTATAAAGACAACTTTGAAGGACTTAAAACACAATAACCAAACATCATTTCAGAGAACTAGTGATGGATCATGCTACCCACCCCCTGACAGAGAGGTAAAGGCCTTAAGATGTAGAATGAGGTATGTCTGGACATGGCCAATGAGGTAATTTGTTGTGTTTGACTATGAGTATTTGTTAAGTTTTTTTTCTCCTTACTCTTCAATGAAAACATGGGGAATTATTAGTTAGAAAAATAACTACCTGTTAATTGCACCCCCCCAAAGCCATCCCACAATAAATGAAAATGCCAAGGAACATTTACAACGCCTGCTCCCTTCCAACCTCTACAATACTACTGCATTACTCTCCCTTTTGTGGTAACACTGGATTGCAGCTGGATTTTTTGACTGTAAGTCCACCTTCAAGTGGTTAACATGTTCCACATCCAGAGCTTCTTGCAGAATTCATTGCTTAACTGCTTCTTGTACCCAGAGAGGTAAGGTATTTGAAATGGAACCAAATGAATTACAATATCTCATATATTTGATTTTTGTTTCAGTGTGCAGGTTGGTATCAGTGTTTTGAAATTCCTGTAGTTGATATGAATGATAACCAGGTGGTGGGCTCTCTCTAGGTAAGCCACAAATGCCACTATTAAAGCTGAGCTTCTACTACCATTCTGTGTGTGGTGTGTGTGTACATACATCTCAGTATGTGGAAGTACTACACACATCGGTGGAACAGGGTAGATTTATGATCAGTTTAGACAGGGGTGGGGAACCTGCAGCCTTAAGACCATATGTGTCCAAGGGCCACACTCAAAGACGTAGAGGGCCACATGTGGCCTTGAAGTTGCAGGTTCCCCACCCCTAGTCTAGGAGAAAATGGCTTCTGTTACATATTGGGGGATGTCTTTTCATAATGAATGGTTGCTGAATGTTGAAATATCTCAAGATGAAGGTATGTATATGCAAATGTGTTTTAGTTTCCTAAAGATGTTTTTGGCCATGGAAGACTTTTGGATTTTGTAACAGTTTGGTAAAGGACTCTTATCAAGATCAATTCAGGAATGAAGTGCTTGTAGTAATCCATGAAACTACAAAACTTCTGTATGTGGGCCCATCCTTACTCTCTGTTAGCTCAAGAAGTACCCTGGGAATCTCATACCCTGGCTGAACTAGCATTTTCCATATTCACACAGAGCTGGTATTTGTGGATTCAGGCCAGTATACTGCAGGCTAGCTGGTTGTGCTGGTCATGTTCCTGGAAGCATACCAGAATGTCATCCAGGTCAACCCATAACCCCATAGCCCAGCAGTTGTCAAAATGAAACTCTGGATTATCATAAGGATGTCATAGTTTGAATGGCATGAAAATATGCTCCAGCTAGTCATGTGGAATTTGAAAAGTATTTTTCTCATTCATGGGCTTCCCATGGACACATAAGAGTATAATAAATACCACTGTCTAGAATAATCGGTCCAGAATTAATAGATGGTACCAGTTCTGGGCAGTGAGGGCAAAAGAAAAACATATTGGTCTTCACAAAGCATCAGAGCCCCTTTGGGAGAATTTGTTCCATACATTTATCTCCAAAGATTTCTAAAGGACAGGGATTTCTGATTCTTTCAGGAAGTACAGGGATGGTGGCACTGAGCCTCTGCACCATTTAATACAGTGAATTCCCCATATTTGCTAGGTGCTCCAGAATGGCAGGGGGTTAGATACAATTCTGGGTACATTAATAATGAGCCCTAGTGGATTCAATGTGACTGTGTATACAGTACCATCTAAAATACACCTCCAACCCTACACTTCCGGTTCCTAGGAATGGATGATACTCAGTTTTAGGAGTTCACAACAATTTCCCATCCAGGCTTCAAAAGACAAATCTCATGGGTAACAGGACCTGATGAGAGTGGGGGCCAATCCATGATTTATTTCACCGCTGGCATAACTTGAACATGTATGAGGTCTCTTTTTTTGGACAGAATTATAGCTATAAAGTTTCTGGATGGCCTTGATTTAAAGAAAAGCCTAGGACCAGAGCACCTGAAAGCTGTAGAATCCAAGGTTCAATTACAACTGCCCTGAGGGACAGGCTTCAAGGGACAGGGATTAGGAAGGGGCAATTTCACTGGTTAACTCCCTACCAAAGAATCTGGCAGGATGAAATACAAATAAAGGCCTTCGATTTGTAACTAAATGCTACACATCTAATGGTGCCATTAGTGAAATGGAAGATGCTGAGCTTTCTGGGATTAGAGGATCATATATTCAGAAATAGAAAGTATCTTTAAGAGCCATCAAATCCATTTCCCTTGCTTTACAACTGAAGTAAAAGGGTAACTGAGACCCAGAGCAGTTAGATGACTTGTCCAGGGTCATACAGTCAGTAATTATCTGAGGTAAGATTTGAACCTACATCTTCTTGAGTCCAAGACCTGCACTTTATTCACTAAACCACACTGCTTTGTGGAATAGGCTCTGTGGGAGGAAAGAGGAAAGAAAAGAGGCACTTTGGAGTGTAGATAGGTGGATCTGACAGAGAGTGGGGAAAGGGTATAGGCACAACCATGAAACTCTATGGGGAGCCAGAGAATGAAGGACTGATATGGAATATGACTTTGTGATGCAGACCATGACCTGTGATAAATGCAAAAGAAACAAACCTGATACATATTGATGTCTCTTGCATGTTTCTTCTTTAATTTTTCTAGATGAATGGAAAAGACAGCTGTCAAATGTGGAAAAAATCTGTGCGTTTATCATCTTTTTTAAACCTTACAATCACTCTGTAAGTTAAGCAACACAATTCTTTTTCTCTCTGCTTTACAGATGGGGAGACTGAGGCTTAGAGGAGATAAGTAATTTGATCATGGTCAGAGGCAGGGCTTAAACCCAAGTTTTTCTGACTGTGAGTCTAATACTGTATCCACTATGGAAAACAGCCATGCCAAAGACATAATCCATTTTTATAATCTGGCATAAATGTTTGTATGAAAGGATATCTAGATTCTGTATTTGGATCAAGTTCTGTTTGCACATCCATAATTTTGTTAAGATTTTTATATAGATTTTCAACAACAAGAACAAAAATCCCTATCCCAAAGTAATAAAGTTTTGTACTATTCTGATCGATAAACACATCTTCTATTTTCAAAATGATATGTGTGGTATTTTTCTGGCAAAAATCTATCAACACTTAGGGAGCAGTCTTAAGACTGTGGTATTCCCTGGCAGGATGTGAGGTTTTTTTGCACTTCTTCCAATGCCTGTGTTCATTTTGATGAGTTTAGATAAGGTTAGCCATACCCCCCCATTTGTACAAACTCCTCTCAGTTAAATGGTACTGGAATGCTGGGATCCAAAGAGGGCCATTCTGAGAGATGACCAGGTGTCCTAATCAAAGGCAGAAGAATTCCTCAGTGCTCAAATACAAAAAAGATGATCTTAAAAGGAAATCAATGTCACATCTCCCCAGGCCAGGTCACCTCATTCCAGAGAGAAGCTACCAATACCAATCATAAGTTAATTTGATATAGTTGTACCAACTCGTTCCAAGACAAATCTCAGCTCAGAAACTGAAACAATTTGGCACAACTAATTACTAACTCCTTAGCTTGTTGGAGTTGTCTTGTACTTCAGTAGATCTATTAGAATCTAAGGGTTTTGATTTTGGTTTTGCCTTAGAAATCCAAGTCTATATAAAAGAATGAGGTGCCATGTCTATCTATCCAGCATCAGCAAAGCAATAGTTACCTACTGAACTGCCAGCAGTTGAAAACTTTTTATCGCATGAAGAAAGGAACTGTGAGCTAAAATCAAAGATAGCCAATTCTTAGTCTTAGTAAGAAAGTCAGGAGTCAAAATAGAATGTTAGAGAAAGTATTACCAGTTCAGAACAGCTTAGATACAGAGACTCGGGGGAGGACAAACCAAGATAAGGAATAAGGAAAAAGCACTAGGATAAGTTTGAAGATAAGGACAGTAAAATCAAGGTAGAAACAAAACGAGTTTATGATATTCAGCTCCTGTTCAAATGTAACATCTTTTGATGCCAGTTCAGTTCTTGTTAGACCATGGTCTTGTACTATAAAATGGGTCTCCATCTGAAAGCTGTCATACTTCAAGGATCTTAAAATTTCCAGTATGAATTCTCTGATGCTGAGTAAGGTCTGAACTCTGGCTGAAGGCTTTCCCACATTCATGACATTTAAAGGGTTTTTCTCCAGTATGTATCATCTGGTGTTTAGTAAGGGATGATCTATCACTGAATGATTTCCTGCATTCATGACACTCATAGGGTTTCTCACTAGTGTGAATTCTATGATGTCGAACAAGGGCTGGACTCTGGCTAAAGGCTTTTCCACATTCATTACATTTATAGGGTTTCTCTCCTGTATGAATTTTATGGTGTTCAGTGAGGTGGACATGTTGACTGAAAGTTCTCTCACATTTGTAACATTCATAAGGTTTCTTTCCAGTATGAATTCTCTGGTGTTGAGCAAGATTTGTACTCAATCTGAAGGCTTTCCCACATTGATTACATTTATAGGGCTTTTCTCCGGTATGAATTCTCTGATGTCCAATGAGGTGTGCATGCTGGCTGAAAGTCTTCTCACATTCATGACATTCATAGGGTTTTTCTCCAGTATGAATTCTCTGATATTTAGTGAGGATTTCACTTTTCCTGAAACTTTTCCCACATATATTACATTTATAAGGTTTCTCTCCAGTATGAATTCTCTGATGTTCAATAAGATTCATACTTCTGCTAAAGGCTTTCCCACATTCCTTACATACATATGGTTTTTGTCCAGTATGAGTTCTCTGATGCTGAATAAGGTTTGCACACTGGCTGAAAGCTCTCCCACATTCATTACATGTAGAAGGTTTCTCTCCAGTATGAATTCTCTGATGTTGAGTAAGAATTGTATTCAATCTGAAGACTTTCCCACATTCATTACATTCATAGGGTTTTTCTCCACTATGGATTCTCTGATGTTCAGTAAGTTGTGTTCTCCAAATGAAGGCTTTCCCACAATCACTGCATTCATAAGGTTTTTCTCCAGTATAACTCTTCTCATGTTTAATAAGATATGAATGCTCACTGAAAACTTTTTCACATTTAGAATATTTAAAGGGTTTCTCACCAGTATGGATTCTCTGATGTTGAATAAGATATGTATTTCTACTGAAGTCTTTCTCACATTCATTCCATTCATTAGACTTTGCCCCTAAAAACTTCCTTTGATTTTTAATCAGCTCTGAATTATGTCTGATGATTTCTTCATATTTACCTCTTGCATGGTAATGGTTTCCTATCAGACCATTCTGATACTTAATAGGGACTGAGTTCTGTCTAAAGGATATTCCAAATTCATTATGTTCAAGATCTCTCTTCCCTGTGAGGGTGCTTTTACCACTTATGGGTGTTGTCTTCAAATATTTTTCTTGGATTCCCTGTTGTTTCCCCAAGAGGCCATCACATTCTCTGGCTATTCCTAACTTGGAGTACCAGAGACCACTACTTATGGGTCTTCCCATTACTGCTTTCTGTGATGCTTCTCCAAAAACAGTCTCCTGCAGAGATGGTACCTTGATTTCCTTCATAGTCTCCAAGTCTGAAAGAAATAAAAATTGCAATATCTCTTCTTTCATGTTGAAAGGAAGGAAAGGGTTGTGATGGAGAAGGGAGAACTAAATTAATAATAAATACAACCCTTTCATATGCTAATATCTTCTGAGCAGAGTGGGAAAAGGAGTGGAAAGACAGAAAGGGTCAAAAGTGCTTCTGGTGGAAAGAGGAGGGGAAGAAGTGGGCTGGCTGATCCAGCATGCAAAGTGAGAAAAGAAAATGGTGTTGGATTAATAAGTCAAAATGGAAGGTTAAGAGGAATAATTATACAAATTACTTAAGTCTAGGGAATATGGTTAAACAAAGAGCATTGCATTTGGAATTGTATGCTTACTAACTGTGTGATTTTGGTCAAGTCATTTCCTCCTTATCTAAAAAAATGAAGAAGTTGGTACAGATCAGGGGTGTTAACTTGTGGTCTCTGAATTTGTTTTAAAAAAAATTTTGAGGACAGAAACTAACATTGCATATTAAGATATACTTATGTGAAGGAATCCAGAAAGCAGAGGGGGTTAGCATGGAGGAAAACATCTAAGTGACATCATCTGTCTATACTACAGACAATCTGGATAGAAGGAGGAAATAGATAAGGAGTTTGAGAAACGGAAGCCATATGGTGGACTTTAATTATCCAGACTTCTGCAAAGCAAGTAGTGGTAATTTCTCAACTTGCCTTAATAATCTTGTTATTCAAAGGATTATCAATGACATAACTTCTATCCAAGTCACTTTATGTTTTCCTTTCATTAACTCTCAATTTGATTTACAGTTATTTGTGTAAATATCTAATCTACCCTAGTAGTCAGTAAGCTCCACGATGGCAGGGATGATACCTTATTTTTGGCTGCAGGATCCACAGTATGCAATTTGACTTAATCATTTGTTTAAAGGTTCACATATTGAACAGAGTTTTCAAGTGGACATCAAGTCCACACCTCCTTTACATTTTAGAGATGAGGTAAACTGAAGCACAGAAAGTTTAAGAGACTTGCCCAGGGTCTTAAAACTAGTGTCTTAGATGGGATTTGAGTTCAGGTCTTCCAGACTTCAACTCCAGCGCCCTATAAACCACACAATTTTACTATGCTCCCTCGAATAATTGTTCCTTAGCTTTGTTTGGGGTTTTGTGCTTGAAAGTATAATATTTAAATATTTCATGTCTCTGTCTTGTCTTTCCAATTAGATTTTAACCTACTGAAGAGAAATGTGATTTCTATGAATTTTGTATCCTCTTTGGAAGGTACTCAGAATTCAACAAATTCCTGCTAAGTAAAAGAATTGAGAGAGGAAAACCCCTCCCCCGCTTTTTCTGGCCTTATACCACAGCAGCAAATCAATGATTTCCTGAGGGCTGACACTGTACTTGACACTGGAGACACAAGGAAAGTATAAGAAAATAACAATGATGATCCCATACATTCTTACGGAGCCATAAGGTTGGCAGTGTTTCCCACAACAGCGCTGTGAGGTCAGCAGTGCTGGTGTTAATTGCATGTGTGTTTGTCCTGTGTTGTCGAAGAAGACCAGGCCATCAGAGAAATGATGACATGACCTGCACTTGACTTTGTTTTGAGTAAGGGAGGGCTGTGCAGGTCACCGGTCTCACTTCTCCTCCAGAGGCATCTGGATCCAGATACCCCCATTTTAAAGATGATCACGTGAGGCATACAGAAGAGGAAACAGTTTAAGTGATTTGCCAGTGATCAGAAAGCTAGCGTCTGGGGCAGAATTTAAACCCAGATCTCCAGACTCCAAATCTAGGGCTCTACTCACTACGACGGTGCCCTTCCCTCCAGTATCTCAGCATCAAGGCAAGGAGACAAACTGAACACACAAGAAACAATTAAACAAAAACAAAAGAGCATATGTTCAAGCACTGTACTATGGAGTTTAGCCTTTAAGTAGTCTTGAAGTTGAGGCAAGAGAAAGATGAAAAGAGACTGGAAAAACCTGAGAAGGTAGAATCTGGAGGAACTTAGAGGCTCAGCAGCATCTAGAAGAGGAGGGGGGCATACAATACCAATATGCACAGAATATGCAGACGGCAGATCTGTAGGAAAAAGCATGGAGTCTGATTGGAGGGAAGCTCTATTGGTATAATTCAGCAGAATAAAGTTTTTGAACCTGGTTAAGGCTTTCCCACATTCATTACCTCCACTATTACATCTTTCTTTTCTTAACTATAAAAAGACCAGAGGATTCTTACATAGGTTACTAAGTTTAGGCACATGATTCAGAGACCAGGAATTCCTAATCTCTTCAGGCCAAAGAGCTAGGTGTTTCCACTCCCTCTCTATAGGTGAAAGGTCTTTATTGTATTCAATGTGACCCTATGGTTTCTGGATTGAAAGAGTAGAACAAAGAAGCCATCACTGACAGAAATAGAAGTCAAGAAGCAGAGCTGGATTGGCGACAGGGACCTAGGTCTTCACATGCTAAACTGGCACATGAAACGGCAATGATAGATCCAAATGAGGTGCAAACATGCGAGACATCTGGGTGGAAATGTGGAGGTGGAGTCATCTGGAGACAAGGGATATTTTTAGCTTTCACAATGAATTACTAGAGAGAGGGGGAAGAAAGGCAGGGCCCTTAAGGGTATTTGTAGTTAGGAGACTAGAAAAAGAATCTGGTGAAACAGACAGAAAAAGAGACCAGGATAGTGAAGTGTGATACAAGCAACGGGAAGATAAGAGTTACACAAATAGGTGTTCAACAGAGTCAAATACATGGAAGTTTAGGTAGGAAGATATAAAGAACTTGATGGCTTATTTGGTAAATAGATTCTACTAGAGAAAGCAGGGTTATTATGTAGCTGGTGGAAATGAAGTGGTAGAAAATGAGGGGAAAAAGAGATAAAGTGGGCAGCGGGAAAGGAGGAAAAGGAAGTAGCCTGTGTGTTTAAAGAGCTTGACAGTGAAACTGATAAGGGGAAAAAAAATGGGGCAACATAAAATAAAAAAAGAAATTTTTTTTTGTTTCTATTTCCTTGTTTTTTAAAGATGGGAAGCCTATTGGTGTTTGGAAGGATAAAGAAAGGAGTCTGTGAACAGGAAGAGATTAAAGATGTTACAGAAGGAAGGAATAATTATAAGATTATCATATTAATTATAATTACATTAATTTTAATTCCAGAAAAGGTGAAATGAAAGGGATCTAGGATATAGGAAATAGCTTAAGTGAGGATGAGAGGCATCCATTTCACCAAAACTGGGAGTGTGAAGAGAAAACGGACAAAATTTGAGAGATAGGTAAAGGATCTATCTTTCTCTATTTCCAAGGCCTTGCTTGGGAAGACATACTATAAGGCCAGGAGGTGGAAATTATGGAAACCAAATTTCACCTCAGTCTAAATGAATTCTCGGAGAAGGGTGGATCCAAATGGAACACACTGGTTTTCAGAATAGTTAGGTCCAAAAGCTAGCTGGTCATCCACTGAGTATATTACAAAAGAGATCTCTGTACTGGATGAGTAGTTGGACTAGATGATTCCTAAAGTCTCTTCCAACTCTGTCATAGGATTCTATGATATGTTGAGGGAGCTCAAGCTAGGATTTTATGCAAGTTAGCCTCACTCTTCTCTATAGCCCTGAGGAGTCTTGAGAGCTACCCAACCAAACTTCCAATGTTCTATTCAAAGCATCAACAAGCACTTACTAGACCGGCATGGTGGCATTACTTCCTTTTTGCTTTTCTTCCCCAGAATGCCCATTCTACCTAGTTTTCACTCACCTGAGCAGATGTCTCTTAAGGTTTCTCTTTCTACCTTCCAGGGTTCTTTTCCTTGCTCCAACTGAGAGATAATATCCGGTTTGGAAACTTGATGCCCTGCTCATAAGGAGAGACACAGGACTTGGGGATTTGTTTTGGGGACAAAGAGGCGCTACAGAATTCAGTCATGGCCCCACGAGCCTTAAGATGCTTGGAACTGAGAAGAATAACATTACAAAACTACAACAGTTCCGCTCATTTCCAGCTGCACAAAGAGCAAACACTTACCCTAGAAAGAAGCGTGATCTCTTTATTTCTGCTTCTCTGAAAGGATCAGGACTATCCAGGAAGAAGCATGGGAAGATGGAAAAAACACTAGAATAAAAGAGTACTATGTTCTAGATCTAAATCCTGTGGACTATTTGATACTGACTTCTGAGAGCCCTACTTTCCTCATCTGAGAAATGGGAATAATGCTGGAACTATGTCCTACACAGAAATATGAAGACAGAGACATTGTAAAATGCAAAATGTAAAATTTTTTTTTGTTTTTTTTAAAACACTTGCAAAAACAATAACACTTCAGTGGGGAGATTGAATCATAGGAGAAACCATTCTTACGCAAGGAGACCAGGTTTCCATAATTTTCTAGTAACACATCCCTGTACAGGCCCCTCTGAGCAGGATCTGGATGTCCCCATTCCTACTGGGTAAAATCCACAGCCACATCTATGAATGTCAATGATTCCTGAAAGGACAAACACATTTCTACTGAACCAGGGACCATTCCTTATGGCCTTGGAACCTTGGGCAAGAAGAGGTGATGAGGATTTAAAAGAAGTGTTTCCAAGAGTGTTCAGGACTGCAGGTAACCCCCAGCAAGGTTTTACTGATTTCTAATATGTCTAGCAGTGTACTAAACTCTATAGGTAAGATAAAAGAACATGGGGCATTATATATGCTGTTAAGAAGTTTCACTCAGGACAAAAACTAACATAATAAATAGAGAACAACGCAAGGCATTTCTTCAAATTCTCCTAAAGTTTAGAGTATAGCTCATGCTGTGTCTCGTATTTCCTTAATAAATTTTAAGATGGCATGGCCTACTCCTTCCAAGAACCCACCATTTTTATTTAAGTAACTAGTTCTTCCATTATGGTCAAAATATGCCAAAATGGCAGCTCTCCTCATCACTTCCTACACATGTTGAAAGAAGGCAAATCATGAATTTATCAATTTCTCTGCTTTTGATTGAGTATAACTTCTAGTATGTGAATAGCTAATGTCCTCCATGACTCCTATATTCTGCCTCTGTGAAAATTTTATGATCTGGTTCTAGAACTCATCTTATTACTGCTCTAGAACAGAGAGTAGGAAATAGACATCTATCATAATATTGATTCTTTCTCTGTCCTCCAATACTGAGCCATATGTTCTCTACCATGCTTGTGTCCTCTAGTTTGTCAATTTCTATACAAGAGAATACTTTAGATATATAATGCTAACTCATCACATCCACTAAATCTCCTTTTGAGTAAAGACTAGCCTTCCATCATTATATTCCATTGATATATTAATGAATTAGTCCCTCCAAGTCTCAGTGATACCTGTGAGGTTACATTTACCTCTGATTTAAGAACTTTGAGACTTGTTTATTACTTGTACTCTAAGAATTTGTATATTGCAATCAGAAGATGTGATTTTCATAACTGCCTCTGTTCCTGCATGCTGTATCTATTAGATTATTGGACAATTCTACTGCTATTCCTAGACATATGGGTGTTAGAGCTGGAAGGGACCTTAGACATCATAGGAACACAGATGCAGAGCCAGAAGGCTGTGTAGTCCAACACCACCATTTTACAGATAAGGAAACTGAGACCCATAGAAATTAAAAGACTTGCCTGAAATAGTAGGTGGTAGAGCTTGGATCTGAACTCCTCTCCTTTGGCTCTAAACTCAACGATCTCTCCACTAAACCAAAATGACTGCCAAAGTTATACATACTATTTATTCCCTGTTAACACTGTGCTGCTAACACCATGCTGGAGTAGGTGTCTATGGGGATTTTCTGCTTCCTCCATTTTCAATTTAAAGCCCTCTTACTGGACCTGCAAATCTCCAGGCAAATATATTCTACACAATATTTTTTTAGAGATTCTCTACTCTGGCCTTGGTCCAAAAAATCTAAATTCCATTCTCTGATACAATCTTCTTAACCAGTTCTTCTCATCATAAAAAAAATCTGATTAAAAATATATAATGGCATTTATTGTACTTCAAAGAATTAGAAACTAAATACCATAATTTCAATTCAAACCTGAATTAGGTTTATCTGTCTAAGGATGTAGAGCCTGATTTGGGAACAGGGGAAATCTGAAGTCATTTTTCCCCTTCTGGGGAGAAAAGTTGGATAGGAGAATAGAATAGGCAGAGGAAAGCTGAAGATGCTAATGACTGTGATTAGGTTGTACTTTGGGCCACAGAAATGTTACTCTGTGAAAGTATGGAGATCTAACTTTGTATCCCAGGAAGAAACGGATTTGTATGTGATATGTATATATTAGTTGGATTTAGGCAAACTTCATGAAGCAGATAGGTTTAAAAGCCATATAGGAATTAGGAGATGTTGCTAACCAATACAGGCTGGTCATGCAGGCAGCTGGAATAGAAAAGTTTCTTTGTTTCATATGTAAATAAAGGTTGTGGCCCGGTTGACCCTAGAAAAAATACCCACAAAGAAGATTCTCAACTTCTCGGACCCAGAAGAATCTACAGAACTTATCCATCAGAGAGAGAGAGAGAGACAGAGAGAGACAGAGTGAGTGAGTCAGTATGTGTGTATGTGTGTCTGTATGTCTCTGTGTGTGTGACACAGTTCAAATGGAAAAGCAGGACCTACAGGTGAGGTGAAAAAGAAAATAGTGGACTGGACTGCCCTCAGTAAGGTACACAACTCCTTTGAGTTGCAGTTTCCCATGAAAGTAAATGGCCATCTTTTTATTACCAACATTCTAGCAGTATACGGCAGCAAGACATGGAACACAGTTTCCAAAGAGTCAAAAGTTATTATCATACAGAAGGTAATGGAGAGGCAAGTGGTAGGTGAAAACAGGTTGCATCCTATAACCAATGACAAACTCTGAATAAGGAAAGGAGTAAAAAGTATCCCTTCAAGGAATACCATAGGAAAAAGATGGGCTAGTCAAATGTCAAGAGTAAGGGGTGACCTGTGGACAGTCAGAATATTCCACTGTTACTTTCCCAATGTCAAAAAAAAATCAAGAGAGACCTTTAGCACACTGGTGAGACCTGCTGTGGCAGGAAGAAGCCATAGTCAAAAAATGCCCCAGAGGAGAGGCATGGATGGACTGTAAGGTGCACCACTGGCAGCAACTTCTGATTCAATAAGATCACAGATCCATAGGAATATAACAACCCATTTTCATCAGCAATGACCACAATCACCAAGTTTGACTCTATCAACCAGTACTTGATGAACTATTTGAAGAAATAGCAATGGGTCTTAAAAGGACAGTTAGACTTGACTAAATACATTCTGAAAAACAAAGATGTACCAGAGGTGAAATAATTAAAAAACAAAAAACCCTAGAGATCAATTTTCAAGATATCTCAAAGAGAAAGTTCTAAAGGAATGAATAAGATTACATATAGGCTCTTTGTGGGGGGCATCTGAGGCAGAAGGTATGGACCTGTGATTTCACTGGCCTAGGGAAATGCTTGAGAGAAAAATCCTCTATTAATGCAGTTCAATAGCTACTTTTCAATTTATCATCTAAGGGAGTTCCCTGGGGCACTGAGACATTAAGTACTCAGGATGACCTAGCTGGTATGTGAAAAGAGTTGGTCTAAAACTCAGGTGATCCTGATTCAAGGCTGGTGCTCCATCCACCATGCAACACTGCCTCTAATCAGAGAGAGTACTCCTATCAACAAAAAACTGAAAAGTCATTAACAACTACTGACATATATCTGTTTTCTTATTTTTATAAGATCTGAGAATGGTCCATAGCTTATCAAGGGCAGGTTAAGAACAAGTCTGCTTTTATAGATGATTTTTTTATCACAAATCACAACTTTATAAGTCACATACCTGACTGAGTGGTATAGAGAACACAAGATCCCATTGTATCTCATTAATTTTATGAATGTTTAATTCAGTAGAACAAAATGCAGCCTTGAAGGGTTCCCCTCAAAGTGCCTAATGTGCATATGTTAAAATTATAAAATTTTTTGACAAGCATAATGACAGATAATTTCATTCAATAACCTATTGACTATTGAAATTAAGCAAGAAATGTAACATTGAGGTGCTCACCAGCAACATGAAAGCTGTCCTGTACAGAACCCAAACAAAGGGATTCTAAATTGAAGAGGTTCTCCAAATGCATCTATTTGTGAATGGCACTGTACTACTGCATTGAGCCATGAAACACTACAAAGCCCCTTCAGTGAAATCCACATTGATACAAAATACTAATCTTACCATCCACACTGGAAAAATGAAGTGGATGAAAAATACAAATTGCCCAAACTATAACAAGTAGCTGCATGGGTAGCTTGTAAAATTATTCATGCACATTCATATATATTTATTTGTATAAATGAGTATGTGTGCATGCGTGTGTCTTGAACAGTTGCTGAAGATGGAAGCTAAATTGGGTTCAAAACTGAATAGAAAGTAGTCAGGCTGATTTATATTTGGGAAACAATACAGTTCTTTTCATGATCCTGAACTATTCACTTACACAAAATTCTGTCTCTTTAATGTTACTTTTCTGCCGGTGATATTTTTCTATGATTGTAAATAATGGACCACTATGATTTCACAGGATGAAGATTTCAAGTAATTTCAGAACATGATAGGCATAGGTGGCCTGCAGCCTATTATCAACCACAACTGGTGTTCGAGATGAAATGTGGACGACCTCACCCAAGGCATGGATGATCAGAAAAGGAGGTGGACTGGTCAGGCAGTGAAAGTGACAGACAAGACATGATAAGATTTGGAGCTAGAAGGGACCTTAGGGATCATTTAGTTCAACCCATCATTGGAGCTGAGGAAACAGAGGCTCAGGAAAGTAAAGTCACTTCCCCAGGTCCCTCAAGTGAGAGGCAGCAGAGTTAGCATTCGACCAGGTCTTCTGACTTCTGGTCTTCCATTATACCAGAGCCCAAGTGCTATACTTGTATTTCTGAGATGGTAAAATAACCAGAGGAAGACCTTCAACATGTTGGGTAGATTTTCTATGGATATTTATGGAAAGATGTGCTTAAAAGTCCCTAGAATGAGAAAGGTTAGAATCCACACTAATGGATGGAGTATGTACACCGATGAAATCTCAGATAGGTCACGGAAAGTAGCTCTCTAATGGGACTGAGCACTTTGATGTTACAAGAACTGTTTGTTTTGTTTATTAGTCCTAGTTTAGAGTACTGAGCACACAGGATGCCTAAATAACAAGTTGAATGAATGAATGAGAGGACAACAGGAGTGCAGGATGAAATCTGAACAATATTCTTAGTAAGTTCTTCATACACTAGAACAGATTTAAGTCTCTTGACAGAAGAGTTAGGATCCTAGACCCCGAATGGGACTTTGTTGGGTAGGGCAGATCCTAGATAACAGAAGGAAATATTTCTACTCAATGAGAGCCAAGATGGTTTGTCAGGAGAGATAGAAGAAATTCCAACTCACCTGAGACCTGGTCATCAGGATCCCAGAGCCCTTCTCCTCTGTGTCTCCCTCATGGGGAAGGGCAGGATCCTGCAAAGGCACAGCTAGGAAGAGAAAAGGCTTGTAAACCATCCACAACCTTAAATTCCCAAATTCATCAAGTTCAGATTTCTTATTCTATGGAGTATAAACACCACACTCAAGATAGTGGTAAAAGGGAACCCAGAAACAACCCCAACCCTCCCTTTCAAGAGAACAGACCCACGGATACAGCTGCCTGGGACCTTGATTCTTTCCAAATAGTCCTAGAAGGTTTCAGGAAATAGATCCCTGGTCTAGGAATCAGGAAATGAAATCTGAATTCACAGCTCAGACCCCACATGTGATTGTAAGTATGTATCTGACACTTCTTATTCAATAAGGAAAAAAATACTGCTATTTTCCTTCCCTGGCTCACAGCACATGTGAGTAATCTATTTACTTGGTTATTTGCAGGAAACATCTTCATAAACATAAAACATTAGCTTTACTATCACTGGGATAAGGGTGGTTTAAGAGAAAAAGCATACAATTAAAGTCAGCAAACTTTAAAATCCTACCAACTTGGACAGCTAAACAGTATGTTAGAAAGAGTGCTGGACTTGGAGTCAGCAAGGCTTAAGTTCAAAATACAGCTTTAGAAGTTTAATAGACATGTGACTTTTAATTCTATCTAGTAAGCTCTCTCAGCTTCAGTTTCCTCATTTGTAAAATGGAGATCACAGGAATATCTACTTCCTGGGGTTGTTTATGAGAATCAAAATCTTTAAATATGTAAAGAACTCTGTATGTCTAAAAACACTTTGTAAACTTTAAAACATAAATGCTAGCTATTGTTATCCATTAATTAGTTGTGGGATTTTAAACACTTCATGCCACATCACAAAAGAGTGAGGTGACTGGTTTGCCCCTCTCATCATGCCACCATGGAACAGCCACTGAAGCCTCTTAACCTCTATTTGCTTCAGTTTTCTCAACTGTAAAACAGAAATAATAATAGCACCTCCCCAGGGTGCTATGTGGAAAACATGAAATAACAAGCACATAAAAGCTGCTATACAAATGGTAGCCATTATTATTTAAATGTTTTCTCTATACTACTGGACAGAAAAAAAACAATCTGTTGTAGAACTAGCCTACCTACTTATGTCCTGACTTTGATATGCCCATGTATGGCTTCTGAGAGATAATGGGTGAGAGAAATTATTTTACTTTTAATAACCAATGATTAAGTTGGGATCCAGCTTTTCTCCTTTATTTCCTCTTTTAAAAGTAAACTCAGACTGTAAAAAAGTTTCTATAAAAAATCAGTCACCAAAGAATGTGACTGATTGATAAGGTTGTCCTGGGCCTCAAGTAGCACATTCTTCAATCTTGTGTGGCACCCCACCCAACTAGGAGACCTTACTTCTGCTCAGTGTAAAAAGTATCCAGTCTGGATGAGCTCCTACCCAGAGGGAAAGGATCCCTGTCCTTGTACCCCTCCATTAGAGTTTAGGGTGTCCCAGCTTATGAAGGAGAAAATCAAGCACAGTAGTCTGGAGAGAAATGGATTCCCATGCCCGGATTGCTGGAAGGAGCTGAGTTTCAGGATCAAAACACATTTTCAGCAGGAAGAGCAGAAGACTCCTAGCTGACTTCCTCATTAAATGTTCACCAATCAGGATTAATTTTCACTTGTCAGGGGTATTCTCTTTTACAAAGATATTTAAGGCATTCAGCTCCATGGGGGATCTTTGGTTATCAAGAGAAACCACTGATCATCAATTTATTGATTAGTAGCTAGTCTAATTAATAAATTAATGATTAATTACACAGAAACTCTGTCTCTCAAAGATTTTCGTTTGTTACATGGAGCAGGGTAGAGAGGAGAAGGGTGTTCTGATAAGCCCAGTATGTGCATGGCCAAAGAACCAGAACCACAGGAGCTGAGGAAGATGGACATGTATATTCAGTGATGAAGAGAGGCTGGAGAAAGAAAGGCAAAGATGCCATCATAGCATGAGGGCCTTGATCTCTTCCCACCTGGACACCATTCCTCCACCTTAACACATTCTCCTCTGAAGTGTCTGTTTGCCTCTTTCCCATCATGAAGAGAGTCCCCTCTATGCCAAAACCCTGAATCTCTTTTACTGAACTCACCTTTCTCTTCAAATATAAGGATCAAATCCTCCATGATTATGTCCTCCTTGCTGTTTCTGTTTCTACAGGTGGGAGGGTCAGTAACTACTCTAAGACCAACAGTTCCAAGACCTGCTCCATTATGTCAGCATCCAGGCTCTGCCATGAAGTCCTGGTCAAGGATCTCATGTCCATTGAGTGTCTTCCACAATGGATTCCCACTTCTTACAGTGTTCCAGCTTTACTAGGCCATAGGGGCTCTGGAACATGTTCACATTAGCTAGAAGCTTCACTTTCAAACTTTGTTTCCAAGTAGAAGACCCTTACTTGAATGCTGCAGGACGGGTCCCTGCAGATGATACCCAGGGCTGTTGGGAAGAAAGACGGGTCAGAGTCAACAGAATAGAAACAGCAGCCTTATATCCACTGTTAGAAATCAAGAACCAGATTCCTATATTGAGTTTCAATCATTTAACAAATAATTAATGAGGCAGTATGGGTTAGAGAACAGAGTGATTAGAGGAGTCATGAGATAACAAGGTTCATAACAAGGTTCAAATCAGTTTCCTTAGCTTTAAACCAGAGACAATAACAATTGTCCTAATAAACTACAGTAAGGCTAAAATAAGTAAAGAGCTTAAGACATCTGTTAATGGGCACCCCAACTGTGCAAGGAATAAGTGAGGATATGAGACAGAAAAGGATATGGGCCCATATTGGGACAAGAAGAAACTGGAGCTAAATGGATATATACAGGTGCTCAGGGCTCTACACTAAAACAGTGAGACACCACCACCTCGGGCTTCTGGCAGACACACATATTCAAGCCCTTCACGAGCACACATACCTGTAGGCACCCAGGACTCTAGGCAGACACAAATAACCAGGGGGGTGGGTTTTTGATTGTCACACTCAGTTTGAGCCTTTGTTTATACACCCAGCCCTTAGGTCAGTGCCTTAAATAAATGCTTGCTTACTTGATTTGAGCCACAAAGCTTTTGATTGACATACTCAGACATGAACCGGGGCTCGGGGAGGACCAAGGGCTTCTGGCGGACACACATACCCAGGCTTTGGAGTGATACACAAAGCCGCACGGGTCCCTGGGGCTTCTTGGGTCACATTCACACACACCTGCACAAGTACAGATCCACAATTACCCAGGGCTTCTCTCTGTCAGTCTCTCTCTCTTTCTCTCTCTCTCTAACCCCCCCCCCACACACACACACACACACACGCACAGAGTAAGCGGGGCTTGTGGCTCCCACAGGCGCAGACCCAGGGCTTTGGGTTCATTCACACGCACGCGGGCACGCCGCACAGGGGCTCCCCCGCCGGGCTGGAAGCACGGACTCCCGCCAGGGCCTGTCTCCCGATCCACGCAGAACGGCCCCCCATCCTCTGCCCGGGGCGGAGGAACTTCGGCTTTTCTCCACCACTCACCCCTACCCCGACCCCTTCATTCTGGCCCATCCCTCCGCCAGCTCGGCCCCTGTAGCGGGGCACCGGAGGGCCTGTCCAGGGCTGCATGCCCAGGTCGGTCAGTACCTGGAGACGGGTTTTGGAAGCGGACTGACCAGCCCCGGAGTTGCTTCCATGCATCCTGGACTGAGGGAGGAATGCGCCTGCGTCTGCGAATTAAAACTACAATTCCCAGAATGCAGCTGGCCGCTCTCTTTCTATTTTCCCGCGGTTCCACCATCCTTAATTTTAAAAAAGAAAAAAAAGGCTTAATGGTTAGCCTTGCTCTGTCCTATCCCTTCCAGGCACTGAGTAACGAACTAGTCCCACCCCCAATGACGTTAAAGTCTAAACAGGCTCTGCCTGAGATGCCATACTGTCTCCATGGCAACCACTAGAGAGGGGTCCAGTTTTTTGCTCAGATGTCACTGCCTGGGACAGAAAAGGATTGCCTCATTTTAAAATCCTGATGTAGATTTAGAATGAAGTTAGGGACTCTGTCAGGTTCCAGGGGACACCCCAAGATAGCACATGGTGTAATGGAAAGATCGCTGGAAGAACCAAGCGAATAATATACACAAATATTTACAATCACTACGATAATGTAAATGAAAACAGCACAAGGCAGCTAGACTCAGACTCATTATCTGCAATGAGCACTCAGGATTCTGGAGAACATAAGCAGCTTGGTGACATCGCGTCTAAGAGTCAGGAAGACCCAGTGAGGATCCCAGGGTTGTTGTGAAGATAACATGAAACAATGTTTCAGCTTTGCAAACCTTAAAGAGCTACATTTAATGCTAGCTATTACTGTTACAATAGATGATGAAACACACTCTCCTCCTTGAAATAGAGGGAGCTGGACTGGTGTTTTTTTGCTTAAATGCTTTTCTCTGTGTTCCTGAGAAGATTTTTACATTTGTTACAAGAAGAATTCATTAGGATGAGGCAGGAGTGGAACATTATAGGAAAAGGATTGAAGTGAAAAACAGAAAAACAAAAGGCATCAATAAAAATGACAAATTTCTAAGAAAATAAAAAGCACTGAACTTGGAGATCATTGAGACTTAGGATGAATTCTGTCTCTGACATTAGCTGTGTGACCTCTTTGACCCCAGTTTCTATAAATATGAGTTCTTACAATTTGCTTCCAGGGTTAAGTGTGTTAGAAAGACCCTCCAGGGCCTCTGAGGCCATAGGTTCCCCACCCATGCCCTGTGAGAAGACAGTGTGCCTTACTTAGGGGTATACTGGAGTCAAGTCTAACAAGATTTCAGAAGCTGATTGTTGAATTTTCCTTGTAAACACTTAAATCTCAGAAATCAGTGCTGACTTTAAATCAAGGTTAGATTTGTTGTTTTGTTGATTGTTTAGTCTTTAAAAAAAAGGTGCTAATAAACTTAAAAGAGTGTGTGCAATACATTTCCCCTAGTTCCTCCAGAAATCAGTTGTCAAACATTTACCACTAGCTGAGGAGATGTTTCTACTTTGTGGAAAAATAGTCTTCAAGGATATTTGTTTTTGAAACTGTGCTTCATGAAAATTTAATGTTAACAAGAGAACAGTGTACCCAAGGACTATAACGATGTAAATGAGAAGACTGAGAGGAAGACAAAGATTGAATAATGAAAAAATCAAAGTCCCAAAGAATAGATAACAAGATAACATTATCTACCTTTCCCTCAAAGTAGAGAAGTGGAGGACCTCTAGAACAGATTGTTATACATACACTCTTAGATATAGTTGCTGTTTCAGATCTTTACTTAATGCTTTATTTTTATTTCAGTGGATGAGGAGGAGGAAGGAAGAGTGTAATGTTACTTAAAGATCTTCCCCTGTCCATTAACAGGCCTCAAGTGGAGTCCATTAAGGGAAGCTTGATTGGAGGGTTGTTTTGTAGGAAGACCCACATCTTTTGTTAATTGTTAATGAAGCATTGGGTCATGAGGGTGGTAAAATGCATATATATATATATATATATATGTATGTATGTATGTACTCTGAGGTGAGGTTTTGTTTAGGGGGCTTACTCTTTTAGAAGAAGTTTCATGGACCAGATGAGATTCTGGGTAGCTGTTAAAGTGTCCCCCAATCCTCTTTGAAAACCTAAACATTAAGAATTCTCTCTCTGGTAACTACATCTGTATGTAATGGTCAGACAGTTGGATCTGTCTGTTGATCTGCAATGTGTGTATTGTTTATGGTTGGACAGTTAGATGCCTTGTCAATTGGTCTTTATTTCTCTGCTTGTATCTTCTCTGTTGGTGAATGTAATTAAAGTAAATTGTTGATCCCCTTTTAAGTTGCTTTCCTTAGAAAGGTCATGCTGGATATGTGTCAGGATGTTAGCTGCTACAGGGAGGTGTTGAAATGATTATGATGTAAATATGAAAAGGCACATCTGGTGCACTGCAGTCAGAAGTTCTCCAAACCAAGGTTTTAGAGCAACACTGATAAGCCTGGAGAAGACTACAGGGGCATGATAACTTTGTTCAGGTATATGAAAGGACATCTTGTGGAGGAAATACTAGTTTGTTCTATTTGATCTCAGAGGCTAGAACCTGGCAGATGGAAGGAGATCAATTTAGACATCAGAAAAAAAATTACAAAGAATTAGAGATTCCAAAAGTGTAATGGGCTGCCTCAAGAAGGAGTGGCTTCTTCTTCTTTGGAGAATTTCAAGCAGTAGTTGGATGACCACTTGCCATAGTGGGAATTTCTTTCATGTATGTATTGGTTGTCCAACAGTATTTTAGTAATGATGAGGTATTTTTCTATATCATATTCCCCAGGAGTGGCTGAAGTTTCATAGAAACAAAGGTCATAGTTGTTGATGAATGGGGAACATCATCAGTGTGAATATTGATATTACCAAGGATAAAGGCAGGAGTTTGGATGCAGAAAACTCTAAATCAAGTTCTGAGATTACTGAGGAAGGAGAGAGGATGACTGTAAAATCTCTGTAGAAAACAGTACAACAAAAAAAGATCTGACTTGTGAGACATAACCGGTCAGTGTAAATTTCATATAAGAAGAGGATGCTGAGTAGTGGTGGCTTGGGGATGGAGCATGGAAGTGGAAACGAGGAGTGAGGAATTTATTGACCTTTCCTTACTTTATATATGGGAAATGACTGAAAAACGTAGCAGATTACCTCAGAAAGCATGGCATGGGATACAGTCCCATCAGAAGAAAATCAGACTTCAGTAAGCCCCAGAAGAT
The DNA here is from genome assembly GCA_028658325.1 of Potorous gilbertii. Classification (NCBI taxonomy): domain Eukaryota; kingdom Metazoa; phylum Chordata; class Mammalia; order Diprotodontia; family Potoroidae; genus Potorous; species Potorous gilbertii. The sequence goes on along the minus strand of CM053772.1, from coordinate 233,407,974 downwards.
GAAAGAAGTGCAAGAGAAAGTGCTTTAAGATAAATGGGAGCTGGTTAACAATTGAGTGGAGATCCCAGAGGGCACAGTGGAAAGGGGGCATAGAGGATAATAACTTGGGAGAGGAAGGACTGAAGTAACTAGGGACACAAGTTCATGGAGAGGTGACCAGGAAAGTGCTTTCCCTCTAGGTAGTAGGAGGTTCTAAATCATAAGGGATTAGAGGAGTAGGAGGTTGCCTTCTCTGGGTCTGGAGGTGTCAGTGTATGGGGGAAACCTGTAAACTACATTGGCCCCAAGGTATTAATTAAAATGTTCATGTGATGTGGCCTCTGTGGAGTCTCTCGATTGCAAAGGGGAAAGAAAAATTAAACTTGTTCTGCTTGGCCCTAGAGGGCAGAAGTAGGAGCAATGGTAGTGACAGAGGCCAATTATTACTAATTACTAATTATAAGAAAAAACTTCTTTACAAGTAGAGATAATCAAAAGTGGAATGGTCTACTTTAAGAGGTTCTAAGTAGTGTTAAGATCTAAGAAGCTGGGAGGAAGGATCGGTCCCCTGTGGACAATAATGGATTTCAGCTCGGGTCCTTGGCTGAACTGATCTCCAGGCTATGCTCCAGGCTATGTTTTTAATGTGTATCCTATTAACTACTCCTTTGCTTTCCCTTTTGTATCCGACTTTAGTGAGTACTTGCCATCACATTCTGTAGAAAAAGAAAAGTCCAGCAGCTCCTGGGAGGGAACCAAAGGAGTAGGGATGGAGAGGGCCTGCTCAGAGTCTTGGCTACAAAGTTTTATGGGAAAGATAACGTAAGTTTGAATTTACTTTTCCGTAACTGTGAGGAAGTAGAAACAAGGACAGGTGGCCTACGTGTATCTATAGGCATTCATTCCAATGTCTAGAAAGGTAATCCTACAATAAAAATGAGGATAAAAACCTTAGTACCTTAGTTATAAGTCTGCTTCAGTTACTTATTACTATAGCCTTAGCATCCTACTTTTCAGAAGGCAGGGACTGCCATTTTTGTATTTGTATCACTTGCATAATGCATTGAACAGAGCAGGAACTTATTAGGTTTGTTCAAATGAATTGAACTCTGTGTGGGTAAGCTTAGCATGCTGCTAGGAAGTATATTGCCTAGGCTTCTGACATACCAGCTGATACTGGCTGCCTGTCAACTCCTAGAATGAACTTTTTGGAAAGCAAGGAACAGAGGGCATTGTCCCACATAGGTAGTGTTAAGGTTTAGGGATGCTGAGACCCCAAAGTAGCCACACCTGGGTCCTGCCCAAATGAATTCAACCCAAACCTTCTTTCAGCCAAAGAAAAATGAGTTTTATTAGCCATACTCTTAAGGAATATAAACATCTGTATCACTAATGCAAGCAGGCCAGATTGAATCTGAGCACTTCCATGGAGACAAGATGGATCTTTTATTCAGAAAGACTGTGGGTAGGACCTAGGGTTGGCTAAGTAGTCTGGGGTGATTGGAGGAGGGGTCTAGGGAGGATCTTGGTGGGAGTGGCTAGTAGTTTGAGGTGAGTAGAGAAGGGGTAGAGGGAGGATCTTGATGGAAGTGACCAAACTTGACCTTGTGGGAAAATTCAAGGAGAGTTCAGGGGGGTTTCCAGAGCCTGTAACCCATCAGTGGGAAGATAAGGGAAATGATTTCCTCCCCCAAGAGCTTTAGCCTGGAAGATCACTACTCTTTTGGCTCTACTCTTGAATTTTGGAGTTTATCTACCATTCCTCACCACCACTCTCTTCATGTATTTTCTTCCTATCTCCCCTCCTTTTCATCTTCCTTTTATGTGTGGCCTTCCCCTTTAGAATGCAAACATTTTGAGGGTAGAGTTTATCCTTCTTTCTGCTTTCATTTGTATCCCTAGTGCATACTTAGCCCAGTGAAACATAGTAAGTGCTCAATTAATGCTTGCCTATTAGAATATTCTGGGATCAACCAAAGCCTATAGTAACTTCTCCAAAGAGAATAAACAATGAGAACCCAAGGAGCAAAGATCATAAAATTTAACGATTCAATTCAAAAAGCATTTATAAAGCAGTTACTATTTGCCAGGCAGTGTAGACAACTAGAAGTACAAAGACAAATATAAAACAGTATCTGCCCTCAAGAAGCTTATATTCTACTGATGGAAAGAGTACATACACAGATGTAACCCATAGCCCAGGGCTTCCCAAAGACTTTTGCTTACATGGATCAGGTTCAGTCCTGGGGGCTGATCCCATAGGATCATCTTCTCTCTTTGGTCCTTTCCTTAACCTGGAATTTTCTGGGAAAATCTCTAAAACAAAGCTTTAATGAGGACAACATTCAGATTTCTCCAAATGTGAGCCACAGGGTACAAAACTCCACAGATACTCAAGGTACAATATGGGTACTGGGTATGGGATAGCCTTTACTACACTCAATAGCAAAAATCTCTAACGAGTAAAGGAATCAAAGACCTATGAATAGACACAGTATCATAAAGTTTCCAAATCACCCATTAAATTCACTAGATTTTCCAGAAAAGTAGATATTTTGGAGAATTCCTAAATACATACCCACTCTCTACCCTCATTTCTCAGGGCTCCCCCATCTGGCCAACTAATGGCAATGGCATGATTGGCAAGGCCAGATATCTTGTCCATTCCCCACCATGGCACAGTTTCTAGGGCAATCCTTTGTTGAGGATCTTCTTTTATTGAGAAAATCTTCCTCCCTAAGAAACTAACACCTCCTCTAATTCAGAGTCTCCTAACCTATTGGTAACTTAATAACTATTCAATTTGCATAAAATGACTATCCTTAAAACCTCCAGCTTCTTACCTATGCTTAAAATTTTAAAAGGCAAACAGAATGGCAGGAAAAAATAGAAGTCCGGGAACTCTTTGCTCTGATCTGTTCCACCTCCATATCGTTGCCTGGCCCAGTTAAAGATGAGATCAATTCAGCAAGGGGATGATTCCTTCTCGGAACTGCTACAAGATGAGAAGCCCCCAACACTCTGCATACCACTGTGGTTCATTGCTCCACTTCACAGTGGAGCTCCTACTTTAGTGAGCAACTTAATTCACTGCTTCCCTTTTCCAGTCAACCTTTATATATTGTCTCCCCCCATTAAAAAAGACTGTCTTGTTTTCTTTTTTCTTTTTTTGTATCCACAGCACTTATCATAGTGTGGTACATGTTAAGTGCTTAATAATTTATTAAACATCTTTCTAGCTATCATTTATCATCTACCTCTTGTAAGCTGCCATTTTCCATTGGGAAGAGAAGGTATACATTGTTCTTCCTCACCCGAAAGGATGGAAGAAAATATCTGTTCACCAAGAAAGTAACTTTCTATAGTTTTATTTTTTTCCCTTTTGGGGGCATTTTCCCAATCAGTTACTTGACTTTTAAGTCCTGTGTCAAGAGGAGACTATACTCTGGGGACCTGTAAGTTCTTAGTTCCTCCAAGGTGGCACAATCAATCAAGGGAGAGGAGTTTCCTCCTCTCCTGGCCTGTGCAGTGGTCTGGGAGCAACTAAAAACTTTCCTGCCCAGAATCTGCAAATAGAATTCCTTCTCCACACTCACCTCCAGCTCCACCACACCAGTGCTCCTCCTCACCCCAGGGCCGTGCTCAGGGCTGAGATTCAGATCAGAAGCTCAATTCCTCCAGGGGCTTTAGGCAGAGGGTTCCAAAAATGAACACTGCCACCTCAGTGGCTACTCCTGGTGGTCCAGACCATGTTCCGTTCTCCTGGGTAAAGGAGCTTTCTCACTGAACTTTGAAGCTGTCTTCAGCATTTGTGGGTTGAGCAATCTGGGAACTGCTACTGCCAGTGGCTCCCTGATGCCTATTCCAGGTCTTCTCCCTGTTGTGCCATGCGGCCCATACTGGGCTACACTCCACTCTGCTCCCAGTGCAATAGACCTTTCCTGTCGGCCTCCAGGCTGTCTTGGACTGGAAATCTCTTTCACTCTGTTGTTTTGTGGCTTCTGCTGCTCTAGAATTTGTTTAGACTCAATTTTACAGGCATCTTATGGGTTATTTGGGGGAGCTTCTACAGGTCCTTCTTTCTATTCCACCATCTTGGCTCTGCCCCCCACAAAATTCTTCTTTCAAAAAAGACTAGTTTGTCTACCCCAACTTTTATATCTCTGATGGATAGTTTCAACAGAAATTAGTTGTTCTCCTATTGTTTCTTCACTCTTAGATTATAAATTCCTTGAATCCAGAGGGCCTTGTTTTCTATTCAACAAATTTAGTCATGTGCCTAATCAAAGCTTAGTAAATATTTCTTGAATTCATGATACTTCTTGAATGGTTAGTTTGACTTCTTTGATATGTTATCTCTTCATTAATCTTCTACCTCTTTGACCACTTCTCTATTTCCCCTATTGACTCCTCTACATCCTCCCATCCCCTAAGCATGAGTGTTCCACAAAACCTTCATCCCTTTTCTCTCTACAGTATCTCCCATGGAAATCTCAGTTACTCTCATCATTTCAGATATGAAATCACTAAGGAAACAATCCCTAAATCTATATTTCCTAGCCTGACCTCTCTCCAGGATTCCAGGCTTACATCTTCACTTGGTTGTCTTGTTGGCCCCTTAAATGCCTCATGTCTAAAATAAACTCATCATCTTCACAATACAAATAACTCATGTTTGTATAGTGCCTTAAGTTTTGTAAAGCTCTCTATACACATTATATATGACCAACATGTTCTTCTACACTTGCCTATTTCAATGGCTTCATCATTCTTCCATCTCAGTCGCCTATGCTAAAACCTTGTGTCAGCTTTTATTCTTTCCTTCCCCTCAATTACCATAATCTATAAATCATTAAATCCTATTGCTCATATTCCTCCCCTCCTCTTCCCCCCCATCCAAATCATTCTGTCCTTGCCTTTCCATTTCCACTACCATAACCTTAGTGTGGGCCTTCCTTACCTCTAAAGTGGATTCTTTCAATGGTTTCAGTTGCCTCTAGACTCTCATCCCATTCCTATTCATGCTAATCCTATTCATTCTCACAGAGTAATCTTCTTATAGCATGATTCAATCATGTTATTCCCCTACTGCAAGAGTCAATGACTCTCCATTGACTAGCAAAGAAAATCCAATTTTCATTGTCTAAGCATTAAATCCCATCACAAATGAGCACCATTCTACATTTATAGTTTTCTCTCATGCTCTTCCTGTTCACACTCAATGTTCCATCAAAACTACACTACTCATGGACACAGTTTGTACATTCCCATCTCCATTTCTTCATGCATCATTCTCTTTGTCTAGAATGCCCTCCTACCTTCTCAGTATGTTAAATCCAACTCATTCTCCAAGAAACCACCCTTCTTGAAATACCTCCCACCTTACAGTCATTTTCCCTCCCTCCTTCCATAAACCTTTCAAAGAATTTCAAAATCTCTTATGCACTTCGAGTCTAATATGTGTACATGTTATCTCATTAAACTATAAGCTCCATGAGAGTGGGAACACGTGTCTCATATGTTTTTATGCCTTACTTATTCTTTATCTATAAGGATGGTATTGTCAACCTGAAAGTTTGATTAAAGGAGGCAAATAGGCTAGGTGATATGTGAATCTATATTGTTTATTCCCTTAAAGCTAGCCAAAGCTAGTAAGCCTCTATGGACAAGGAGTCAAAGTGTAAGTTCTAACTGCCTGATTAAAGAATGACCAGGCTTAAATATATTTTAGAACAATCTTAACTCAGCATGTCTGTCACTTAAATTTATGATCTCCATATATAATTAACCATATTATGAGAAAGTGATTTTCATAATTGAGTAGGTGGTAAATACAATAAGATAAGAGAGTTGACAAAGTGTCCATTGAAATTAGGACTCAGAATAACTGTGTTTTCTTTACCATTAACATGCCATAACATAGTATATGTCCACAAAATATTAAGATGCAGAAAAAGTTCCATTATTCAAGATAGTGTCTCAGGTTAAGGGTCTCATCCTTAATGGTTATAAACAGAGGAAAAAATACTCTTAAGTCAGCCCTATCTGGCCTTGTTGACATAGGAAGAGGTATTCTCTGAGTTTACTCAGAGAACAAAGAAGTTAGGAGGTCCAGACTCTTCTGGTTGATTAGTTCAGGCTCTGACCTGTATTGAGGTTATGAAATTGATATTAAAAGATTATCAGTATGCATATGAGGCATCTAAAAATTCTATATTAGAACATTTCCCAAATTGAGTGAATAAGTGGTTAATTATTGATTTAATTAATGAGGATGGATAAATCACTAAGTTGCTGAATGATGCATAAATGAATTCACTGGTGAACAAATGAATTAAAGGATGAATAAAATTGCTCAGCCTGTGACATAGACTATCTAAGTCTTATGGACTTAGAATATCTAGACTAAGAATAGACTTAGACTATCTAAGAGGCAAGTGATACAAGCTGAATGAGATAGCCTAAATACCATTCAAGAACACCCCCTGCTTTAGGACCTGCCCTCAGAAGGTACCCTCTAGAAGTTTATCACCAAGTCTTAGACACTACTACTGCCACCGCTGCTGCTGCTGCTGCCATTACTAATACTACTACTAACAATAAAATTAATAGCTAATATTTATATACCACTTTAAGATTTGCAAAACTCTCTCTCTCTCCATATATATATAATATACACATATATGTGTGTGTGTATGTATTATTGCATTTGATTGTCACAGCCAAGGCAAAGAGATTTAAGTGACTTGTCCAACATCCAACAGCAACTAGGTGTTTGAAGGTGGATTTAAACTCAGATCTAAATTCTATGCCCAGTATTTTATCCAGTGTTCCATTTAGCTGCCTTTGAGTTACTAGCTTACACCACAACATGACCCAGAAGTCAATGCAACCTTATCTAGCTTCATCAAGAATGTAATAAAATCAGATTGTTTGCTGTCTTGGGGAGGTGGAGAGAGAAAGGAGAGAAGAAGAAAAATTTGGAACGTAAAATCTTACAAAAATGAATGTTAAAAATTATCTTTGCATGTAAGTGGGGAAAAGAATAAAATAATAAGAAAAGAAAGGGAATAAAAAACAAAAAGGCAGCACTGACTTATTCTTCTACTAGATCTGCAGGGTTCCCTATTGGGGTAAGGGATGAGTGAATGAAGGGATGAATGAATGACAAGAGTTAATTAGAATCACAACTATTCGGGTCCTGTCTTTCTCTGGCTGGGTCTGTCCATGGTGCTAAAAACTGCTTTAGACCTGAGGGGAATTAGATTCCAACTTCAGTACAAGACATACTAAAAATCCTACTGCAGTTTTAAGCTATTTAAACTTTAATGACTTGGAAGGCATTAAGACTTTTGGCACATCCAATGTACTGCCATAGCAAACATCCTTGGGGAATGATGCAACCAACTCTCCTGGTGGATTTGTCTGATCTCCTGAACAGAGATTCTACTAGAGCTATAGGTTGCTCATTTCTGTTTTTTAATCTCCTCCAAAGCATAGGATATGGAAGCTTAGATCCCCTGGGAACTTAACAGGATGTTGAGCTTAATTCTCTCTGAAGCTTAGAATGGTATATGGCAGAATCTCAGGTACTGAGGACATCAACGAAGTGATGAGGCCATATTTCTCAAGACCTTTGAATGACTCAGTAAAAACTGACCTAATATGAAATCAATGCAATAGAATCTGGGCAATTGACCTCAAGTCCAAAGGTGAATTGTTGAGGATGCAAGTTCTTGGAAGGAAAAAAACTCATATGTTTATGACCTGGTGCCAGTCTAAATGAGAGCTCTTAGACCCTGGTTTTAGTGCCTCTACTCTGAAACATTTTAAGTGATATAAGTGGGGTATGGGAGTTAAGACAATGATAATTATTGATTCATCCCAAGGTGTGAACGGAGTGGGCATGGGTGCTGGGTTTTGTCTTGGTGCTTGGTATTGCATAGCTTTTCATCCAAACAAGGGTTTTAGAGATAATTTGGAGGCCAATCAAAGCAAATATTTATTACAGGTTAAACGCTGGGTTATATTTGAGATAACCACCAGGTGGCGCTCTATCTGAGGCACTGTGCTAAGTATACTATAATTACCACATTTGATCTTCCCGACAATCCTGGGAGGGAGGTGCTATTATGATCCGAGTTTAACCCTTGAGGAAGGTAGAGGTTAAATGAACTGCTCAAGGATACATAGCTCAGGGTGTATCTGAGGCTGGATTTGAATTTAGATCTTCCTGACTCCAGGATCGGTGCTCTAGTCACTGTGTGACTCAGACGCCAGGGTTATCAATCTCTTAATAAGCTGTAAACATTTTCTGGGTGATAAAGAAGTGCCTTCAAAGCCTGAAAAGGCCTAGCTACCCCCTTCCTCAGCTCTTCCCCCAATTCTATCCCCTCCTTACCCCTGACATCTCCCTATTTTTGCTTTTGGATATTTGGCCAGGCGACTGGAGTTACCTCCTCACACAAGCTACCAATTCCCAAGTCCATAGTATAGGAGAAAAAATGTTCTAAATATCAATTGCTAAAATTATCTGAATCTGGCCCCTAACCCTTGGGAATATCATCTATTTTAGCGTCTCTTCCCTCTGTACCTATTAAATTAGACATACAACAAATGGATTAGCTATAGTTTTAATAAACATGGAATTAAAGTTATTATGAAAACAAGTAAATTATTCTCCATTGCATAGAGATTGTTCCCTAAGTCTTCCTTTGCTTTCTGTTCCAATCTTTTATGAGGAGGTCCCCTCATATAAGTCATGGAGACTAGGGACAAGAGAGAGACTTTTACCTAATCCTTCAGAAACAAAACAAACAAACAAAAAGTTTCAGCAACTTTTAAAGTCTCTCTGGCTTACCAATTTAATCTTGAATCCTCAGAAAACTCTGGACTGCAGATAAGCATAGCAAAGCATCTTCTTCCCATATATAGTCTCCAGATAACACCTACTTTTCTGGTGTGTGACTTTCCTCAACCCCTTAAGTTCCAAAAAGGTGAGTGGGAAAAGTCATTCAGTGCAGCCACTGTTCTTTTATTTTGTCTTTTGTTACCAAAAGGTTGGTGTGACCTCAGAATGATCTGATTTATATAGTAGAAAGTCACAGAATCTATCCCACCTACCCTCTTCTGAATCATTTCAGGACCAAGAGCAGTAAAAACAACTCCCAATTTACTTTGATGATAAGAGAATTCACAACTTTAATTAAGAGGATCTTAGTGTCTTCTACTTACATAGCTTTCCTTCATTCAGGAGAGGATTCAGGGCACAGGTAGTGCCTGGAATTTCTGTGCCTGAGATTGCACAGGTCAGCCACATAGGGTGAGGATACACATTTCCCTTCTACTGATGCCTTCTTATTTTTCCTCCCTCTGTCATACCTGCTCATGGAAAATATGAAGACTACAGCAAATAGGAAAGGAGGTGGATGATTCTGTCTCAGACATGTACATCAATGCATATATATATATATATATTATATAATATATATGTTATAATTTATTATATATATAATAATTATTTAAAACAACACATAAATCTTTTTTCTTGTTTTTAACATGCTCTGGAAGGAGATTCCATGTTTTTCTTAGCAAATGTGATTAACTTCTGTGGAACCTACAGGTTGTATAAAGAGGTGGCATGACTTTCCATATACACTCCAATGCCATATACACCCCACTGCCAGATACCCCCTTCATTTCTTTTTCCTTAATAACTAAATCTCTCTCTGGCATGGGACAGTCATTGGTCAATGTAGTTCAGAGATCTAGGGGATAGATTCAGAGAGTTTATTACCAGTTTCTGACTCCCCATCTTAGCTAGTTTACTAGCAGAATGCAGAGTGTGGTAAACTCAGATTCATCAGTGAGCAGAATCAGACATTCATAAGAAACTAGTGTTCATATAATAGTTTAGTTCATTGAAGGTAGGCAATGTTTGCTGGAGATTGGGGTGGAAGCAGGAAGGTTAGATAATTATGATTAATCTACAAAACCTTCAGTCTATCTTAAAAGTTGGTTGGCTTGTAGCTCATGAGCTCCTTCCAATGTGCTTACTTCTTCCAATTGGTCATAAGTTATAATTAGTTCAAAGCAAAGGCTTTTGATGAAAATGGACTCAATGCTGAAATACAAAAATGGACCTGTGATTTCATCAATATGGGAGTCCCATCCAATGATGTAGATTACAACCAATCCGTGCCTGACCATTTTGTGCTATTTTTGTTGGTGTTCCACCAAAAGTTCTCCATAGGGGACTCACTCATTTAACAAAATATCATAGTAATAAAAGTAGTTAATAAAACACACACACATACACATACCCAAAGAAATTTTCATTAATACATCAATACATCAATTAATTAATTGATTATTCATTAATACATCAATACATTCATTAATACATCAATAAATATCATCAGTGGAAAGAATAGACAAAGGTAGATATACATGCAGGCAGAATGTATTATCAAGGTACCTACTTGAAGTGACACACAGGGAGGAAATATGTACAACTAGGATACACATATAGGGAATACATGTGGTTGGACACATGTATGAAGGACTAACTCAAGCCTCCGCCACTGAAGAGCTGCTGATAGCTTCTGATGATATCCTTACACTTCCAACAAAGTAGTGCAATTGATAGATGCAAGGCCTGGAGTCAGCAACACTTGGTTCAAATACAGCCTCAGTCACTTACTAGCTGTGTGTCCCTAGACAAGTCACTTCACCTCTTCTTCCCTCAGCATCCTCCTCTGTAGCACCTACCTTCTGGGTTGTTGGAAGGGCCAAATGAGATAGTAACTATAAAGTGTATTTTAGCACAGTGCCTGGCAGATTGTAAGAACTTTATAAATATTATTATAATTAGCCCACCAAAGTGGGGACAGTGATAAAACCTGTCAGCAGTCTAATGTGAAAGGCAAAAAAAAGAGTCAATGAAATCAGGCGTCATGAAGAAAATTAGAAATATTTAGAAGAGAGGTGAAGGTCATGCTGTCCTCTCACCTAATCAGACCTCTGTGTAATACAGTTCTTCAAACCTAGATTCTATGATCCAAGTTGTTAAATTTTGGTCATCACTCTGTCTCTCTGAGCCTCAGTTTCCTTGTCTGTAAAATCAGGATAATATTGTATTCCCTATCTACTTCATAGAGTATCGTGAAATTTGGATAAAATCATAGATATGAAAGTACTTCTCCTATTATATTCATGCAAAATTTGGACAGTCATTTCTAACAAATTGGTGGCATTAAAAGCTTTAGCCAGTCCCAGTTGCCTGAGAAACACCCTATGAAGACGGAAAAAAAAATGTCAGATAAGGAAAGATTCAATAAAACCAGAGAAACATCAGAAATCTCCTCCATCCAATCCAAGACAGCATAAGATGTCCACAACAGGGCAGTGGATAGAGAACCAGTCCTGAAGTTAGGAAGACTCATCTTTGTGAGTTCAAATCTAACTTCAGATACTTCCTAGCTATTTGACCCTGGGCAAGTCACTTAACCTGGTTTGCCTCAGTTTCCTCACTTGAAAAATGAGCTGAAGGATGAAATGGCAAACCACTGGAGTATCTTTGCCCAGAAATTCCCAAATGGGGTCATGAATTGGACACAACTGAAAAATGACTAGACAGTAAAAATAAACAGGCAGGATCATACAGCTAGTTAAATGTCTAAGGATGGATTTAAATGTAGATCTTCCTGCCAGTATGCCCAGCATTCTATCCACTGAGCCACCTAGCTACCTCCTCCAAATTCTCAAGCATCATATAAATAAAATGAGATTTTTACTGCTTAAAAAATAAGCTCAAAAAAGGTTTATTTTTTATTAGGAGAAAAATATTTCAAGCTGGACTATAAAAAAATGTATTAACTATCCTACAAGAAACAAAGTGAGAGTGGTTCAGCTACATATATTCACTTAGTAGGATAGAAGCCTCAAAGGAAAGAAAAGGGGAAAAGAACTCCAAATTTTAAAATTTCATACTTCTTTTCTCACCATTATACATTTATGTATACACTTTTCCCTAAAGTCACATACAAGTAATTGAATCAGATCCTCATGAGATTTTTTAGAGCTAGAAGGTATTATGAATGCTGCCTAGTCCAAACATTTTATTTTATAGGTAAAGAAATGGAGGCACAAGGAAAGTAAAAGATTTGTCCAAATTGATGGTAAAATTAGTTAGTGGTGGAGGCGTAACTAAAACTCGATCTCCTGACTCCCTGAGTTCTGTTCTTTCCTACAGGACTTCGTATAACAAATGATGATGCAGTGTTTACATGTAGTGATGGTGAATCCACGTCCATGTTGGTTGTCAGTCTGTCCTTTCAGAAGAGGTCCAATGACATCACTGGCAATGTCTGCACTTGTGGAAGAACTGGATTTATATAAGGCAGAGTTGTACAAAGTCATCAGTCTCTCTCTCTTTTCCGGAGTCCAGGGGTAAGACAAAAGTCAAGACCACAGGATGCAATGGATGACTGTGGAGTCTTTGACATCAGACTAAGTTCTAAGTGTTCCACAAGCACCTCCTTCAGCTGCCTTCATGGTCATTGGAACAAATTGTTCTCACCTGCCTATTGCACATGGTTGGGGGTGGACATTCTCCCTAATTCACCAAAAGATTTGAAGCCTCTCGGTTTACCTCAACCTAGTTTATCTTATCTGCAGAGAAGGTTCTACTAGGGTATGCTAGCTGGGCATGCTATCCATAATTACTGTGGAAATCACAATTTGCCACACCGAAAAAGAAAGGGGAGTGGGTATTTGAATATACAGAATTTCACACATCAGTATCCTCACCCTCGTCTCAGAATCAGTGATCAGGTTTAGGAGCTGTGAGCATTTGTGATTTTTAAAAATTAATAATCTATGTTTTCTAAACCCTATAACTTTGTAAAGTAAAGAACTGTTATGGTCAACAAAAATTGCCTCTGGGCTAAAACAGATTTTTTTTGTGTGTTTCTATCTGGAGGAGACTAGATCTCTCCATTTTCTGAAGAAAAGGAGGTGAGTATACAAATGTCCAAAGCCAAGCCTCAAGGGCAGAGAAAGGCTTGGGGTGGGGGAAAGTCTGGGGAATTTGGGCTTTGTCCCTTTCTTTTGGTGGCTCAGTAGATGTGCCTGACCTGAAGTTAGGAAGACTCATCTTTTCCTGAGTTCAACTCTGGTCTCTGACATTTAATAGCTATGTGACCCTGGGCAAGTCCCTTAACCCTATTTGCCTCAGCTTCCTCATCTGTAAAATGAGTTGGAGAAGGAAATGTCAAACCACTTGAGTATCTTTGGTAAGAAAACCCCAACTGGAGTTCTAAAGAGTCGGACGTGACTGAAAATGACTGAACACCGAACATGGTAACTAGGGTAGGCTTTCTGGAGGAGTCTTTCTGAGTCTCAAAGGACAGTTAGAAAGCATATCAAGGCAGATTCCCAAAAGGGGAAACTGGATAATTACTGTTTGTCATTAACAAGTTTCTATGGGACTTGGCTCCCAAGGAAGCAGGAAAGAGACAGAGAGAAAGATGGAGAATTATGCAAGAATCAGAGGCAAGAAAGTAGGCTCTTAGAAAAAGGTGTGTAGCTCCACTCGGGCCAAATGTGTGAGTTGGGATGGACGATGGACAAGGGTAAAGGACAGACCTTGAAGGTCTACTCTGATCATAAGACTCAAGGATTCTACAGCTACTGTGCACTGATCACCCCACAAACTAGTCCTCTTCCACTTACCTCCTGGTAAGTCTACCGGGGGCCTGGAATAAGATCACATGATCTTGAGTCTTTCTACTTCTCTTCCCTCCCAGTCTCAGAGCTGGCAGGACAAGATCCTGTGCAGTAAAGGAAACTCCCCAACAGAAGCTCTGATGGCTGTCTGGCCTCAGCTTCAACAGCCTCCTCCATCACTGATCAGCATCTAAATCACCTGAGGTGTGTGATAAAAGAACAGGCAAGTAAAAAAAAGATTTGGGACTAGAGGTAAAGAGACTGATTCAACCCAATACTATTCAAGAAGTATTTGTTAAGCAAGTACCATAATTCAGATTACTAGGTTACCAGAGAGAGAAGATTCCTTATCCTCACAGACCTTAAATTCTAATAGAAACAGCATCTAAATAGATAAATACATACACGTTATTTGAGGAGGGAATAAAAACTAACTTGGGGATCAAGGAACACTTTCCATAGGAGGTGCCATATGAACTGATCCTTGAAGGAAATAGGGGATACTAAAAGGTATAGGTGAGGAAGAAATTCAGTACAGACACGGAGGACAGCCTGGGCAAAGAAATGGATATAAGATGAAATATTAAGTTTAGGGAATGCTAGTAGAATCCAGGCCCTCAAAATCTAAATATGATGCTTTTGAGAAGGGTGTCACTAGGTATCACCAGTCTCCTATTTCCTATTCCTGACACATACAACTAGTCACTTCAGCTGATTTCATAATTTATGGGAAACATTAAAAATTAAATGCTCAATATAATTTAGCTCATGAAATAAAAATAATTATTTAGAGGTTTTATTTATGGAAGGGGATCATATCTTGTACTGCTCTATTCATTGAATACATTAGTGGTGTGACTCTAAGCAAGTCACTAAACCCTGTTTGCCTCAGTTTCCTCATCTGCAAAATGAGCTGGAGAAGGAAATGGCAAACCACTCCAATATTTTGGCCAAGAAAACCACAAATGGGTCCCAAAGAGTCAGATATGACTGAAAAACAACTGAAAAACAGCAGTCTTCATAGAATACCTCATAGCTTCCCTAACCCAGTTGTGTATGACCTTTACCGTCTGCTGGACAATCTCAGTGATTGAATAAAATCCTAGAATTCTGAAATTTCAAGAACTTAAAATCTTAGAATAGTATTTAAGTCACTGATCTTATCTTTATAGAATCAACTGACCCAAGCAGCAATCTCAAATCTTGAATCCTTGAATAGATTATTACAGTATTAAAGTCACAAAATCTTAGAACTGTATAATTTTTAGCACATAGTAGATGTTAAATACATAAATACTGTTGGAAGGAAGAAAAGAAGGTGGAAGGAAGGAAGGAAAGAATGAAGGAAGGAAGGAAGGAAAGAAAGAGGGAAGGAAAGGACAGTTAGTCAAAAAACATTTATTAAATACTTTGTGCCAGGCAATATGGTACAGCACTGAAGTTAGAAAGAAAGGCAAAACAAAACACTGCCTGCCTTCCCCTCCCCAACCACCCAGATATCTATGCCCTCAAGGAACTTCTTCAAGTTGGGGACAACATAATTAACTAGATATAAGGAGTAGACCAAAACTAATTTCAGAGAGGAAAGCCCCTAGCCCCTGGTGTGGAGGGACAAGGAAAGGCCTCCTGTAGAAGGTAAGATTTGAGCTGTCTTGAAGGAAGCCAGGGAAACTAGGAGCAAGAGATCAAAAATTATAGGCAAGGGGGAAAGTCAATGTAAAGATGCAGAGACAGGAGATATAGAATGTCCTACAAGGAACATCCAGGCTAGTGTAGCTTGAATATAGAATGTGTGAAGGGGAATTAAGTGTGAGAATATTGGAAGGGAAAGAAAGGGCCCCAGATATGAAGAGCTTTAAATACCAGAGAACTTTATATTTGATCCTGAAGGTAATGGGGTACAATTGAAGTTTATTGAGTAGATAGTAGAGAATGATAATTCTGAAAATCACTTTAGCTACTTAGGATGGGACGAAGCTTGAAGCAGGGAAATTAATATTTCAGGCTAGAAGTAATGAAGGACTGAACTAGGATGCTAGCTGGGTGAGTAGAGTAGGGGATGTATGTGAAGAAAGTGCTGTGAAGGTAAACATGACAAAATTTGGCAACATATGTTGAATGAGTGAGAGTTAAGGAGTCAAGTACAACACCAAGCTTTCTAGTCTAGGTAACTGGAGGAGTCATGGGAATTTGGGGAGGGAGAATGTGGGGAGGGGAAGTTAATGTTATGTTTTGGACATATTGAATTTGAGATGCCCACAAGGTATTCGGTTCAAAATGTCTGAAAGCGCAGCTGACGGTGCAAGACTAAGCACTGGAGAGAGATTTGGGATTGAGATATATCACCTGCCCATGGAAGCTGAGACAATCTACTTTGATCTCCATACACTTAGGTTCTTAATATCACTCCTCTTCACTTACATTAACTGGCTACATTCCACCAGAGCCTGGGGAGAAGCTGGTAAGCGTTCAGATTCAGATCCAAAGCATTTTCTATGCTGAGAGGGTCAAATAATTACTTTTTACTTCTGTTTGGTATAGTGGAAGAGTTTCCTTGGTGGCAGTGAATTATGGTGGTGACATGACCACCAGTCACACACTCTAGTCTATCACAGCCATGAGCCCTTGACGCTAGATTCTGCTGGTGTTTGTAACTTGGGTTGTTAACGCACCTCATTCGCTCTTACATACGTTTTTGGTAAATGAACTGTCCTCCTCTGCCAATAATAAAATCCCTCACTTTTGTAATAATAAGAGCTAGCATTGATATCGCACCTACTATATGCCAGGGACTATGCTAAGCGCTTTACAAATATTATCTCATCTGATCCTCATAAGAACC
Organism: Potorous gilbertii; assembly: GCA_028658325.1. Classification (NCBI taxonomy): domain Eukaryota; kingdom Metazoa; phylum Chordata; class Mammalia; order Diprotodontia; family Potoroidae; genus Potorous; species Potorous gilbertii. The sequence goes on along the minus strand of CM053772.1, from coordinate 233,391,425 downwards.
CTGCATGGCAGGAGCTATTCTTATCTTATTTTACAGTTGAGGAAAGTGAGACAATCAGAGTCTAAGTGACTTGCCCAAAGTCACACAGCTAGTATGTGAATCTGGATTTGAACTTAAGTCTTGCTGACTTCATGCCCAGGGTTCTATCCACTTGTACCATCTCACTGCATTAATTTTGTCTGTGCAGAACACTTTCAGTTTCATGGAACCTGTTACATCTTTTGTAATTGCCTCTATCTCTTGTTTGTTAAGAATACATCTCCCACTCATGACTGTGAGAGGTTTCCCAGTTTCTTTCTGTTGGAATCTTACTCATCCTTCAAGGACCTCTAAAATTCCCATAAAAGCCTTCTAATATGCTTTTTTAACCGTAAAACACAATGTAAATATTTACTATCATTATTGTTGTCATATATATACCCTGGCAAGAAATGACCTTTCTTTCCCTTTCCTTACCTCTTTTATGTAATTGACATAATCTAATTTGTGTTATTGAGTAAACATTTTTGTCTCCGTTGTTGTAAACTTCTTTAAAAAGGCATTTCTTTCTTATCTCTATTTTTTCCTCACTGCATAGATCCTTAAATATGTTACAAATATAATTCCAACAAAGGTAGACAGAGGCACATTTTCTCCAAGCATAGACTGAGGCATATTTTCTCCAAGTAATATAAGTTTATTAGCAGAGCATGAACCTGTTAATAAAGTAGGTCAATGGATGCCTCAGTTTCAAGATGGAGACACAGCTCCTTTTTTTTTTTATCAGCATAGAACAAAGAATAGAAATTCAATTGGTTATAGGGTTGGCAGCATCATGGGGCTGAGGAATTATGATTGCTTATATTAAGGAATGTGGGTCTACAGATCTGTGAGTTTTCTTTAATATATCTACCCAATCCAATCCCTCTGGCTCCTTCCTTCTCCATTCTTCTCTACCACATCAATTTTCTCCTCTCTTCATTACTTGTTCCTACATACAACATAATATTATAGTACCCCAAAGTCAGGATCCAAGGACATAGGGGTTAGATTTAGTACTCTGCTTGGTCTATGACCTGACTCCAGCCAGTCAGTTTTTAGGTTGATAAATTATTTGAATAAAATGTTAATGGTAAATTCAATGATCTTAAGAGTGCATTAAATTTATATAATGCCTAGTTTTGTTGTGTGGATTTTTGGAGAAGGGGGGTTAGTTTTGCAATATGTCTGGGAAAAATAATAGTCATACCCTTATAAAAGCCCTGACCATTACCATCAGTTGGATAATTATCGAATCATTAAATAAAATCTTAGAATTCTTCAGTTATACCATCTAGAATACTCAAATGGACTTCATGAATTATATAGGCCTATAAAATCCTCCACCAATCCTTGGATGAAATACAAGAATCAAAGGTTCACAGTACAATAGCAATGAAATGGTAAGTAGCATTCATATAGTCCAATTCCTTGACTTCTCAAGCTCAAAGGGTAGAAATGATTTGCCTAAGTGAACTTGAACTATTACAACAAAAACAAAACAGTGGCAACAATAACAACTTATATTTATACATCACTTTATGTTTTACAAAAGGCTTCCCAAACAACCCTTGACACGGGTGGTACAAGTACAATGACCTACATTCTGTACTTGAGGAAACTGAGGCTCAGAGAGCTGGTGTGATTTAGTGATAGAACCAGGATTCAAACTCAAGATTTCTGACTCAAATCCATTGCTTTCCGTTAAGTCACACTTTATCAGATTGACTATGAGATGACTTATGTAACATTGGTATTTTAATGGAGAATTGACCAAAAAATTCCAAAAACACGGAAGAAGACAAATTTCACAAAATCATAGAATTTCAGACAGAGAAGACATCTGGGAAGTCAATTTGTCCAAACCCATACCCAGAACACATATTCTACATAAAATTTCTAATAAATTGTCATCCACACACCACTTGAAGATCTCTAATGATAGAGAATTTACTAGCTTACATGGAACTCTATTCCACTTCTGAGTGTTTATCTCCAGTGCCCTGCACTTAATATAAGGTCAAACTTCTCATTAAATAATGAATCAGTTAGCATTTATTAAGTCAAAATCTGACTCTCTGTAATTCAGGACCACAAGATCATAGTTTATTGGTTCCATAAGTCTAATACCTCTTCTACATGAGAACAATTTGTATAATTAAGGCAGCAAGGTGGCACAGTGGATAGAGTGTTGGACCTGGAGTCAAGAAAACTCATTTTCTTGAGTTCAAATCTGGCCTCAAATACAAACCATGTGACCCTGAGCAAGTCACTTAACCTTGTTTGCCTCAGTATCTTTGCCAAGAAAACCCAAATGGAGTCATGAAGAGTTGGATACAATGAAAAATGACTTAACAACAATCATGGTTCCATTAAATCTTTTCTGTAGGCATCCCCAGTTCTTTCAATCTATTCTCATTTGATGGTTTCCAGTTTCCTGTCACAAAATTGTTGACACATATCAAATCTGCTTGTAGTCCTCTAAAACTCCCTGATATTTTTCACATAAAACATTACTTAGTCATGCTCTTTGCATCTTGTACAATTGATTATTTTGGGAGCCCACCGGTAGGAACTATTTAAACATATTAATTGAAGTCGTTGTTTTAGCCTGTTAAAATCATTTTAGATTCCAATAACTATCTTTTCCACCTTTGAATAATTTGCAGATTTGATAAGCATGACTTCCATACACTCATTCAAGTCATTGACGCAATCCATTAGAAATGTCCCTTCAGGCTGACATCAATCAGACCTCTTTAGGTCAAGTTCTTCAACTGCTTCCAATTACAACTAAATATACTGTCATCTAGCCTACGTCAGTTTATCTGGTCCACAAGATTATTGTGACATCAAATCAGCCTAGAAAACTTAAGGTGGAGGAGATGCTGGAAAGAGGCAATGAAACTATTTTGACATGATTATAAGCATGAATCCCTGCTGGCTCATAGTGGTCACTGTTGCCATTTCCTTGCGCTTGTAAACCGGCCTTTTAAGATCTTGATATATAATTTTTCCAAGAATGACAAATTTGTAGAATTTCAGAATTGGAAGGGACCTCAGAAATCATCTAATTGAGGTCACACCTGAACAAGAATTCCTTCTAAAATCTTCCTGACATATGGGCATCTAACCTCCATTTAGACTTAATGATATAGAGGATCTCATAGATTAAGTTTATATGAAGGATCAACTAAAGAGTTCAACTAAATCCCCATTCCCTCCCACACACACTTGGGATAAATTCTATTTGTTAGACTGGTAGTCCTTATATCAAGATAAAATTTTCCACTCTGCAATTTCCACTCACTGGTCCTAATTTTACCCTAAATAGACAAATAGAACAAGAGTACTCTTTATTTCATATAAGGATCTTCTAAGCCCTTCAGAACAATTATCATGTCCCCATTTAGTCTTATCTAGTCCCTCTAAGTATAGCATAGTTTCCAGCCCTCTCACCATCCCAGTTTTCCTCTCCTGAGAATTTTTAGCAATGCTTTCCTCAACTGTGCCACCCATAACTGAACATCAAAATATAGATATGGTCTGTCCAGGACAGGACTATTACCTCCCTTATTCTGGATATTATTTTTATTAATGTAGCTTAAGATCACATGATGTTTATTGACTTACATTGAGTTTTTGGCCCATTAAAACTCCCATATCTTTCTTCTTTTGATGAACTGGTATCTACTTATGTCTCAGCAATCTTGAACTTGTGTGATTGTATTGCCAAGGTAATATTCACAGCACCAAGAGCAACTATGAATATTCTGGCATAGTTCTGAATCGCAAAGTATAACAGACTCTCCATATAGAAGACAGAAGGAAAACATGTATTCAGATACCAGAAAGTCAATCCCAGCATCAGAAAGCCAAATCTGTCATAGTAACCAAGAAGTCAATATATATTAGCACTGCAGGGGACAAAGACACTCCCAAGCCTTCCCCGCCTTGCCCAGGCCTTCCCACAAGCAAACACTCACAAGACTAACTGTGCTTGCCTGTGTCCTCTCTCCTCCACCACAACCATTCTCACCAACTCCCTCCCAGTTCTTCTCCACTCTTCCTGTTCCACTACATGTGACTTAGGTTTCCATGTGATTTAAGCAGATCACATGGGCCTATTAATGAATGGGAAAGATCTTCTCATTTAAATTATCATTACAGTGATAGATATTTTGAACCTGTTTATAGGATTTTATATTTATATTTATGACATTTCATCTTACTTTTTAGATTTGGCCCTTTGTTTTAACCTGTTGACATCTTTCTGGGACCTCATTCTGTCCTCTACCATGTTAACTATTCCTCCCACCTTAGGTCATCCACAAATTTCTAAATGTCAATTAAAATTTTTTTTAATAATATATTCTAGAATTCTGCAATGAAAAGAAATTAAACTCAGTAGTCTATAGTTGGAAGAATATATCCTTTACCTTTTTTAAAAATTAGGATAACATTTACCCATCTGTTATCATGGTAGATTAGAAGATTATAATGCTGGAGATAGAGGGTAACTCAGACATCATCAAGTCCAACACCCTCATTGTATGGATGAGGAAACAGAGGCCAAAAAAGATAAAATACCTTCTCAAATTTACCCAATTACTGAGTAGCAGAGATAGGATTTGATCTTGGGTTCTTTTATTTTAACCAATGCTGTTACACCAACTAGTTTCCTCTATGCTAAGTATTATATCACTTTTATCATGCTCTATGATCTTTCAAAGATCAATGACAGTAGCATGGCAATAATGTCTATGAATCTTGACCTTGAGATGTAAGTTTTCTAGTTTTGGTGATAACCTCATTAAAGGTATCCAGCTTTATTCCATTAGAATTCAATTTCCCACAAACCATTTTTTTTTCTATCCTGTCAAGTCTTAATCTTGCTTTTCTTGATAGAGAAATCAGAAAGAAAATAAGAGTTGACTAGTCCTGCCTTCCTTCTTTCACTGTTATCATTGGCCCATCCATCTTATATACACATCATTTCTTTTCTTTGAACTTTTCTTTTACCCACAAAATAACTTTACAAAACTAGTTTTGCCCACCTTAATATTGCCTGGCAGCTCAGTTTTATTACTCCTGGTACTACTCTTAGATGACTTACCATACTTTGAAAATAGAAGCCTGAGCAATAACTCTAGAAACATAATATGCATAATACCTTTTTCTTTCCTTCCTTAGTAATTAATCATTTGTTTTCTTAGAGAGAACATACTTTATAAAGGGATTTGTTTTGATGTTTCTTGACTATCTATTGTGTCACAACCAAATACATCAGTAAATTTTTAAAGAATTAAATTTGGAATTTTAAAAGATCACCAAAAGGGGGTGGTAAGGAGACAAGCCAGCTTCTACTTGCATGGTTGCCTTGCCAAAGGAGATTTGCAATCCATGTAACAAATGAGTTATACACTTCAGAAATTTGTTATGAGGAAACCTCTTTGTAGATCTTATAGCATATATTGGCGGTGTTATTTACTATAAAAAAGGGGAATATAGGGCTAAGGACTATCCCTAACCATTCCTAGAATTCTCTCCTTCTTTGACACTGCCTCCTGGCTTCCCTATCTTCATTCAAGTCTCACCTTAAACCCCAGTTCCTGTAGGAAGTCTTTCCTAGTACCCTTACTGCTAGTGCCTCCCTTTAAGGACTCTATTGCTTTCTCTTGACCTATGACATTCCCCTTCTTTTTCACATATTTTTCATCACTATCTCTTTTTCAGCAACCCTACCCCAAATAACCAATGGGAGAAAAATTCCTTATAACAAATATGCATGTCAAGCAAAATAAAGCTTCATATTGGCCATGTCCAAAAATTTATGTTCATAATGACCTTGAATCAATAACCTTTCACTAAAGAGTTGGACAGCATGCTTCATCATTGGTCTTTTGGAACTGTGGTTGGTAATTGGGATGATGAGAGTACTTAAGTCTTTTTACAATTTTCTTTATAATGTTGAACGTGTTTCACAAATTGTTCTCTGGGTTTTTCTCCCTTCCCTCTGTACTAGTCTCCTAAAATAAGTTATAAATGGGGAAAGAAAGAGAAGATGGGTTCTAGGGGAAAGGGGTAGAAAGGGGAGGGAAGGGGAATGTCAAAGCCTCATTGAGCAAGGCTCCACCCCCATCTAGACCTGTTCACAGTGCTGAAAATCTCTACACTCTTCCTGTAAAGACTGGATGAATTTTCCTTTCCTTTAGGAAAAAGCACAATTAAGAAGATTTCAGATTTCCCTAAGGAATTGAATTTATTCCCTAAAACAAGGCTTAAGATTCTCTTGTTCTATCAAAGTTATGGGAAATTCCATTTCTCTCTTTGCTAAGTTTCCAAAGGCATAAAATTTGGAAATTCATCTCTTGGACCTTTAAAAGATAACAGTGAACACAATCCACACTACAATTCAGAATAACAGATGGCAAGTCTTAGATATTGAAAATGGCTATAAAGAGGTGAGGTCATATTTTTTCAAGAATTTTAAGTGACTATATAAAAGTGACCCACCATAATACAAGAGATAAAATGGGTATGGAATGGGGTCCAGGCAACTGACATCAGACACAAAAAAGAATTTTTGAATAATTAAGATCCTAGAAGAGGAAACTGTTGAATGAGTCTGACTTGATTCCAGCCTAAGAGCTCTCAGTCTCTGAATCTCAGATTTGCTACTATTATTCAGTTTCTCTCATATTATAAATGACATGTAAAAGCAAATGGGGAAGCAATTAAAACAATAATTGACATTGATAAATCTGTTTGTTAAAGGGATTACACATCTTTTTGATACTAGTCACAGAATATATCAAGATTCTCTACTCATACTCAGTGCTCAAATTTCCTTCATTTAATAAAGAATTGGAAACAACATATTTGGCACAATTAATTGTAAATGAAATAGGAAAGAACAGTCAAGTAAGGTTGCTGCATACACAAATCTCCACATTTCCTCTTCTCTCTTCTTTTCTCCTTATATACTTTGTTCCATGCTAAATATAGCATATCTCATACAAGGTAGGGAGTAGGAAAACTTGGCCCAGATATACACACAGATACATGCCCATAGCTTTAGTTATTTTGGTAACTTGATTTCAAGGTACACATCTCCTTTCTATGTTTAAAATATCTTGGGGGCATGTGGGTGGGACACTAAATGATTTATATTTTCCTTAGCAAAAGAGTTTTTCTTACATAGGCCCAAAGACTGTACAAGAAGGGATCTGAATATTACAACATTCCTCTACATCCCAGTATCAAATACTTTCTGTGAAGCTCTTTTTCCTTATAGTGATAGGGTAAGAGTAAGAAAAGAAACTAGAAAATGAGGATTACCTAAAAGGATATGATAAATTCAATAACAATTGTATTTGAATTCTCAAAATAAATTATTTCCATTCCCATTACTGAAAAGAATTTAGGAAAAAGCACAATTAAGAAATGGCAGAGTTTCTCTGATTGAAATTTATATCAAACCAGGTAATTCAAAATATGTTGTGCCCAATTTTTTAGTCTGAAATCTGTTAAGGTAAATTATTGATTTTAATTTTTAAAAGTTTATCAATCATTTACAAATAATTACTCTTAGTCTTAAAACTGATCTCACTATAACAGTTATATCTATTTGAACTTTCAACTCAAAAATAGATGATCATAGTCTAAAGGAAATTTAGGGATCCTTGAGTACACTCCTTTTATTTTACAAACAAGGAAGAGGTTATAAAATATCTAAGCTCACACTGGTACTTAGTGGCAGTGTCAGCATTTGAACCTAGGTCCTCTGCTCTGTGTTGCCTCTTTCTTGAATCAGCACAAGGCCTTGGAGGGCAGAAGTCCCAATTAATTGGAGAAATGAATAAAAGAGCAGACATTAATACTTGATTACCATTTCTTATAGAAGTTTAATCAGATATCATAAAGAGGAGACAAAAAGAGCCTAGACTCTGCCTGGCAGAAAACACTCGTTTTCCATGCCAAGCAAACAGGACAACACTGGGTCAAAACATAAATTCATTCATAAAATCTTTTAAAGAAGATCAGTGGAAAGTCAGTGAGTTGTATGACCTAACAAAAGAGCAATAATCAGTAGAGGAAAAAATACAGAAAGTTTGGCAAGAGAACAAAACATCTAAAAATGATCCTGAGAGGATTTAAAAAATAAAAGTGGAAGAAGAACAAACAGAAGAAAATAGGAAGAAATCTGTAGAGACTTTTACAATAAACTTTTTCTCCATTAATATACAATTTATTGAAAGATACAACAATAGAGATAACTGACAATTTTGTGATTGTTAATATCAAGTGATGCATAAAACAGAGAGATGTGTGTAGTTGCCAAAGGTTTGTGCTTTACACTAGAAGATGTTCAGTGCAGAATTCAAATGAAAGAGGGATTTCCTATATATATTAAGGTCCTCCATTTGTGAGTGGCATTGTGCTGACTGCATCAAGCCCAAGAGATTCCCAAGATCTATCATTCATAAATGAGATAAATAATTACCCAAAATAATTCTGTCTAAATAGTCACAGAGAAAATACCAAGTGGAAGAAGAATGTCTATGTGCAGTTAGATGGGCAACCCAAAGAGCTCATCTTTCTGTAGATATATCTTGGACAAAAACCTTGAATGGGCCTTGAGCTGGACCTAGAATTGAATAAGAGGGGAATGGTGACCTGCTTTGAATTTGGGAAATTGTTCAGTCCTTAAAATGATGCAAATGAACCAAAGGCCCATTTTTTAAACAATAATATTCTTCTAGTGATGTTACATAGCTATGTATGATGGAATTCTACAGTCTCTGATTTAAGTGTTCTGTCACCCAGAGGACAATGGAAAAGCATGTGATGGGAAGTTGGTAGGACGGAATATAGTAGGACAGGCAAGTAGTATGGATCTATAGTATTACCCTGCAGGAGAAAAGAACCCTGAGTTGCTAGACCATAAAATAGCGAATTCTTCTGGTGAATCCCATCTCCCAGAATTTATACATCTTACAGACAAAGAGTTAAGTGCTTATTCCATTTAGGAGAAAGTACCTGGGGTCAACTTATTCTCCTGAACCTACTCAACTCACATAACGAGTATTATTAAAGTAGAAATTATGAAATTATCGTGTCTCCATATTATGGCTCTTTCCCTTACTGTTCCTTGGTTTATTTCTTTCTTGGTCCAGAAACTCTTCCTCTTGATCCAGGAGTTTTCCATTGGATCAAGGAACTTAGTCCAGGATCTTCTACACTGGATCCAGAATGTATAGTGACTTTCTTTGCATGCTCAGTGCTTAGCACTTGGTAATATTTGTTCATTGACTTGGGGTCATCGCGGGTTGTCTTGACTTACGTCTTGCCACTGGTATCCAATGACTCTGGGTAAGAGGGTGAGGTTGATGACTTTGGACAGCTCTACCTCACTTAAATTCAATTCACTTGAAAGTTAAGATATCACTCTTTGATGCAATTAATCCTGTTTGAGAATAAAGGACAAACAACAATCTATGAGTAGTAGCAGCTGTCCCTGGGGACACAATCAGACAGTTTGAGTTGGTCAATGCTGCTATTATTTCTTCTTCTACTTCTCCTCCTCCATCTCCTCCTCTTCCTTCTTCTCTTTCTCCTTCTTCTTCCTTCTTTTTCTTCTCTCCTCTTCTTCTCTTCCATCTCTTCCTCCTCCTCTTTCATCTCCTCCTTTTTCTCCCTTTGCCCATGAAGGGAATCATACCCATACATGTGAGTGATCTATCCAAAGGAATATAATTTTTTATTGCTTATACTTTACTTTTTAAGGCATCTTGGGGCTTGGAAGTTAGATTCCCCCACCTCCCCCAGCCACATACACAGAACCAGTCCATTTATGTATTTTGTAATTTTTTTTCAAAAAGTTGGAAAAATTAACTTTTTGTCTCATGTAGTTTTAATTTACTATTTCTTGAAATATAGCTCTGAAAAGACAGGCTTTGAAAAAGCCCAGAGTTACTTGACTATGCCTTTAAACCCAAATCCCTTTGGCTTTCATTGATTGACCAATAATAGGTCCCAGCCCAAGATTCTCTCATTCATTGTTTGAGTTTTGATGGCTCACTTGTTTTCTGTTCTAGCCAGAAATTCTGAGGGTCTTTTGCTCCCAGATCGATTCTTTGGTGATGGCAAACTCGGCCATCTTTTGTCTCAATTCTTACCCAATCCTTGATCACTAAAGGGGCCTTGTCTCAGACTTGAGAGAGACCTCAGTTTCAAAAGGCCAGTCACCCACTGGATCCTGCACCATTGTCAGTCATCTTGAGTTATGTCTTGCCTCCGGAATCTGATGGCTCTGGAGGAGAGAGTGAGGCTGTTGACTTTACACAGCTTTTATCCAATTCACTTGTAAGTCAAGGTATCACCCTTATGATATCATCGTTCCTCTTTAAGAATGAAGGACAAAGGACAAAGAACAAATACAACAACACCCCTACACTCAAAGACAACCAAATAGACATTAGCAACTACCAAATTATAAATCTCATTTCTAATAAATCTGTAAATTTTTTAAAGAATGATTTATGAAGATAGTCATATGACTTTAACCTTGATAAAAACAGGGAACTGAATGGACATGCTTCCATTAGTGATTTTTGACAGTTGACCACACTTTTATAGTCAAACAGTTGATTGGGAGATACAAAGTTATATATCTCTATATCTATACCTATCTATCTTTCTATCTATATATATGTGATGCCACTGCATTTATTTATTTTCAAAAAAGCATTTGATTGAGAACAAAATGTAACTTTATAGGTTCTCTCAAGCAAAGTATCTCATATTCATTAAAATTACAAAAGATTCTTGCAAATACAATTACAAAGATACTTTTGTTCAACAATCTACAGAGTATCAACATCAGGTAATGCAAAAAACAGGCAGATAATGCAAATCAAAGATTTTCACTACTGTCACAGTGGGTGTCCTCTATGTCATTCAAATAGAAGAAGGATTTCATGAGGTTCTCTTGATGTTCCTGTTATGAGTGAAATTGAGCTAATTGCCTCAACTCCTCTAAATGCCTTATGGCCTCTTCAATGAGACAGTGTGACCATTTGAAAGAGATTAGCTCAATCAGACACATCTGAAAAACAAAATGAATGAAAAACATCTGCTGCTGCATGCAACTGGAGGTGTAGTTCATTGAAGTGGTCCACCAGTATTTGTGTGTTTGTCTGTCTTGACAGATACTGCATAGTCACAATAATCCGAATCTAGAACTAAATAGGAGATCAGGATTGGTCACATTAAGGAAATTTTGCCATACTCTTCTTGGTAATCTCAAATTGCAGTCTTCTGCCAAAGTTCACCTTTTAAACACTAGTAATTCTTCTGGTGATGTTCATCATTGTGAATCATGAAATATTATGATCTTAATTAAAATTGAAAGTGACAAAAATATAAAATGGGATTAAATAAATTCTATAAAGATATTAAATAGTATTTGTAAAGTGTTATAGAAGACATTATCATGGATCTATATGATGAGAAAAAGAGATGAATCGGTGTGAGAAATGTGCTTACTCTACAAAGAACAATACTCATTGTGAAGCCAGGAAAGTTTTAATTTTACATTTATTTTACATTCCCAGTGAACAGATATCTCCTAAATGGAGAGTACACTTGCTCAGACAAATGTAATAAGCCTTTTTAAGCTGTTCCCAATTTGAATTTCCCCTCCTTGCTCTCCATTGGCTAGATGCAACCTCCTGAACCGCCCACTTCATGTTCTCTTACTTGATGTTTTCCCCCTCAAATAGCACATTAAGCATGCATACAAGCTTTTGACCTTTTACCTGATCAGAAATTTGCTTCTGCTAGGTCACAGCTCTGATTAGAACCAGTCACCTCTGACTTACATTCTGTTAGCACTCAAAACTGGGAGGATTTTTAATCTTGTGGAAATAGAATTCCTTTTTTTGTTTCCCACACCCGGAATGGAATATGAGTGAAAGGTTATATATATAGCTCAAATAATACACTAATATCTACCTAATATTGAAAAAAATAAAGAATTTCAGAATGATAGGTGAATTTTAATAGAGAATTTATGAGAATATACAGACAAGAATAAAATAGAATAAGAAGATGACTTGTACCAATGAGCCATTGAAACATTAATGAATTGTATGTCCTAGAATTATGTTCAACAAGTAATAGTTAAATGAATACTTGACTGGGGTCTTAGAAACCAACTAAGTGAACTTCCTAATATTTCATATGGAAAAATTAAGGCCCAGAAAAGAAAAGTGACTCACTTGCAAGTCACATCAATTGAGAGATTCATTGCTAGATAACTGACCTTTTTAACAGAGAATGAACCAAAGTAATGTTGCTGAGAACTGCAATATCAATTACCTCATTTCTTCAGCTGAAGTACTTTTGCTCATTTCAAGGGATTAAGCTCCAAAGTTATTTATACATTCAATTATGTTGTTCTTGCAAACTTTCTTCTAATAGGCCCATGAGAACACAACATCAAACCAGTATTTCTAAGTTCCTCCTCCTGGAACTCTCTGAGGAACTAGAAGCACAGATAACTGAACAACAAAGGATTTCTCACAGGAATGTATTCTAAAAAGCTACACGTGAAACATCATGGGAATGGAAATCTCACTATCATAGACACCTCATTAGAGACATTTTAATGAATGTATGGGCTGAACAACAACAAAGGATTTCTTATTGGAATGAATTCTAAAAAGTTACACTTGAAATATCTTGGGAATGGAAATTGCACTATCACAGACCTCTCATCAGAGACATTTTAATGAATGTATGAAAACCCTAAAAAGCAAAACATGAATAACTTTAAAGCACTGGCAGTATTCATTACACAGAAGAAAAATGTCAATAAATTGGTCAGATTTATCCTTTCTTTATGGCTGTTCTCTATTTGACAAGTTCTCTACAAGGCTAATGGAGATGAAAGTGAGAAGGCAGATAGAACTGTGTTGACAGGGTTGATTATTGCAAATTTAATGTGTTAAATCTGTGCGAGATATTTGTTCTTTATAGGCTAAGAGTTTGGGACTGTGCCTATCAGGTCTTTGCTAATATAAGAAGGAGAAGGATTAAGCATTCAATCAGTCTGTCTCTTGACTGAGCCAAAACTTAGGATGGAACCTAGAAGATTTCTATTCTGAACCAACTCCACTGTTAATAACCACTTTAAGTGAGAGAGAATAAAGAACTTTTGGGAGGAGGGCAAAGGGGGCTGGAAGGAGCATCAAGAGTTTTGGGCTGAGGAGGAATCATTACAGTTGCTTATTATAGATTTGAAAGTGGTCAAGAGAAAGGCAACAATTACAGTTCTCAGTTTTTCCCATTTCTACACTCTCTTCAATAGAAAAGGAGAGGGATACGCAGTAACTAATTCACATGGATTATAAGTGTCAGTCAACATCTAAAGAACAGACTTCTAGGGCCAGAAGGAGTAACAAGAGAACATATATCAGAGAAAGCGGAGGTTACAGAAAGATTACAACAATAATAGTAACTTCCATTTACATTGCGCTTTAAGCTTTGCAAAGCATTGTATATATGTTAATGAATTCACTGAATCAAAAGGTGGTACCTGCCGAAAGCCAAAGCCAAAGCCAAAACCAAAGTTGAGGCAGAAACTAGAAATGGAGGCAGGCTATCTAGAAAGTTGGGTCAGCCAAAACAATCTGTGCATAGAATTGTTTTCAAAACAGAGGTTCTCAACTTGGGATATATATGTACATATTCACTGGTTTAAAAAAAAAGGCTTGGCAAAAGGATATGGGGTAAGTAACCATATTATATTATTGAAATATTCCCAAAATTCATGAAAAATATTTGTGGTTTGTACAATGAGGAGGAAGAAAAAGTGAGGAGGAAGAATTATTCAAGGAATTATCCCTATTGAACAAATCTCAATGGATAAATACGAAATACTTTTCACATTGAATTAGAAAAAAACTGCAATAAAACTCAGTGAAAGATAAATTAAGTGGTCTTTACAATAATCAGAAACTTTGATTTCTAATCAATGAAGTCACAGAAATTTTGCTGTACTCTTGAAGAAGTAAGTATATCCTGTTCTTACTAAAGGTACTTTCATTTCCATTTTAACAACTTATCTTTATGAATCAGGATTCTAATTCCTGTTCCTAAAAAAAATCCCAATCAAGTAACAAATTGGAAATGGATTATGAGATACTAGTATCTCATTTAAAGCTATACTAAGGATATAACCAAGAGGTTAACAAGAAACAGAACCAAGACACTGCTTATTTACTCTGTTCTCTTAACATTTAGCAACTTTATGATACTAAAATGTTTGTTTTTTCTAGGATTTATTTCCTTTTATATCAAATTGGGGGTAGAAGGCTTACTGAAAGTCAAGGTGGTATAGGATAAAAAAAAAGTTAGGAATCTCTGCCCTGAAACTCTGCTTTGTTTGTGGTCTTTAATCCATCAAAAATCCATCTACTTCATAGAAGGGAGGGCATCTTAAGGGACAGTGGGATCAGAAGCAAAACACATTTTTGGGGAGGGAAGAGTAAAAAGAGAGAAAAAAGAATAAACAGAGGGAAAATAAGGTGGCAGGAAATAGATAGTTAATAATCATAATTGTGCATATGAATGGGATGAATTCACCCATAAAATGGAAGTGGATAGAATCCAACAATACGCTGTTTACAAGAAACACATGGAATAAAAATAAGGGGCTGGAGCAGAATTTGTTATGCTTTAGCTGAGGTTTAAAAAAAAAGCAAGGGTAGTAATCATAATCTAGACAAAGTAAAAACAAATATTGGACTAATTAAAAGAGATAAGCAGGGAAGCTAAAAGGTATCACAGACAATCAAGTAATATCAACACTAAACATATATGCACCAAATGACATAGCATCCAAATTCTCAAAGTAAAAGTTAAATGAGTTATAGGAAGAAATAAATCTAACCATAAAATAAACAAGAAAGAAATTAAGGAGATGAATAGAACAGAAAATTTAGGTATGATAGATTTCTGGAGATAACTGAATGGGAGTAGAGAGAAATAGACCTTTTTCTAAGCTGTACATTGCACCGTCACAAAAATCAACCATGTATTAGGACATAAAAATGTCATAACAAAATGCAGAAAAGCAGCCATATTAAATGCATCCTTTTCAGACCATAATGTAATAAAAATTATGTTCAATAAAGGGTCATGGATTTATGGATTAAATATTAGTTTGAAACTAAATAACCTAAAGAAAGAGTGGGTCAAAAAACAAATTATAGTAACCATAAATAATTTCATTAAACAGAATGACAATGAGACAACACACCAAAACTTATAAAAAAGTAAAGCAGTAATTGATGAATATTTACCAAAATATAAATTGCCTAGACTAACAGAAGAGGAAATAGAATACTTAAATAACACTGTCTTAGTAAAAGAAACTGAACAAACCATCAATGAGCTCCCTAAGAAAAAAAAAATCTCCTGGACCAAATGGAAAGAATGACTCATTTCAACGCCATATAAACTATTCGGAATAACAGACAAAGAAGGAATCTTTCCAAATTCCTTTTACAACACAAATAATGTGCTGATACCAAAACCAATAAAGGCAAAAGCAAAGAAAGAAAAGTAAAAAACCAATTTCCCTAATGAATTCTGATGTAAAAATTTTAAATAAAATACTAGCAAGGAGATTACAGCAATGTATCACAAAATTCATATGCTGTGACCAGGTGAGATTTATATCAGGAATGCAGGGCTGATTAAATATTAGGAAAACTACCAGCATAATAGACCATATCAATAACAAAATGAACAGAAATCATATGATTATCTTAATAGATGAAGAAAAACTTTTGACAAACTACCATACCCATTCTTATTCAAAACACTAGAAAGCATAGAAATAAATGGAGCATTCCTTAAAATGATAAGTACTACCTATCTAAAACCATCAACGATCATTATCTGTAATGAGGATAAGCTAGAAGCCTCCCCAATAAAAATCAGGGGTGAAACAAGAATGCCAATTATCACCACAGTATCAATATTGTACTATAAATGCTAGCTATGACAATGAGAAGAAAAAGAAATTGAAGGAATCAGATTAAGTGATGAGAAAACAAAACTATTAGTCTTTGCACATTATGTGGTGGTATACTTAAGAGAATCCTAAAGAAGCAACTAAAAAGTTACCTGAAATAATTAACAACTTCACTAAAATTATAGGATATAAAATCAAACCCATATAATTCATTAGCATTTCTATATTACCAACAAAGTACTGCAGGAAGAGATGGCAAGAGAAATTCCATTTAAAATAACTGCAGACAATATAAAATACTTGGGAGAGTACCTACCAAGACAAATTCAGGAAATATATGCATATAATTATAAAATACTTTTTACACAAATAAAGTCAGGTCTAAACAATTGGGTAGGCCAAGTCAATATAAAAAAATGACAGTTCTATCTAAATTAATTTACTTATTCAGTGCCATACTAAACCATCAAAAAATTATTTCATAGAGCTAGAAAAATAATAATAAAATTCATCTGGAAGAACAAAAGATCGAGAATATCAAAAGAATCAATAAAAAAAAAATGTGAAAGAAAGCAGCCTAGTAGATCTCAAACCATATTATAAAGTGTTAGTCATCAAACAGTCTAGTACTGGCTAAGAAATAGTGGTAAATCAGTGGAATAGATTAGGTACATAATATACAGTGGTAAATGACCACCGTAATCTAGTGTTTGATTAACCCAAACATCCAAATGTTTGGGACATGGAACTCACTATTTGACAAAAATTGCTGGGAAAACTGGAAGGCAATTTGGCAGAACCTAGGTATAGACCAACATTTCACATCATATATCAAGATAAGGTCAAAATGAGTACATAATTTAGGCATAAAGGATGATATCATAAACAAATTGGGGGAGCATGGAATATTTTACCTGTCAGATTTAAGAATAAGGGAAAAATTTATAACCAAAGAAAAGAGAATATTATAGGATGTAAAATACATAATTTTGACTGTATCAAATGAAAAAGACTTTGCATAAACAAAACTAATGCAGCCAAGATTAAAAGGAAAGCAGGAAATTGTGGGAATTTTTTCTGTACAGTAGTTCTCTCTGATAAAGCCTCATTTCTCAAATATATAGAAAAATGAGCCAAATTTACAAGGATATGAGTCATTCCCCGATTATAAATGAGCAAAGGATATGAACAAGCAGTTTTCAGAAGAAATCTAAGCTGTCTATAGTCATGTAAAAATGCTCCAAATCTTTATTGATTAGAGAAATGCAAATTAAAACAACTCTGAGGTACCAACTCAAAACTGAGTGGCTAATATGACAAAAAAGGAAAATTACAAATGTCGGTGGGTATGTGGAAAAATAACTAGTATACTTTTGGAAGAGTTGTGAACTGATCTGACCATTCTGGAGAGCAGTTGAGAAGGACTATAAAACTGTGCATACCCTTTGAGTCAGCAATACCACTACTAGATTTGTCTCCTAAAGTGATCAAAGAAAAAGAAAAAAGACCTATTTGTACAAAAGTATTTTAAACAGTTCTTTTCTGTGTTGGGGAAGCACTGGAAATTGAAGGGGGACCCAACAATCAGGATATGGCTGAACAAGATGTAGTATATGATTGTGATGAATACTATTGTGCTATGTATGAGAAATGACACAGTAAGCTTTCAAAAAACTTGGAAAGATTTACACGAACTTCTCATGCAAAATTAGAGAGCAGAACCAGAACCTCCGAACACGGTAACAGCAATATTGTGCGATCATCAACTGTAAATGAGGTAGCTATTAGAGAACAATGCAATGTTCCAAGGCAATTTCAAAGAAATTGGAAGGAAAAATCCTATGCACATCCCCACAACCAACTTGTGGAGTCTACATACAGATCAAAGCGTACTTTTTAAAACTTTGTTTTCCATTTTCTTTTGGTCTGTTTTATTTGGCAATATGGCTAATACAGAAATAAGTTTTGCAAGACTGCACAGGTATAATTTATATCCATTTTCTTGCTTTCTTAAAGACACATGAAGGGAAATTGGAATTCAAAATTTTAAAACATGAATGTTACAATTTTTTACATGTAATTGAGAAAAAAAATGAGATTAAAAAAAACGACGGCTGCCTTCCAAAAGAACAAATCATTTCGTTCGTTCAAGGTCACAGGTCCAGGAGTGGCTTTGTACAAGGGCTCCCCTTGGCTTTACTTTTAATCTTCATGTAATTCTTTGCAGCCACCAGTAGTAAAAAACAAACAAGCAGAAAAAAATGAAAAGCAAGCTAGTTCTTTCAGTGACAGCTGAATGCGGGAGTCACGGGGCTACGTAAAGAGCAGGTGCCCCGAACCTCAGAGGGGAGGGAAAGAGAAAACACCGAGGGGCTCGGAAGATCTGCGGACGCTGCTTTCTCTTCTCTAGGGCTGCTGAGGAAGGGCTGGGTTTGGTCTGAAAGGCTCACTGTCCTTGGGAAGAATATTCAGTTACTTATCAATGAGCGTCTGAACTGCACGGGTGTGGGGAGTTCCAACACCTCGAATTTACGGTCCGCATTTCCCAAATGAAAAACCGAAACCCTACGTCACCGTCGATGGGCCCCGCGCAGCGTA
Source organism: Potorous gilbertii (assembly GCA_028658325.1). NCBI lineage: Eukaryota > Metazoa > Chordata > Mammalia > Diprotodontia > Potoroidae > Potorous > Potorous gilbertii. The sequence continues at coordinate 233,372,761 of CM053772.1, read as the reverse complement.
AAGCGCCGGCCCCACGAGGGAGACGTTTCGGCTCCACTCAGGCCCGCGAGCGAACAGCTCAAGCGCAGACGCACGCGCATGCGCGGCCCTGGCCCAGCAAGGCCTCGAGGCCAAAGTACCTCAGGCTGGGCCTGAAGCGCGAGTGTCTCGCGTCGAAGGAGAAGGAGGCACCGCGGTTCGATACTGGACCTTGTGCCGACTTCTACGACGACCATGCGGACACCGGCATCCCAACACAAGGGCAGCCTCCGCACGCTTGTGGAACTGGGAGCAGAGTAGGCGGAAGTACTGGCCGACTTACTTCCGGCAGGACTCCAAAGCTCCGCCCTCCGTCAGCCGAGCACCAATCACCCGCTCGCTCACGGGCCGGGTGCAAACACGCATGCTCACTGTGTCGTACCGTCCCGGCAGCGCGTCCCTGGCCGGGCTTGGCTCGAGGTCCGGCTAGGTCTGCCCCCGGTGGCACCCGAGCCGCCATGCGGCTGGGCTCCGGGGCCTTCGCGGCCTGCTGCGCGGTGATTGAGGTGCTCGGGGTCGCTGTCTTTCTCCGGGGTTTCTTCCCGGTGTCGGTGCGCTCTGCGGCCCGGGTCCGGCCCCTGCCCCCTGCGCCGGAGCCCGCGGCAGGTACGGAGGCCGAGCCTCCTCTCCCTCGGTCCCGGAGCTCCTCCGCTCCGCTCCTGTCCTCCCCGCTCCATCCCTCTCCCAGTCCCCTGGAGCTTCCCTCTGGTGCCCCCCGCCGTATACCCGAGGTGAGGGCGGGGGCCTCCCCAGCATCCCCTCCCCCTGTGTCTCCCCATCCTCCGTACACCTCACGTTAGGGTGGTCCTGCCTTCACCCCCACCCCAGGATGTGTCCCCCCATACACCTGAGGGAGCCTGCCCTTCATACCCTTCGCCTCTGTCTTCTCTCCTGTCTTCCCCTTCCTACCCTCTTCTCCACCCTCCCATACTTCAGGGGAGGGGGCTCCTCCCCTCCCCAAGCCCCCTTTTGCTCTGCAGGTCAGGGCTCTCTCACTTGATGCGGGGTGGCGGGGCCTCCCTTACGTCTGACAGATCAGCTCCCAAGTAACAGGAAGCCTTTTTGGGTCCACACCCTTCCCTGCCTCTATTGACATTGCTCCAGAAAGATCCTTGGCCTCCCCAGAGATGCCTTTAGTTTGTGTGTGTGTGTGTGGTTCCTTCAGTTCAGCCAATGAAAATTTATGAAAGCCATACTGTGTGCCAGGTATTGTCTCCAACTTCCTAGTGGTGAATTTTAAGTTCACCTTAGGTGTATTTCATTAAAGGCTGCAAAGAGACGGCAACCTTAGACCTTCCCACCCATTTTAAATAAAATCAGGACAAAGTACATCCCAAAGGTGATGTCTTGACTTGTGCTTGAATTGGATATAAGTTAGAACTGCACAAAATTGACACTAGGGGAAATAAAGTTGTTAAATAGGCACATTTTACAATCATGATAGACATAAGTAATCACCCAGAGTCCAACAATGCGATTTAGAAACCTGTGTTCAATACAGCACGATGGTAGTATAGAATGTGTGCTCCATTGGAGAGGTCTCAGTGCAGGATTCCCTGCCCCAGTGGTTTTGAGGCACAGAACCCTGATTGGTAATTTCCACACTCTCCTTTCTAGGGCTTGTAGAACTAGTTCCCCTGGACCTCAATTTTAACTATACTTCCCCAAAATACCACCCCACAGGGAAAACGGCATTTACATGCCTTAACTGTGTAGGTTAATTTTTTTCTGTTCCATCATTGCCTAGTAGATCATGATGTTTACAGTAACGGGGATAGTGAGCCTCAGTGGTTTGAGAGCCATTGCTCCCACAAAAAAGTATTAACAGCTTCTCCAGATAGGAATGTATAGATTCTTAGGAGGAGGATACTTCAGAACTTAAAATGATTTGTTTTAGAGGCTGGTCACTTAGCTGTACTGGTATGAAACTGTTCGCTGGGATATTACTGACCCGTTGAAAAATGGCTCTAAATGCAGCCTTTTTGTTTTGTATTTTTAAAGTCACTTCAGAATTCTTAAACGACATCAGGAAGGTACACAAACATTTCCCTCTCTTCACCATTAACGTATGTTGGACCGATACTATCCTATTTTCATTTCCATGTAAATGTGGGTAACATGTTCCCTGGGGTGGGGAGAGGGGAGAGGAACAGTCATGAGCTTTTCTTCCTAGCTGGGCCTTGGTATCAGAACATCTTCCACTAACATGGGAAAAGATTGTCCATTTTGTGGGGGAGATGGGGTCTTCTGATGATATGCAGAGTTTCCTGGGACTTAGAGCATACAGTGTGATATTGCTGTACATTTACTGCTCCTTGGCATCTTGCAGAGAGCTGAGTGAGTGTCCGGTTCTCCCCTAACTCCCTCAAAGAGCTCTGCCCTCCCCCGCCAAGCTTTCATAACCATCTGATTCACAGTAATATTCAGTGTGGTGAGTGATGCAAAAAAAATGAATGAACCAATTTTATCTTTAATTTCTGATTCAGAGATATTATTGGAGAAGACTTGGGTTTGAGTCTTTGACACATTTTCACTGTAACTATGGATTTACTTAACCATCCTGAGCCTCAGTTTTTTATGAGACGAATAAAATTCTACTGTTAAGTAGATATGAAGAGTACTTTGTGAACTTTAAAGTACCGTACAAATGTGAGTAATCACTACAATATTTGGCATTCTTTAGCTTTGTGTGTGTAGCCATAAATTGTCAGGGATTGCTCAGGATTATCCAAATGCCTCCAGAGCAGAGATGTCAAGCAGAAGGCCTGTGCGTGCCAAAGAGACCAGAACCAGATTAAAAATGTGATTGGGAGATATTTAACAAAAGAAAGAAAAATACAATAAAACATGGAACATCACATTTTAAAACTAAGTCCTTTTGCAGCCTGCAAGGATCCTTATGTCTAGATTAGTGGCCTCTACTTCTATTTGATTTTTTACACCACTGCTCAAGAAGACTGAATACCTTCCACACTCTCTCTTCATAACCTAGCTCTCTTGACCTCCTCTAACTTACCTGCAGTATGGGTTTCTGTGCTTACCTTAGCAGTCCCCTCCCAGGGCTTGCTGTAGCTCTCACAGCTTTGAGACCAAGGCAGAATGACTTCCCACTTCTGTTGAGCACCTCCCAAATATCCATCTATCCTCTGCTGCGTGCTGCCAGTTCCCAAAATTACTCTCCTCTCAGTGCCAGCATTGATTTTGGGTTAACCTCAGCATCAGTCCTTTTGAGAGCCCAATGCCATATATGTTAGCACAGTACCTTTCTGATCATAGAAATCCCCAGGTGAAATTATCCAATCAAAGCACAGCCTCCCTGATAATCTTCTTTCTTTGCTGTGATCAATTGAGCCTGGCTTTCTTGCTCCCTGTTAGCTACAGTTGGCTGTTATTTCTGACTGGGTTTTTTTCTATTCTTGTCTTTTCCTCCTGTATCCAGTCGCTGAGCAGGTAGACAGGCAATCTTCTTGAGAGCCTGTAGGGCTGGGTTTTTTTTTAAAACTAGAAATTATATGGGATAATCTTCTTTCTTTGCTGTGATCAATTGAGCCTGGCTTTCTTGCTCCCTGTTAGCTACAGTTGGCTGTTATTTCTGACTAGGTTTTTTTCTAACCTCATCTTTTCCTCCTGTATCCAGTCCCTGAGCAGGTAGACAGGCAGTCTTCTTGAGAGCCTGTAGGTCTGTTTTTTTTTTTTAAAACTAGAAATTATATGGGATGGGTATGAGAGGACATTTACTTTCCCAGTAGTTATTAATTTGTAATGATAAAGTCTTAGAATAATTTCTTAGCTTTTTTCTTGACTTGTACTCCCCTTTGTATGTGTTTGGATAGACCATGGCCGTTTCTTCCATCCCTCATGTATCCTTTCTCGTCTTGGACCCCTTTAACACCACTTTCCTACCTGTTCCACTAGTAGAATAAGATCGAACACAAACGTAAATGGAGACCGTGTCTCACTTTTTGCTTCTCCTAGGAAAGCCTTCGTTCTGTCATTCCCAGAAGTTTTTCCTTATTGGAATTTTTGGCTTGCTGTCCTCTTTCATTTCCTCTCCCCATGGTTGTGAGTTATATTGGTTTCTATTGCTCTTCCAGTATGTTTTCTTTATGGCTATCCTTCATGTCTGGAAAGATTTCTTTTCTTCACCTCAGCTCTTTAGAATCCCATTTCCTTCAAAATTTAGCTCAGACACTGCCTTTTATGTAAAACAGTTCCAGACTTTTTTTTTTTTTAACTTACTTTGTTTCTCTAGTGCTTAGCACAGTACCTGGCATATAGTAGGAGCTTAATAAATGCTTGTTGGCTTAACTTGACCCCTTCTACCTCCAGTTCTTGTTATAAATTTATATTGTATATACTTAGATGCAGTGTAATATAAGCTCCTTGAAGTAAAGGCCTATTTTTGTTTTTAAGTCGTCAAGGTGTGTCACGTTGCCCGACACATAGAAGGCACTTAAAAATAATCCTTATTGATTGATTAAATTATAACTATATATTAACCATCTACTAAATATTCTTATAATGAGTGTGTTGATCATTTGCATTTCATTTCTTGCCATAGAAGGTCTAGAGAGGTTATTAGAGAGGGAAATGGAGTTCACAGGTAGTATGAAATTCTGTAGCAGAACCTCTTTACAGTTCAGTAGTAAAACATTTATAGGAAGGTTCTATTGGATATATGTAAAACAGTATTGGGTTGGAGACTTTTGAACCTACCTTGGTTCAAACATATATATATATAATTATATGGAGTATAGAATTTATGATATATATTACTATAGTAGTGTTTAGTAAATATCCCATCATTTTGTAATAGACCTCAGCTTATTTTTAACATTGTGTTTAATAACTTTGTGTCACAGAAATTTAAATTCTTTTCTTTTCCCCTTTTTAAATACTTTGTAGGAGCAAGTTCCAACTGGACCCAGCTTCCACCTCCTCTCTTCAGAAAAGTTGTTATCATGCTGGTGGACGGCTTGAGAAGTGATTTTGTGTTTGGATCAAGGGGTGTGCAATTCATGCCTTATACAACATATCTTATAGAAAAAGGATTCACTCATAGTTTTATAGCAGAAGCAAAGCCACCCACTGTCACTCTACCTCGAATCAAGGTAAACAGTTTGATATGGTATTCTGTAATCTCATAGTTTAACAGAGTGACTCTATTTATCCCACTTCTTAGAATCCACACTTAATGTCTTTATTCTTTTACACTCTGTGTAAATTAACTTAGGGCTTAGTAGTAATGCAGGAGATGGATCTGGAAATATCCCAATAATGTGGTTTTGAACCTTGGTATTGCACCTTCTGCTAGCAATGAAAGTCAGCACTTGCACAAAGAATCCCCAGGAAAGGCACTTCGGAATCTTTGGCCTTAGAATGGATCTTGGGGAGATCTGAGGGAGGAAGGAGCTGTAGTTTTACCATTCAGCAAGATCTTCTTGTGGCTTTCCACACCTATGCATGATTGTGTTCAATCATTACAGTCCAGAAATTTAGAACCGAAAGGGATCTCAGAGGAGACTGTGTGTGTCCAAACATGTTAGCTTAACATCTGAGGGAATGCACCCTGGAGAGATAAAGTGACTGTGGAGCTACTTCATAGAAGAACCTGAACTAGAGGAAGTTCTTTTGTTCATTCATCTAAAATTTAGCTAGAGCTCTCTGGATGCAGAGACCATTGTCATAGGTACCAGGGCAGATACCAGGTGTGACTGAGGTGTGGTCCCTGAACTCTAGGAGGGGATAAGACAGGAACCCTATGAGACAGAATACAGTGTCCCAAAAGTTTTAGTGCAGCATTAACCCTTAATAACTGTCACTTCATCCTCTTTCTTCCTAAAGTTTTAATAGCTTAAAGTACATTAAAAATGTGTAAGCAATGTGTTAGTGACCTGTTGAGGATTAGAGATGATTCATTAATGAAGGAGATATTATTTCATTTGAGTTTAAAGGAATTAAGAATTCAGCCAATGAGGAAGGAGAGGAGGATGTTCCTCAAATAAAGGGTAGGGCATGCTAGCAGGGCACGGGGGGAGTGTATTGTGGAAAATGAGGAATGGAGAGTCATTAATACCATGAGATAAGGTGGAGAGATGTGTGTTGTTTGTGGAGAAGATACAGGACTGGGTTAGGCAGAGAAGTTATTTATTTGGTAGGTCATGGAGAGCCACTGAAGATGATTCAGTAACTAAGTAACTGGCTAGTTCTATGCGTTTTGGTACCACCACCTCTCCTCCCACCTTAAGCCTGTGAGTTCATTGGTATAAGTAATTCCTAATGAGGAAATAGCCAGTGCGGATAGGCATCTGCTCTGCAGCTCAGAGAGGCACTGAAAGGGTAGATGACTTTCCTCATTAGGCAGCCTACGAATTTAACTTGGGTGTTATGACTGAGGCCAGCTCTCTATCCACTACACCATGCTGCTGGTCAGTGGATAAGGAAGATATTTTGGCAACAGTATGAAGGATAAATTGGAGCAGGAGAGAGTGGAGTTGGCAGAGATATGTGTATGTGTCTGTGACGTTAGAGGTGAATGGTCATGAGGGCCTGTAGTAGTGGACTTGATGAATTTTGGGGGTGCTGGGACCTGTGAATGCCAAGGCACTTCACACGCATAAGCCTTCTCTTAGTCAAGTGGCAAAACGTTTATTATAATACTTTAGCAAAAGTTGGCAAAGGTCCTTAGGGAATCTGTGAGATAGTGAGGACGGTGCTGGGGCTTATATTCCAGGGGTAATAATTAGGTAATGCAAGGGGTCCAGGCGTGTCTGGGAGCTATGGATGGGAAAATGTAGGGAGTCTTGCAGAGATAACTTTGTTGACAGCAGATCTTGAGGGAGTTGTCAGAGGCATAGATATTGGGGAATCTGGCGTGAGGGAGTCCTTGGGCCAGCCAAGGACAAAAATCCTTGGATCAGGCACCCCTGTGTCCTGATAAGAGAATGCGTTCTACAACAAGGAAAATTTTTCTCTGAGAAATTGGGAGGCTTCCAGAGACATGGTTTTAGGGCTGGGGCCCAAGCACCCCATGAGAATGGCCCTAGGAACAGAGATAAAGGTATGAGTGGAGAAGTTGTGGTAGTCTATGAAGGGTGAGCCAGAGGGAACAGTCACACCAGAGTTTCAGATTTGGGAGATGGGGCCTGGTGGGGTCAGAATAGAAGCAGCAAAGCCAGAAGGAGGGACACATTTGGGGGCAAGAAGATAACCTCTGTTTGGGATGTGTCGAGTTTGAAGTGTTGTTGGGACATATTGGCAGCTGTGTCCTGTGGGCTGCTGGAGATGAGATTTGTGCTCAACAGGGAGGCCAGGTCTGGAGATGTAGATTTGGAAGTTATAAAAATGAAGAAGCTGGTAGATAGAAAGTATAGAGAAGGAAAAGAAAAGGCGGTTTGTGGGAAAAGCCAGAGATTTAGAATTCAAAGGTGACACAGAGTCCCGGCTCTGCTTAATAAATGTTTCTGGCCCGATTGGAATGCCTTTGGGTAAGCACCTAACCTCTTAGTACCTCCATTTCTTCATCTTTAAAAGTAGAGGATTGTAGTTGGCTGTTTTTTTTTTCATAAATGAATTTATTTTTAGTTTTCAGCATTCACTTCCATAAGTTTTAAATTTTCTTCACCTCCCTCTCCTCCCCTCAGCCCATGACGTCGTGCACAGGCTCTACATATATATTCTTATTAAACATATTTGCACATTGGTCATGTTGTATAGAAGAATTAGAACCAGTGAAAGGAACAGATGGCTGTTTTCCAAGGAACCATACAACAGCTCCAGCAACAGGAGTAGTTCGAAAGATAAGCAGAGTGGCTCCTTGGTGAGGTCATGGGAGGAAGGAACCATTCAGTATGAGAGGCTGGGCAGCAGAGAGCTCTAGAAGATCTCCAGCTGGGCGTCTGCCCACAAGGAGGTGTTTGGTGACCTTAAAAGGAGTGGTTTCAGTAGAGTGAGTAAGTAGTTAGGAGATAGAAGCTTTGGGTATAGACAGCTTTTTGCGAGCTCTCCATCCTTTTGTAAGAAAGAGCTACTTCCCCTCAAGCCTTGAAATTAAGATGAGGTAAAAACACCTAAAGAGATAGTAGTAACAACTGATGTTTACACGGGACCTCTTGTATAAGGTAATTTAAGCTTAAGCAGGAAGAGATGAGAATCCATAATTATCTTTGACCCTTTCCCTCCTAAGTTCCTTATTTATTTACCTCCACTTGGCCTCTTCCTTGCTGGTGCTTAAGCAGATGTATGTGGTACCATTGACTGCACCACACCTGGATACTAGCAGGCTATTGACAGAAGATTGGGGGTTATAGAAAAGGAAACTCTTTCCTTTTACTTCAAGTGAGATAATTCTGGAATTTTTCCAAAAGGAATTTTTAGGAGGAAACAAAGAAATAAAGAGGGCATAAATGAGTTAGTGTCCTTATACAAGCATAAAAATAAAATCTACATTATGTACAGGGCAGCTCGGTGACACTGGATAGGGCCCTGGACTGGGAACCACGAAGCCTCATCTTTCTGAGTTCAAATTCAGCTTCAAACACTTACTAGCTGTCTCAGTTTTCCTCATCTGTAAAAAGACCTGAGGAAGGAAATGGCAAACCACTCTAGTATCTTTGCCAATAAAATCTCAAGTGGGATCACAAAGATTTGGACATGACTGAAATGACTGAACAACGTTACATACATTTCTGATTAACTTCAGTTGTGATAAGCCAAATATTTATTTGATTCGACTAACACAAACTATTAGGTTCCTGGTCCCTTTTACTCACTGTAGCCCTGTTTGGAGGCCCATCCCCCAAAAGCCACCCTGGTTAAGTTTTCAGTGGTCCCCTCATGAAAAGTTGATGTTATATAGCTGGGAGCTCTAGGCATATGTAGTTTTGACAGCAGACATCCTGATCATCATAGAGCAATCTTCAGGGTCTTTACTGGGTTAATAATAGTGACAATGATCCTACTTGGCTCACATAGAGCTTTAAGGTTTGCAGAATGCTTTACATGCGTGTTAACTAGAAGGAGTGAGGAAAATATTGTATTAGGATGATTGAAACAGAAGGTTGAGAGTGAGTGTCATTTGTCTGTGGATATATGCTCATGTGTATGTTCCTGCTTGACTTTTATCTCTTCTCTCCTGAGACTTCTTTAAAAAAACAGGCTTACATACATAGCATTCCCTGTGCCCTACTGCTGATAAGTACTTTTACCCTTTCTCCCAGACTGCTGCTTCCTTCATTCTTCTTATCCTGGCACTTATAATTTCATTGGGGTGGATGCCAATTTCATTGGTATTGATCAGAATCTCTCCGTGTCATCTTTTCCTGTGCAGCTTTTATCCATGTATTTTTTTGTATGTCTGAGACTTTTCAGGTCACATCTTAAACAGGAGTTGAGGCAGTTCTTGTTACTTTACATGCCAGAGAGATCTGACCGCAAGGAAGGTAATGTGAACCTGCCTGTTAGAGGCCTTGTACAATTCCCTCCTTCACATGTGCAGGGAGAATCCCGTCATGGCTTGGGCATTTCCCACCTTGTATCTGTTTAGTTGCTGCCACCATTTAGTCCCACACTGTGGGTGGAATATGTTATTAGTTGATGCCCAATGCTTTCCATCTGACTGATTCAAGACTACTGTAGAACCTTTGGCAGATAGGAATGTTCATTCCCTTGTGGTCCAGGTTACAGTGCGTGTTCTCATCTTTTAATGTGACCAGTCTTCTCTGCTGTGGTAGGGTGATGCTCCTCCTTTCTCCAGGGTGTGTAGCCTTATTTTATAGGCAAGGCCTTCTGAGTTCTTTGCTGTCCAGGCTGACTTTGATTTCCTACCTTGACCTTCCTCTCTCCCTTTCCCAGGCAGTTTGCCTTTCTTGCTGTGTTCCATTTTGCTCTGACTTAAACGTTCTCTATCAGCACCAAGGATAGATAGCCTTGTGAAGAAGCAAGCTCTCATCCTCTTTTTTGGCTCCTTTCACTTTGAGCCAAAGATCTTCAGGCCTCAGTGTGCCAGCCAGTACCAGTACAGCCACTGCTATGGCATGCAACAGTTTGCACAACAGGGGTCCTTTGAGTTTGTCTTATTTTATCTTCTTTGGCAATGACGTGGTTGGTCATCACTCACTCTGAGACCCTGGCAATGATTCTTCACTAACAGAGAAGAACTACCTTGTGTCACTTGGGATAAAATGAGATGAATCAGTGCTGTTTCATTGGGACTGGTCCATGTTCACAGTTGTTTCTTTCTGGTTTAGAAAATTTGTATACATGATTGGATTCAACAAACATGTATTTGCTGTAAACAGAACCCTCTCCTTAATATTGAGGCACCTACAGATCTCATACAAGACCTCTCTGTTGCTCTCTTGGAACTGTCTAGCAGTGATAAGTAGACAACTGTAGTAAAACAATAACATTGTATAAATCTACTAGTAAAGTGCAAGCAAGGTGATTTGTGTGAGGTTTAGGAAATGAAAAATTGTTACTGCCTGAAGGGGATTAGGGAAGACCTGATGGAGGAGACAGCCTTAGTTGGATCTTAAAGAACTGGTAAGGAATTTAACAGGGAAGGAGGGAAATCCAGAGTTAACGAAGGCCTCAAATTTGGAAATTGTGAGGAATATTAGGGAGATGGTAAATAACCCTAGATATGGAGGAAAGTGTAGAAATATGAGAAATAGGCAAAGGTAGAGTGGTGCCAGATGGGGGAAGGTCTATGTAGGATTATAGATTTAGGTACAGAAGAGACCACATCCAGTGCTTTGGCCACTTAACCACTCTGTCTTTGATACCAAAGGTGCTAAACCAAGAGACCTTTCTCCATCCAACTAGCTGCCAGTGCCTTCCCTTCTCATGTGATAATGTGTATTTCTCAAGGTCAGAGATTGATTCTGGTCTTTGTGATTCCAGCGTTTGGCATGGTCCCTGACACATAGTAAGTGCTTAATAAATGCTAATACGTTGATTGAATGATTGAGAAGGTGGATATTATGGAGGCCAAGAAGAATGAGAAACCCTGTCATTCCCTATTGGAGCCCTGAGGACTTTAGAGACCAGCTGGTCCAAATTTAATTTGGCAAACACGGAAGGAGTGTTCATATATAGACAGGAGGGTCAGACTGTAGGCACTATTATTCTCTAAGCCCTTATAACTCTCAACATTTATGTGACTTAAAGACATACTAAGACTTTTGGGACATAACTGTATAATACTTTGCGGTTTTCAAAGCACTTACATATGGATTCTTTTATGTTAACAGGTTTTGTTGTTTTTTAAAAAGAATAATCAGTTGGATCATTTTGAATCCCCTTGTTTGCTGTAAGGGATTTATTGTAAGTGAGAAAGAAATAGCAAGACTTCCCTGGACAGCATTTTGAAAAGAATATATAGGTCTTCTAGACTGTCTCCCTAAATTCCTTGGGATGAAGAAGGCAAGAAAATAGATTAGATGTTCAGTGCTGATTTTTATCTAGCATATTATTTTCGGTCAAATTTACGACAATTATATTATGTACTGTGCATATGCTTTGATAGTACCTTGGAGGACTGAGTATAATTGGATCTCAACAGTACACTTATTCCTACTTTATAGGACTTTTAAAGGGAGCCAGTGTGGTTGGTAGAAGTAACGTTGGATTAAGCATTTGACAATTTGGATTCTAGTTCTCTTTGCTACTAGAACTGTGTGTTTGACTTTTAATAATGAGTTACCTCCATTGTTCTCAGTTTTTTTGTATATACAGTAAAATGAGATCAAAATAGATGGTTTCTAAGGATATGAAAAGGCAGTTTTCAGATGAAGAAATCAGAGATATTTGTTGTCATAAAAAATGCTCTAAATGATTTGATTAGAGATATGAAAATTAAAACAACTCTCAAGTACCACCTTATACCCCTCAGATTGACTAATATGACAAAAAGGGAAAATAATAAATGTTGGAGAGGATATAGAAAAATAGGGACAATAATGCACTTTTGGTGGATTTGGAAAACTGGTCCAACCATCCTGGAGAGCAATTTGGAACTATGCCCAAAGGGCTATAAAGCTGTGTATGCCCTTTGATCCATCAGTACCACTGCTAGGTCTGTATCCCAAAGAGGTCCTATTTGTTTTTGAGTAGTTCACTTTCTGCCAATCCCAACCCTCCCCTGAGACTTCCTCTATAACAGATTTTTTTTTTAACTCCAACAAACTGGCCAGGGTTGGGTCTGACAGCCTATGTAGCATTCTGTACCATTGATTTTCCACTTCTCCAATATACTGTTTTCTAGCAATGCCTTGCATCAAATGTGAAATCTGCCCACACTTCAGGAACCTAGGTGGGAAACCCTTAATCTCCAGTTCTTATCCTTATGCCACTCTGGTTAGTCTTTTAAAAATGCTTCTATACCATGTCACTTCATTGCTTATAAATCTTTGATGGAGATCTGTTGCCTACAAGATAAAAGTCTACGCTAGTTCATCTGGAGTTTAGGCCTCTTGTCTCTAGTTTTTCTGTCCTTGGATCCCAGCATATTAAAGTAAAAGAGCGTGGAATGTGAGTCAGTCACATTGCTCCATTCCCAGCTTGCCATGACTTAGCTGTAGGACTTCTGGTATATCATGTCCCCACACCTGCTTGTAAAAGGAGAAGCTTGGACTAGATCAGGGTGGGAAACCTGTGGCCCTGAGGCCACATGTGACCTTCTAGCCTTTTGACTGAGTCCAGGTTTTACAGAGCAAATCCTTTAAATAAGGAAACTTGTTATGTGAAGTTTGGATTCAGTCAGAGGCCTGCACTTGAAGACCTAGAAAACCTTGAGGCCACAGATTCCCTACCCCTGAACTAGATAATCTTTTTTTTCTTGGAGAAGCACTATAATGTATTGTAAAAATCGTGGGTTACTCCAACCTCTTGGGGCCTCATTTTCTTCATCTGTAAAGTGAAAATGAAGTCCCATCTACAACCAGGGTGGTTGTGAAGAAAGCCTGGCTGAACCTTAAATTGTTTTATAAACGTTACATAATACTATCCATCTCTGAGAGTCCATGGTTTTGTGAGCTAATTTTTTTTCATGTTTCCTCCTACACAGGCCCTAATGACAGGAAGCATCCCTGGCTTTATCGACGCTGTTATGAACTTTAATTCTCCTGTGTTGCTTGAAGATAATCTCATTGGGCAGGCAAAAGCAGCTGGGAAAAGAATCATCTTTTATGGAGATGATACATGGATTAAGTTATTCCCAAAGCATTTTATAGAATATGATGGAACAACCTCCTTTTTTGTGTCAGATTTTAGAGAGGTGAGTGATGTGATGAAGCCAGTTAGCCAAAAATTTTTGTTAGCTAGTGACTAGCCTACTGGTGGGCCTCTGAATTAACTAGATTGGTCCTTGGACAACAGGCACTAAGTGTGACCTGAGCAAGATGCTTCATCTCTCTGCCTCGGTTTCCTCATCTGTAAAATTGGAATAATATCACCTGCCTCTTAGGGTTGTTGTGGGGATCAAATGAGATGATATTTGTAAAATTCTTGACGTGGGGCCTACCGCATAGTAGGTGCTACCTGAATGCTAGCTAGCGTTATTTTTGCCATCAGTAATAATAAATCATCGCTCCCTTCCTTCCGTGTAATTAACAGTTTGGGACCTAATTATTCTCCACCTTGTATCCTAAGAAGTAATAATACTGATAACGATATTTACATGATACTTTAAGGTTTGTAGAGCACCTTATATATGTTATTTCATTTCATCCTTGCAATATCCCCATTTTCAAGATCAGGAAACTAAGACTGAGAGAGATTAAATGAAGTGCTCAGAGTTCAAACTCAGATGTTCCTGATTTTAAGGCAGATTTGTGGGGGGGGGGTGATGGAAGGGAGGGCAGTGGGAGGAGGGAGCAATTTG
>CM053772.1:233256423-233358361 GCA_028658325.1 Potorous gilbertii | reverse complement strand
AACTGTTGAGTATTGTTCTTGCTACTAGGAAATAAGAAATACAGGTAATGGGGTATATAGAAAATTATTTGGCCCTATAGGACAAAAGAGAAGATGGGGACAAGGGAAGGGAGGGATGTTAGAATAGAGGGCAGATTGGTGATAGGGGCAATTAGAATGTTCAGCGTTTTGGGGTGGAAGGAGGGGAGAAATGGGGAGAAAATTTGGAATCTAAAATTTTGTGAAAAAGCATGTTTTGCCCAAAACAAACTACCTATTTTGGCTGTAATTCCTCCTCTTCTAATAAAATTGTTGGTGCTGTTAATATAAGGATTCCACAGGTCATATATATGGCTATGATTCAGATTTTCATATTTATATTTATACAGATATAGATGTACAGGACTCACGCTATTCATCCTTTGGTCTCACTATATGACCAACTCACTTTTCTGTTCATATTTATCTGTCATATTTTTTGTACAACTTCTTGTATGTCAGCCATTGCCAAGTGTGCTACGTACAGCTTGCTTATTTAGGTCCATTCGGGTTTCTCTGTTGCCCTTTCACTCACAATTTTGATTTTTTTGGCAATCATAGTTCTTCTTGATTCTTAGTCCTACAGCATCATCAGAACATCTTAGGTTGATAAGATTGGTATTGTGTTGTTCTTGGCTTTAGTGAGCAAATCATGTCACTTGAAACCTAAAAACTGCGAAGTATTAAAATCATTCTTTTGGCCTAACATTACAGTAGTGTTATTTTATTGTATTAGAAGAGAAAAGCCTGAATTAGCAGTATAATTCAGCCAATTATTCGTTTTCACCCATTGGGGAAAGGAGAAGGAAAATTAGATGAGTGTCTAAAGGTACTTTTTCCTTCCTTCTGAAGGTGGATGATAATGTTACAAGACATATGGAAAATGTATTAAAAAGGGAAGACTGGGATATGCTAATACTTCACTACCTAGGATTGGATCATATTGGTCACATGACTGGGCCACATAGTCCTATGATAGGACCAAAACTTAAAGAGATGGATTACAGCATAAAGAAAATCCATATTTCATTGTTGTCCAAGGTAAGTAAGTTGGGGGTGAGATGGGAGGTGATTGTTCTGGTGACCATAGATTCTGTTTCATTGCTGTTGGTTTTTTTTGAAGAAAGAGAAGTTAACAAGAAATCTTTTGTTTTCACCATTTTGCCTACCCAGGCATATACTCTTTTAGGTTAACATTAATATTCCTGAACCTTATTATATTTTCAGGGAGAATTTGTGCCATGTACATCATAGGTGTTCAAAAAACATTTGGTAAAGGATGGCATGATTTAAGAATCTGGAATTATTTACATTCTTATTTCTTTGGCAAAGCATCTTGCCCTCTAACTTCCCCAGTGTATTATGAGTGCTGTGGGTTCACACCGTTGTTTTTCTTCCACAAATGCTTTTATTTTAAAGACTTTAAAGAAACATCTACATTACATTAACATGGAAACTTGTCATGACCTTAAAAGTATGTGTGAATTCTGAGCACACTACTGATGCATTTAGAGATAATTTGGGGGTTTAGTCCATAAATCTCTTTATAACTCATCTGCTATTAGAATTTCTATATCAAAGGCACAAATCATTTTATTGGAGTAAATTGGTTATGGTTGGGGAGATGAAAGATATTTTCAGTGACTTGATGAGGACAGCCTTGCATATGTGAGAGTACTTTTCATCCAACAGAGAGAAGCCCCTTCAGCTGTTCATTCCCTGTTTCATTAACAACAATGGCTTTTCTCTGCCTGTTGGGAGGATTGCCTTCTCCACTCCCATACCCATGATATAAGTTATTGCTTTCCTAATTTCTTAGTACTTCCACTACTCCTATGAAATCATTGATCCACCTGGGATGTATTTTCTCATAATCTTGACTCTTCTGTAGTGTTTCAACAGCTATTAATCAGGAGATCTATAGGGCTGATGAAGATCAGAGTTGGATAGCTCTAAATAGCTGTGAATGATGGGGAGTCCCTAAGGGCTCTCAGACCTTTAGGAGCTAGACTAGATAGATTCCTTTAGTTCCTGAGCCTTATTCTTCCCCTGTTCCAGTGTTTCATGTATGTTACAGTGCAGAGAGGCAGACCAAGGATTCTAGAACTTACAGTGGCCTTTCAATTTGTAATGCAGTTGAGAAGTTTGTCCTTTTAATTGTAGGAGAGAAAGGCTTCTTTGCCCCATTTATTGGTCCTTTGTGGAGATCATGGGATGTCTGAAACAGGAGGCCATGGGGCCTCTTCAGTAGAGGAAGTGAGCACACCTCTGATTTTCATCAGCTCTGCATTTCAAAGGAAAAGCGGTATGAATTTTGAAGTTTTTTTTGTTAAGTTTATAGTACTGCATTTATAGACATTGTATGTACCATAGTCTCAGTTTTTCAAGAAAATTTTTCCTAAACTGTTAACCATTTTGCCTCTGAAATCTCTCTGACTCCTATCCCCTCCTCTGTTCCCATTGCTGTCCCCCAAGGTAGACCTGGACTATTGCATCCATCCTTTGTGTCTCTGCCTGATTCCACGTGCTTAGACTTAATTATGTGTCTGCTCTTCCCTGTACCCTTCCTTGACTTCTTGTTGCCTGCCAGGGGATCTTTAGCCTATCATTCTAGGCTCTTAATGATATGGAGCCTTCTTACTCTCTCTGCTACTTTATTTCATCCTACTCCTCTCTACATACTCTATGTTCCAGACAGAATAGGTCATTACTGTCCTTTGCACATGCTGCATTTGCCCTCCCCCTCCACAATTTTTTGCCTCTGTGCCTTTGATGAACACAATCCTTATTTGTGGAATCCTCTCTTAAAGCCCAGCTCAAATGCTTTTCCTCCTCACTGTTTGTTTTTTACCTGCCTTGACCCTCACATAAACCTTTGTTGTGGTTCTTAACATCTATCTGCAGCAAAGCTCTTTGTGTATTTAATGTAAGCCATGTGAAAGCAGGGATGGTTCTTGATCTGAACATTGTGTCTCCCTGAGTGGCTTCCACAGTGCTATACATATGATTCTTGCTGAACTGACTTCAGTTGCCATTTTTCCTGGGCAGTTTGGGCCTGAGGATCAAGGGGTGGGGCTTGGAATCACTTGCCCACTTCCTAGAGTGCATCTGGCTTTAAGGACCAGAAATTTTAATGGTACCATGGAAGGAACACTGGTTCAGGAGTCAGGATCTGGTTTCAAATCGTGCCTCTGATTCTAGCTGACTTATTGGGCAAGACATTTGACCTCTCTGGGCTTGAGTTTCCTCAGCTGTAATGTTGAAGGGACTGGACCAGGGCTCTGAGGTCCCCTCCTAGCTCTTAGTTTGTGGGCCTGTGAAGCTAGCTGAGTTGTAAAATGTGAAAATTATTGCCAAGATATCTGAAAATAGATATGGACAAGCATTGCCCAGACTAGGCAGGCCTGGGTGGGTTGTGATTAGCATCATCAGAAAGAGTAATTCCATCTCTGCAGTCACTGATCCATTGAAGTAGTAGGAGTTATTAATATGTATTGTGGGAAACCTGAAGATTTCTAAGCAGCTTATTTAGACAAGAAGGGGAAAAGGAATATTTCATTTTATGGGGAAGTTTCCATATTTTTTAAAATGGTATTAGCTGGCCTGAGTTAACTAGGTCACCAGAGATCACAGGCGACACCATCAGACTGGATTGAATGTCGGAGGCCTTTGTAGTCTCCCAGCCAGTGAGGCTTGGTCCTTTCCTTTTCCTGTAGGGTTCTTAGAGAGTTTATATTCCAATTTATTCTCCAGCTATGATCTTAGCAAGGATAAGGCTGGCTCAATTAAAACGGGTTGCAGGTAAATTGACACCCTATTAGGAGGGTGAGAATTTTTTTAAGGTGATACTAAGAGTTACCTGAACTTTCAGACCAAGGGAGTACAGAATTAGAAGAATTCAGCACCAGTTGCTTGTGGTGAAATGGTCTTTCTCTTACTGTTGATGGAAAGATGAGTAAGATTTATCTTTGAAATTGGTTTAAACTTTGCATAGTGTTATTAGTGAAGAAGGATTCCTCTGATGCCTCCCTGTGGCATGGAGGGGAGCCTCAGTTGTCAAAGACCTTCCCAGTAGCATCCTAGCTCTGGCAAGTTCCACCAAGCTAGAGAGCCTTTGAATTATGGGCCTGGCAGTAGACGTCTGCTAACTGTGGATCAGCCTGCAAACAGAGACATCCAGTAGCTAGCAGGTTGACTATTAGAAGACGATTAATTCTTTGGCCTTAGCAAACTGAAACAAAGAATACAAAATAGTCCTTTGTGGTACCTCTCACCACTGTAATGATTGTAGTGAGTGTTAAGGATAATATGGATTTTATCTTTCTTTTTTTCACATGTTTTATTGACGCTTTTTAAAAACATCATTATCACTTCCCAGTGATTCCTCCCATCCACCCTTATAAGGAATGAGTATACTCAGGCAAAACGAATCAACACATTGGCTATATCTGAAAATATATACCTCATTCTAGTCACTCAGCAAATATTTATTAAGTGTCTGCTATGTACTAGACCCTTGAGGTACTAGTACAGAGAATAAAGCAGTCCCTACTCACCAGAAGCTTACATTGTAATGGGGAAATACAATATGTGTAGATAAAGTATACACAGTCTTATGCTTGCATTGTAACAAAAGAGTAAACTGAGGCAGGTCTCTGAGCAAGATAACATTTATTATTGGCTACCTGTCAATAAATAGGTCATTGGCTTGCCTCCATTAATGCCAAAAACTCCAAGCAAAAGAGCAGTTTCCTTTATGTAGGTTTTGAGAAGGACAAAACAAAGAACAAGCAGGGTAATCATAAGATTAAAGGCAACATGATTGGTTACAGAGCTGAGGTGCCAGGAACAACCTGAGTGGTTGGAGGTTTAATCATAGGGGCTAGCAGGGACTTCCCTTCTCTCATGAGACCAAGAAGTACTCTTGGTTTGAGTTCTGGTGTGAGGTTCTGGCCCACACATAGCTTGGAGGAGTAAAGGTACCAGGTCCAAATCCCTTTCGTTCACATATATTCTTGTAGATCATTTAAACTCTTTGAGCAGGAAAGCTGGATTTTTAACTGTAAGCCATTACAGGCCAGCTGAACTAAGTTCAGAGACACAAGACTCATGACTTAAGCAATCACTGGACAAAAATCAATGAATTGTAAATAGGATCAATAAGAAAATATTACAGCCTTAATCTTTTCAACAGCATCCATATAAAATTTAATACAGCTATAGACTGAGGAGTTAAATATAAAGGAGGACACTAATAGTTGTGAGGAGTCAGGAAAAGCTTCATTTAGAAGAATACTGTTTTAGCTGCATCCTAAAGGGAAAGATGGACTCTGTGAGGCCCAGGTAAGGAGGGAGTGTATGGTGGCCAGGCATGTGTGATGACCAGTGCAAAGACTTGCAGATAGGATGGACTGTCACTTGTGAGGAACAAGAGAGAAGGCTGGTTTGGATCGATTGCTGAGTTTGGAAGGGAAAATAATCTCTAGAGAAGCCAGAAAGATTGGAGCCAAAGTGTATAGGACTTTCAGAGCTAAACAGAGTTGTTTGTTTTTGATCTTAGAGGCACTAGAGTCACTAGAGTTAATTAAGTAGGGAACTCATGGAATCACCTCTCCACCATGGGGTGGGAGACTTGCTTCACTATGATTTCTCAGAAGTCATGACATGGGTTATAGAGTTCTGAAACCTTTTAATGATTTTTTTATGTTACTGGGTTTTTATGCCATCTATAAAAATAACTATTAGGATTATATATGAGATCTCTTTCCACTGACAGGTGGGTTAATATTACTAAACCATTTGCATATTAACATTCTCATCATAAGTGAAATCAGAAGTTGTCAAGTTGCAGCTAAGGATTTCTCTTACTTTCCTTGGAGAAGCGAATGATGGAGTCAACATCATTGGTTTTATCATGCCACCAAAAGAACAAGAAGCATCCTTTTGGGTGGTACTTGGTCATAGCCTTGTGGTTTTCCTGATGAGTGTGGGCAAAGATTACCATAAAGATAATTGCAGCTTTTGTGCCAATATTCAGTACAGAGGATGAAGTGGTAGAGAATTCTTAAAGAAACTGTAAAGATCTCCAAATTAAAGTGTGTTTTGACATTCAATGACTTCATTTTGTAAGCAGGTCCAGGGAGGGCAGGGAAAAATAGGATGGAAAACATGGTTGGGGGAAGAAATGAGAAAATAGCTAAAGCTTTAGGATTATGGATTTATTGAAGCTAAAGAGAGACCTTAGAGGTCATCTTATTCCAATCCTCCTATTTTACATTTGAGGCAGCCAAGACCAGAGAAGTACTTCGGCATTCAGAAGTTTAACTATCTGGAACCATCTCATCTTTTCTGTCTTTTTTCTTACTATACTACCTGCTAAATACCCAAAGATCCAAACAAAGTTATTTGCCTTTCCTCTTATCTGGTTTGTACTTTCCTGCCTTTAGAGTCTTTGCTCACACTTTCCCAATATCTGGAATTTTCTCTACCTCCTCACATACTGAATTCTTGATTTATATTTTTTAAATTAATTTTTATCAATGAAAAATATCCATTCTTTCTTCTTTCTACCACCCCGATACCAGTTGAAAAAAGAAAAGCAGAACTTTTCTGATAACTGTGCATAGCCAAACAAATAGATTCCCACATTGATCATGTAAAAATACATATATATGTATGTATGTATGTATGTTATGTCCTTTACCCAGAGACTGTCATCTTTCAGGTTCCTAGCCGAGGTGGGCGGCATGCTTCAAAACTTCTCTGGAATCATGCTGGTTGTTGTATCGATCAGATCATTGTATTTTTAGGTCTTTCAAAGTTTTTGTTTTTAAAATATGCTTGTTCTTTAAGTAGTTCTCTTCATTCTGCATCAGTTCATGTAAATATTCCCAGGTTTCTCAGAAACTGTTCCTTTCATCATTTTTTCGTCCTGTTTTTTTAGCCGTTTCCCAGTTGATGGGCATCCTTTTTGTTTCTGGTTCTTTGCCACCACAGAAAAGGCCATTGTAAATATTTTTTATACATATAGGTCCTTTTCTTCTTTCTTTGATTTCTTTAGGCCTTGTAGTCTTCCTTATTTCTTTAAACCCTACTAATCTGCCTTCCCCAAGAAGTTTTCCATAATCTTCCCTTTTCCCCCACGCAGCAGTGATGTTTTACTGCTTAGACCTTATACAAAAATATTCAGCTTTTATTTTTCTGCTTTATATTTTTAAGACAGTTTTACTGTGGTTATTTAGCTTTGTGTCATATTTCCTTGCTACATTTCATTCCATAAAAGCAAGAACCAGGTCTTATGTTTCTTCATCATCTGGAATAAGGCACCTTACATAGCAGGCACCTGAATAGTATTTGCTTAATTTAACCATTTAAAGAATCATTCTGAGAAACACTTACGAGTATATACTCTTTCCACTAAGACAGCATTTAATCATATAGATTTCACCCTCAGTGACATGAGGTAGTTCTCTTCTGTCAGTGAAGAAAGAGTCATTGCTAGGATCTCAGAATGCCTAGTGGTTGTCCATGTTACTGCAAAAGAAGATCAAATGGAACAAGTTCTAAGGACTCTTGCTGTGCAAAGTGCTCCATGTGAGCTCACTGGCTGACCCAGGGAGAGTGGAGAAGGCAGGCAACAGATGATGAGAGCTGGTCTCTTCACAAGGCTGCCCTTGGGGAGAGCATTCAGCCAGCTCATGAGACTTACCTGAATATGACAATAGAATGCAACTCAACAGGAGAAGTAGGCTGCCCTTGAAAGCAGGAAGGCCAAGGCAGGAAATCAAGGTCAGACTAATAGCAAAGAATTCAGAAGACCTCTCCTCCAAAATGAGGGGAAACACTCTGGGGAAGGGAAAAGAGCATCGTCCTATTGCAGCAGAGAAGACTGAACACAGTGAAAGAAACACACTCCTACTGCACCTTGGACCATGAGGGAATGAATGTCATCTGCAAAATAAATACCTTAATACTCTGTTTCTTGAATCATAGTTAGGATTGAGCACTGCATCAGTCAAGAAGGTATTCTACCTGTGGTATGTAGTGACATAGCAGCAGCAATTGAATGCTCTCAACAGGCAATCATGTCACTAGACTTATGTGAAAACCAGGTTTATTATAAGAGAAATGAGCATGCATGTGGAACCCAAAAGGTTCCCAGTTTTTACAGAAGTTTACATTTTTATAATAGCATCTAAAAGGGACTAGGGGATACCAGGTAGAGGGCGTAACGTGGGAGGAGGATCTGTGTAGCAAAGGTGGGAAAAAGACAAGACCACTCCCCACAGGGAGGAGCAAGATGATGACAAAAGGCTCATTCTTTTCCCTTGAGAAAATATGAAGATAGGAAGTTCTCCTTCTCTGTAAAAGACCTGAGCTGCACAAGCATTATCACAGCTTGGCACAGAGTGATTCATGTCTTGCCTCCCAAGGACACACAAGGAATCCAGTTTGGGGTACAACAGTCAATTATGTCAATTTAGGGGGAGCTTCATCCTTGACACGTTCAGGACCTCCTGCATGCTTTGGGTCCAGTGTTTCTAGAAGATATGCCAACTCAAAAAGACAAGTTCAGGGACTCCTTAACAGCCCTTAACACCATGAAGTGAAAATGCCTAACTCATTTGCTAATGGCATTCTTCCTGCTTATGTCAAGGAGGGGAATACAAGGCACCTACAGACATGGTTCACCTTATCTCCCATATGGCTAGATTCCCCTGGCACAGAGACTGTTAAGGACTGCCTCATTCCTGTTTGAAAGGTAACCTGGA
The DNA here is from genome assembly GCA_028658325.1 of Potorous gilbertii. Taxonomy (NCBI): domain Eukaryota; kingdom Metazoa; phylum Chordata; class Mammalia; order Diprotodontia; family Potoroidae; genus Potorous; species Potorous gilbertii. The sequence continues at coordinate 233,349,572 of CM053772.1, read as the reverse complement.
AAACCTCAGATTTACAAAAAGAATTAGACAAGAACTGCACAGGCCGGGAAGGTTTGGAAGAATATGTTGTGAATATTTTCTAAACAAAGACTTAGAAGGTTCTGGATTTGGTGAGCACTGAGCATCATCTCAAAAAATGAAATTGATTTCCTCTTGGGAATGCAGTGGTTACTGATGGAGTCATTTCAGAATCCTATATAGTCAGAGCACTTAAGGCAAAAATGAAAATCAAAATTTAAAAAAGGGATGGATGAGAAGACAAGAGTTACAGTTATAATACTCCCCAAGAAACCTTACTTAAATAAGATGCTGAATATATTAAATTAGAAATGGGTAAAAGGATCCATTGACTGTGATTGTAATCATTGACTCTGATTATCATTGTGTCTTAGAGAAGACTATCATCTGAAGCAGCCAGAGACATTGAGCTTTCCATTGCCAGCCTTCTTTTACTATTCCCCTTCACATATTCAGCTTTAAAACTTGTCTCTGCACTTGATACATACTGTTTCCTCCTTCTGCTTATGCAGATCATTCTCCTTGTCTCCTCATCTCCCCTTTCAGCATCCTTCAAGGTTTAGCTCATTTGCTCTCTTCCATTTATTCCTCCCTGATCCCTCTGCTACCACAGAGCAGGGATTTGAGTGGGTGTTCAATAAATGTTAATTGAATTGAATTAAGTAAGATCATTTTGCCCACATTCAATTCAACAGACCTTTATTAAGCACTCACTGTGTGCAGTGTACTGTGTTAAAGCTGATGGCTGGGGGTGGGGGAGGAGGAGATGAATACAAGGTCCAGTTAATTGAGTCCTAAATTAGATGGGGTAGAAATTTGCATTGTCCCAGCTACCAGCATTCAGTTAGTAAAATGATTGCTTTTTTTAAATAGTTAATTTTTAATTTTCAGTATTCACTTTTATAAGATTTTGAGTTCTAAATTTTTACCCCCTCCGCCAGATGACATGCAGTCTGATTAAGGCTATACATGTATGATCATATTAAACTTATTAAACATTAGTTATGTAGTGAAAGAAGAATCAAAACAAAAGGAAAAATCATGAGAAAGAAAATAAAAAACAGCAAAAAAGAGAAAATAATTTGCTTCAGTCTGCATTCAGACTCCATAGTTTCCATCATGAGTCTTTTGGAATAGTCATAGATTGTTGCATTGCTCAGAAGGGCCAAATCTAGCAAAGCTGGTCATTGCACAGTGTTACTGTTACTGTGTACGATGTTCTTCTGGTTCTGCTCTCTTGACTCAGCATTAGTTCATGCAAGTCTTTCCAAGTTTTTCTGAAATAAAAGATTCATTTAAAAAAAAACCATTAAAAATTTCTTATTGATATCCTTTTTACATTACCAAATTTTCTTATGGGATGGCTCTCTAGCCATCCCATATAAAAGACAATATTTTAAAGACAAAAACAGAGGAAAAAATTAACAAGACATTCATTGGAAAAGTGAAAAAAAGTGCAACGTGTCATACCATGGACCTCCTAATAGTAGGAATAGACTGGGGGTGTCTTTTTCTTTCTCTCCTTTGGAACCATGTTTGGAAACATTACTTTTTCGAAGGTTGTGGAGGATCCCAAAATGGTAGTGTTTTAGAGTTGGAAGGCACTTCGACACCATCTCCCCTAATCCCTTCCTGTTATATGTGTGACCCCTGAGGCCCCATAACTCTAGAGAGCAAGTTCATACAGTTAGTTAATCTGAGAGATGGGATGAGGGCTCTGGGTTCAGGACCCTTGGTATCACACTGCCTTGAGTAAGAAACACTCTTTCTCACTTTTCCAGGCAGCTTCCAACCTCCAGAACATGTCCAGCAGACTGACCTGGCTGCCACACTAGCAGTGAGCCTTGGTTTGCCGATTCCAAAAAACAGTGTGGGGAGCCTGTTATTTCCGGTTGTAGAAGGAGCAACAATGAGAGAGCAGCTGAGGTTCCTGCACTTAAATTCAGTACAGCTCAGCAGATTGCTGCAAGAGAATGTGCCGATGTATGAGAAAGGCAAGTCACTCGTTTTCTCTCTCAGGAGCTGCCCTTCCCTCTGAGCACTTAGACGTTTTCGTAATGTATTTTTTTTTCTTATGAGGCCCAGGGAATAGAAATGAGACATAGTCACTCGTTTTCCTGTGTGCAAATGCTGCTTCTGCCTTCTTTTTGCTAAACTGCCATGTTCACTATCAGCAAAATTTGTGCATTAGATTATCTGCATCAGGGTCACTTCTGAGAAGGTTTTATCAGACCTTCTTTTTCTCCCTGTGACACTTAATGTGAGTTGGCTGGCAGTGTTTAGGGAATAACCAAATGGAAAATGAATTCTTCTATGCCTATTAAAGTAGTTTGCTACTGTTAGAGTGGACAAGGCATATTGTAGCAATTTTTAAACTTTATTACTGATAAGCACTAAATAGAGAAAAGGAATAGAAGTTAGTGGAGACAAAGTATAGGGAAAAAAGGGTGAGGGGAAGGGGAACTTGTCTGTAGAGAAGAGTGAGTCAGTTGGAAGAAAAGAAGGTTGCTCCTATTAGGGTCATTTTTTTTGTTCTTAAGTATTTAGAAACGTTTGAATCCTACCAGTAATCTGTGATATGAAAGATGTAGAGATAGTAGACCGAATTTAAAAACATATAACTGGAGTCACCAAGGTGAAAATATAAATCACTGATATGACTAGTAAATCTTGCTAGACATACTCAATATTTTTGTTAGTGTGATAGCATTTATTTCAAAGCCCTGGGATTGATTAGGATTCAAGAGTCTTAGGTAAAAGCTCACAGTTATCCTGGATATTAGGACAAGTTTCTAGTCTTCAGTCCATGGTTCTTGAAAGTAGATCTGCTCCTTTGCTTCCTGCAAAAAGTGAGCTGGGGAGCCGCCCTGGCTCCCAGAGTTCACATGTCTTGGAGTAATTTTAGACTGTTAAAACTTCACTAAAACTTTTGGGACACCCTGTATAATAGATAATTACCTCTAATTGGTCCCTCTATAAGAAAGCACCACAGTTCTATTGGTGCATTTTGTCTGGTGGGAGTAATTGTGTAGGGAGTTAAACTTAGCCCTTACTTTTTAGAATTTGACCAAACTGATCCCAACTAGTGTTGACTGACAACTACGCCAACCCAAAGAGAGTGGTACAGCTCCTGTCTTTGACCTGACTTCATTTAAGAGTTTAATCAGTGACTTGGAGGAAGGAAGTATAGATGTCAGCTTTGCAGGTAGTACAAATACAAAAGATACCTAATACATTAAGTAATAGAATTTGGATTCAAGGAGATATCAACAGACTGGAGCAGGGGATTGAATCTAATGAGACACATTTTAATAGCAGTAAAAGGGAAAGGGGGAGCTCTACCACCAAAACCTTCTTGTGGAGCCTAGTTGTGGTGTGGAGGTGATGGTTCTTGAAGTCTGGGCTAGGAGAGCACAAGTTTTGCCATGAGTACCCCAGGGCCTGGCACTCATGTGTCAGGTTGGCTAAGTCCAGAGAGATAACTTTTGCAGGTTGGCTGAAAGATGATGAAATTTTTAGCCATCATGACTCTTGGGGATCTGTTGAGTCATAGATGAGTAGCATCTCTGCACTTATGTACCTGTAGGAGTACCTGTACTAGTGAAATCACAGGTCAATGAAATGATTAAAATGTGGATGATAAACTCAAATGTACTTGAGTTCATATTATACAGTACATAAGTACAAGGTTGGGGAGATGTGACTTATTTTAGGAATGCTGAGACAAGCTGAAGCAGGCCCAAACAGTGTGAACAACATGGTAGAGGAACTTGAAATTATGCCATATGAATATTCGTTGAAGGAATTGGAACTCTCTACCTAGAGAAAAGGAGACATAAAATGGACATGATAGTTGACTTCAAATATTTGAAAGGTTTGCATAAAAGGTGGCATTAAACTTGATCTGGTTTCTATCAGTGGGCAGAAGTAGGACCAAAAGGATTTTATTTCAGTCATTTCACTCCTAACCATTAGATGTGCCCAATATGGAATTAGGCTGCCTTGGAATATAATGGAAATACTCAAGTGGAGACAGGTTAATCACTTGTCAGGAATGTCTTAGAAGGAATTGGCACTTGTGGGATTTTGCCTAAGTGACCCCTGAGTTCCCTTCTATCCAAAATTAGGTGATTTCTACGTGGAGTGACAGAATCAGGAACCCAAAGGTCTTAGAAAGTTAGAGCAAGTGATGGGCAGATGCTAACAGAATTAAGTTTAATAACATCTAATGTAAAATCTTCAGTTTAAGTTCAGAGTTTCTGTATAAGCACAGGACAGGGAAAGATGACAGGAAAATACCTGACTGTTTTTATCACTGCAACCTTAAGATAACACAGCAATTTGATATCTTTCAGAAAAGCTAACATAATCTTAGACTGCATTAGTAGAAGCTTAGCATTCTGAGTGGGGAAAGTATTTGTCCCACTATCCACTGCCTGGGTCAGAGCTGAAATATTGTGTCCATTTTTGAGGACCACATTTTAAGATGTTGACAAACTATAGTGGATAGTGATCAGTGTGGTGGCAGAGGCTTAAAACCTAACAATGAATGTTGGCTGAAAGAACTAGGAATTTTTGTTCTAGAGAAGATGTGTGTGTTCGTCCTTCATTATCAAAGAGGACCATGCCATCAGAGAAATAATGTCATGACTTGCACTTGACTGTGCAGGTCACCAACCTCACTTCTCCTCCAGAGCCATCTGAATCCAGTGACCAAATATATTCATTAGGATGGCTGGAGATGACCCAGGATGAGGCCCTTGGGGTCAAGTGACTTCCCCAAGGTCACACAACTAGTGAGTGTCAGGTGTCTGAGGTGAGATTTGAACTCAGGTTCTCCTGACTCTTGCACTGATGCTCTATCTACTGCACCACCTAGCCTAGAAAAGATAGAATTAAAGACTAAGTATGAGAATTGTCTACAGGTGCTTGAATCCTACACATGTGGGACATATAAATTTGTTCTAATTGAGAAAACCAAAATCAATGGGTAGAAGTTCTGTGGGTATAGATTTCGGCTTGGTCTTGGGAAGGTATTTCTTATTCATTGCCCCTTAATGGTTTTGGTTTTTTTTTTTTAATATGGAGGCACATTCACCATTATTTAACAGATTCAGGCACAGGCTGGATGTCAGATTGTTGAGGATTTCTATTTAGACAGGAGATTGGATTGGATACCTTTAGGTCATTTCAAACTGAGATTTTCTCAGCTTCAGTGGTAGTTAGTGGAGCATCATCATTCTTTTTAGACTACAGAAATGGAAACACTTCCAACTTCCAGAGGTGTAAAACGTCTATCATAGCATGTGGAAACCTGTCTTCTTAATAAGTTTATAAAAAGCGTGCACCAATAAGGAAAAGAGAAGCATCTACCTCGTAGGGTTGCTGTGAAGGTTGCTACCTCATATAAATGAGATATTTATAAAAGTGATTAGTCGGTACCATATAAATGTTTATTTCTTTTTCCCTCTCCCCTTCCTTTCCCCTCCTTTCCTCCAAAATCAGAGGTTACTAAAATGTGTTTCTCCATTTGTGCAATTTATTTTCAATGAGATTAACACCTTTTGTTCTGGATTACCATGGGAAGTAATGAGCTCCCTGTCATCGGATGTACTCCTGAAGAGACTGGATAAGCACTCGTTGAAGATGTTGTAGGAAGGGATTGATGATGGATTCTATGACTTCTGAGGTTTCTTCCAACTCTGAGGTTCTTTGTTGAGCTCTACACTATTGGGGACTTTTTAGATATACCTTTATTGGCGGGAAGAGCATTCACTGGGAAAATACTAAAACTAACGTATTTACTTTGGCCCTTTTTTTGCAGAGATGTCTTAGGTTTTCATTATGTATGTTTCCATTAAACAACATGAAATATCAGTTTTTTAAATGACTTTTCCAGTTGTCATATGTAAGAGTTTGAAGATATTATAATAATATCACAATATAATTATAATTTTTTTAAAAACTTTTTTGTCTTCTCTTGTTAGATCCTGGATTTCAGCAGTTTAAAGTGACAGAAAAGTTGCATGGAAATTGGATCAAACTCTATTTGGAGGGAAATCATTCAGAAATCCTTTTAAACCTTGGCAGAAAAGTTCTTAAGCAGTATTTAAATGCTTTGAAGACCCTGAGTATGTCACTGAGCAAACAAGTAGCCCAATATGATATGTACTCAATGATGGTTGGGACTGTCATAGTCTTGGAGGTATGAATTGTTATTTGCTAATATTATGGCCATAGCAGCATTGTATAGCTGTGCTTTGGGTTTCTCCCAGATCCTTTGTCTTCCTCTGTAGCGCTCCTCCAGTACCTCATCATAGTATGGAAAGGTGCCAGCTATCAAAAGGCACCAGCACCGTGTATTCTCTGACAGGTTCTTTGAAACTGGAGCATCTTTGAGTGCAGACCCTGCCACAGGCTGTGTCTACTCTCCATGAACCAGCCTAGCTAATCTTGGAAAGGTGAATCTTCATCAGAGTTTGACCATAAGGTGATTAAGACTGCTCACTGAGATGTGTAGTAGCTGCGTGGATGAAATCACTTACTGATGACATATTAAAGAATCATCCTTGTTTGTCCTTTAAAACATGAGAAACCAGCCTTTTTCCAGTTTCTGGGCCTTGCCCTTGGCTTTCAGAGCTGATACTCTGGGCATGAGTAAGGTGCCAAGTGATTGCCTTTGACCTGGTTACTTGTTGAGATGAGGGAAGGAGGTTGGCAGACTGTTGCTCCTAACTGACTTGTCCTCCTTAACTTACTAGCTACCAGTGCTTGCTGGTGCTGAAAGAAACAAGTCGTGCATCATTATAGTTCTTTGTAAATCACATTTGAGAAACATCATTTGGTTCCATTGGTTCTCTCTGTCAAGTAATATGTACATGCTGGAGTAAACAAGTGCACTAGAAGTACATTATCTATTTTAAATAGAACTTTTCTAAAATCTAGAAATTAGTGCATGATGATGCTTTTGCAATTTTCTGTTCTAGGTTCTGATTCTGCTTTTGCTCAGCACCCCGAAAGCCTTGTGCCAGAAGGCTGAGTTTGAGATTCCACTGTCATCTTCCTTGTTTTCTTTACTCTTCTACTTGATGGTCCTTGTCCTCTCTGCGGTCCATGTCATCGTGTGTACGTCAGCTGAGAGCTCATGTTACTTCTGTAACATCTCTTGGCTGATGGCCGTTGGGGTGATGATGTTGATTTCTGCACTTCTCTGTGTGATCTTGTCTCTTCTCACAAATACATTTGAGAGCATCAGACTTCCCGCTAAGGTGAGATGTATTCCTTTTTTGTTTTTTTTTTAGGATTGATATTATTGGTTTTTGAATCACGGTCATTGCCAGGTATACTCTCCTCTAGTTACTTTTGCCTTCCTCCAGCCAGCAGGTTTTCCCATAATGAAGCAAAGTTGATCAGCTCAACCACATTTGGCAGCATGTGAATTGAAGCATTTGCCTCAGGTTGAGTTCAGGAAGAGGAAGGAGTCTGATAATTACCCAGGTTGAAACCTAAGAGAAACAGATATTTGGACGATAGAAACTGGTTTAAGGAAACAAGTGATGAGTTTAGTTTGATCATATTGCTTTTGAGGTGATAGTGAGACACCCAAGTAGAAATATCTGGCAAGTAGTTGTTAAAGTGATCCTTGAAACTGTGAGAATGAATGAGAGATTAGGATAAACAGAGAGAAGCGTTGGAGAAAATCTGTCTTTATTGATAAAATGTCAAACTCTGATAACATTGTTTTGCATACATTAATGTACAAGAGTTTGACTGAAACTGTGTCTGAAAAGGATTGTAAATGGGAGTGTACTTTAGTCTAGATTCAGGTTCCACAGATAAAAGATTATGAAAGGAGAACTGGCCTAGGAAGTTATGGGGTCTCTGCTTAGCCATACGAAAAGCCTTTGACCAATGGCATGTCATTTAACTCTTCTTGGGCCTTATTTCCTTCTCTGTAAAATAAGGGGGTTGGACAAAGTGATCTCTAACATTTCTTCCAGCTCTGACATTCAGTGGTTTTGTGTTAGATTATCTTCTCTTATTTACAGAGGACTGACTAAGCAAAAAAGGACCTAACAATTAAAATTTCTAATAATTAAAGCGCAACAAAAGTGGAATGACCCACCTTCAGAAGGGGTGGATTTCCCTTCCTTAGAATTCTTCAAGTAGAAGCTGGATCATTCATTTTGGGGTATGGATGGGTTGGAGTAGATTGCCCCTGAAATCTTCCCCAAACCTCCAGTTCTGTGATTATGCAGCCTATTCACATCTTAGGTGACTGTGACTTCATTATCTTTTTATCTGTTGTGTATGGAAAGGTGCTGACCTTTCTTAAAGAAAGGAGCTGAATTGTGTACTTTCTTGGAGCTTCTAGACCTTTAGAGTTCTTTGACTTATCCCCAGACTACTCAGGCTTTTTCTTTCTGACCAAAACAAAGCACTGTATGATGGCCCTGGGACTTGGGCCATTTTAGGGGATGTATGCTTCCTGTGATTGATCATTGACATGAAAGAAAGAAACTAGCTGGAGGCCATGTTCAGCTAGCCTTAAAGAACTCCTGTTTTGTCTGTGAGCAGTGAGAGATCCAGGAGGGTGTAGTGGAAAGAACACAGAACTTAAGCAGCAAGAGCTCTTGAACATAGAGTGCTTTAATTTTGCAAAGCACTGAGGTAGGTAGTTCAGATAATATGATGTCTATTTTAGACATTAGAAAACAAGTGCAGAGAGGTGGACTTTCTTACGCATGATCACATAATGAATACAGGTTTCCTGACTGCAAGCCAGGTACCACTCTGCCTTCCTGACTTGAAGCCTGGCTTCAGATCTCACCTCTAGTGCTAACCAGCTCTGTGACAATATTCAGATCACATTTTCTGAGCCTATCTCCATGTCTATAATGTCTGTAGAATCTCCCTCAAAGGGTTACTGTGAGAACCAACTGAAATGTTGCATGTGAAATAGTTTATAAACCTTAAAATGCAATATATATATACATACGTGCATATATACACACATGCATATGTATGTGTATATATGTATGTATGTATGTATGTATTGTTATTTCTTTTTGTGTCCCTGTTAATAAACTCACTTCCCTCATGCTGTGGGAGAAAGCGTGTTACTATGAATACTGGAGATGGATCATTTTCCATGTTCTCTTAGACTAGTCTTATTATCCCCAGCCTTGTTCAGGGGAGGGAAGATCTGTCCCTATCACTTTGCTCCCTCTTAAAGACATTGGGAGCAAACAGTATCTCTCTTGAGATCAGCGGAGACATAAAATGTCCAATCTTACTCCTTTTCCCTTCTCTTGACCCTAGACCTTACCTGATCTCAGCAACGGGACCGGGGTTGTCTAAGGACAAGGGTTCAGTGTATTATCTCTCTGGATGTATCAGAGAAGGGACAGCTCTGCTGCCATTATCTCAGCACCTACATAGACTGGAGAATTGAACTTTGTGCTGGGGATGTGACATTTAACATTTTTTAAATGGAATTACTTTATATATAAAACAATGTTGATTTTGATATTCCTTTTCAGTAGAATGTAGGTTGTCCAAAAGTTAGGGGACATTGACAGTCCATGGAAAATTAGAAACACTGTGTATTCTGATTATCTTTAGTCCACTGCATGATCCACATTTTTTCCCCTCCTTTTATAAATGAAGGGAAAGAACCAATTCTTGCTTTTTGTTCTAAACAAGATTAGTAAGGGAAAACCTCAAGTCTCTAATGTCAGATGTTAAATGAAGTAGAGAATTGAGGCAATTATCTGAATATTTCAGGCTCTGTCCAAATTACTTTCATCTGAGATAGCTAAGTAATTCATGGCCTTTATGCTGTAGCCAAACTGGACTACCGGTTGTACCTGCCTCTGTTCATTTACACAAACTGCCTCCATGCCTACAATGCTCTTCCAGAGAATACCGGAAAATAGTATGGCAGAAACTAGGCATAGACCAGCATCTTATGCTGTATACCAAGATAAAGTCAAAGTGGGTACATGATTTAAACATAAAGGGTGATACCATAAATAAATTAGGAGAACAGAGAAGAAAAACGGAGAAAAAAGTCTGTCAGATTTATGGAGGAGGGAAGAATTTATGAGAATATTATGAAATGCAAAATGGATAATTTTAATTACATTAAATTTAAAAGGTTTTGCACAGGCAAAACCAGTGCAACCAAGATTAGAAGGAAAGTAGAAAGCTGGGAAACAATTTTCACTGCCAGTGTTTCTGATAAAGGTCTCATTTCTAAAATATATAGAGAACTGAATTAAATTTATAAGAATACAAGCCATTCCCCAATTGATAAATAGTCAAGGGATATGAATAAGCAGTTTTCAAATGAAGAAATGAAAAATCATCATGAAAAAATACTCTAAACCATTATTGATTAGAGAAATGTGAATTAGAACAACTCTGTGGTACCACTTCACCCCTATCAGATTGGCTAATATGAGGAAAGGAAAATGATAAATGTTGGAAATGTGGGGAAATTGGAACACTAATGAATTGTTCATGGAGTTGTGAACCAATCCAGCCATTCTGGAGAGCAATTTGGAACTGTGCCCAAGGGGCCATAAAGCGGTATACCCTTTGATCCAGCAACACTACCACCAGCTCTGTATCCCAAAGAGATGAAAAAAAGAAAGGGAAAAGGACCCATATGTACAAAAATGTTTATAGCAGCTCTTTTTTTCTGTCAAAGAATTGGAAATTGAGGGGATGCCCATCATTGGAGAATGGCTGAACAAGTTGTAGTAGATGAATGCAATGGAATGCGATTTTTCTATAAAAAATGACGAGCAGGCAGACTTCAGAAAAACCTGGGAAGACTTACATGAATTGATGCTGAGTGAAGTGAGCAAAAGCAGGATAACACTGTACAGAGTAACAGCAGTATTGTGAGATGCCCAGCTTTGATAGACTTGGCTCTTCTCAGCAACAATTCCGAAAGATTCATGATGGAAAAGGCCATCCACATCCAGAGAAAGACCTGTGGAGTTTGGATGCAGACTGAAGCATACTTTTCTCACTTTTTGTTGTTTTTTTCTTTTTTCATGGTTTTTCCCTTTTGTTCTGATTGTTCTTTTATAATGTGATTAATGTGGAAATATGTTTAATATGGTTGTACATGTATAACCTATATCAGATTACTTGCTTTCTTGGAGGGGAAAGGAAGGAAAGGAGGGAGGAAAAAATTGGATCTCAGAATCTTATAAAAGTGAATGTTGAAAACTGTCTTTACATGTAATTGAAAAAAATACTATTAAGTGAGAAAAAAATAAAGTACATTGGGAAGTGGAGGAAGAAAAAAAAGAATGCTCTCCTAGAATCCTTATTGTTTTTCAGGACATGGCTCCACATGCCACTTCTTTGGTGAATAAAGCATTCTGTGTAACACTGCCTCATGTGTGACGCTTCCCTCCAGTTAGTGCTTTCTCCTTCAAATTACCCTGTATTTACTTACCTCTGTGCAGATTGACCCCTTGTCTTTTTCCTTACCTCTCCCCTACTTCTCCCCTTCCCCACACGTAAGGCACTTGAGGACAAGAATTGTTTAATTTTTGTTGTTGAATTCATGTCTTTCCCATTTTAGACATTAAATAAATATTTGTGGAATTGAACGGAAAAATTCAAGTAAAAGTGAAGGTTTGCTCCTGTCTCCTAGATGGTTTTACTTTACTTTGGTCATGTAAACTTTATTTATGGTTGAAGTAACTTTTGAAAAACATTTTTATTTATTTCTTTTGTTTTTATATCAGTTTCAATTCCAAATACAAACCTACCTCTTTCCTACCCAGAAAAAACTGACCCCTTACCTCAGTTTAACAGTGTATTCAGCGTTCTATACCCATAGGCTCCCACCTTTGCTAAGTTATATATTCTTTTTTTTTTTGTAGTTTAGTTTTTATTTCATAATCATAAACTTAACTCTGTGGTCTATCGAGACTTGTGGAATGAAAAAGGAAATGAAATCCAAAGAGAAATTGTAGCAAGTGAGAGCACAAGGATTGCAGAATATAAAAGCAGATGGTTTGAGTGGTGCTCTCTCTAGCTACAGAGGAGTGGTTTGATGGTTAAAACAAAAAAACTTATGAGCATTGTCCACAGTCAGCGATAGTGATCTTGCTGGTCTTGCCATCCTGATAACTGAAAGACTCCGTGGCTTCCACAGCATTTCATGCCTTCTTTCACTTGACCAAAGACCACACGCTTGCCATCCAACTGATCGGTCTTAGCAATACAGATGAAAAACTGGGAGCCATTTGTGTTGGATCCAGCTTTTGCCATGGACAAGATTCCAGGACTAGCCAGTATGCTTCAGAATGAAGTTCTCATCAGCAAATTTCTCCCCATAGATGGACTTGCTACCAGTACCATTATGGCATGTCAAGTCACCAGTCTGGCACATGAACCCAGGAATGATTCTGTGGAAGCAGAATTCCTTGTAACCAAATCCCTTCTCTCTAGTGCTCAGAGGATGAAAGTTTTCTGCTGTCTTTGGAAACTTGTCTGGAAGGATCTCGAAAGTAATCAGACCCAGGGGCTCATTATTGACAGCACGCGTTGGTGCTGGCCATGGCCACAGATGTCCGGGCTTGGTGCTGTAGTAGAGAAAGAGGCTGAGGGGATCGGTGTCCAACAGATGAAACCAAGAGAAGGACTCCCAGTGTCAGTGTCTGCAAAGCTGCTCAATTATATTTTCAACAACATTGCTACTTCTCTCTCCCTTGGAAGTATTGATTTTTTCAAGTTTTACTTTAAGTGTAAGATACCTTGAGTTCAGTATCACTAAAGGCCCAGTCTTGCAGCATTGACTTAACAATAATAGAAATAACCTTCTTGGGAAAAAATGGTGGAAAATCCAAAGAGAAATGTAACCACAGTTTTCCTGTGTTTTTTTTAATGGTCTTTTTAGGGGAAGCGTAAGTGTATAAGGCAAGTGAATAAGTGTATGATACATGTAAAATAGGCTTAGTGTTCTTCTCATGATCGTTCACATTGGCCCATTTCTTTTCACAGAATCAAGCTGCCTCCAGTTCTAGCTGGTCGGGATTAGACCTGCTTATTTTATTTGGAACTCTGGGCCACGTTTTGAGTTTGGGTGCAAGCAGCTTTATAGAAGAAGAACACCAAACTTGGTATTTTCTTATCAATACTCTCTGTCTAGCACTGGGCCATGAAATATGTAGAAACCACTTTCTTGGGAAGGACTTTGATCATAATTTAGCTTTGGAAGGAGATTTTCAAAGAGATACTAAGAAGGTTTTACACTGCACAAATGACTTTGCGGATGTTTCAGAATACAATAAAATGCACAAGATGTCTTCTTTGGAATTACCCGAAGGCTATGAAAAGTGGTTGGGATTGGCCAGTCCATGGCTTATACTGATTTGCTGTAGACTACTCCGCTCCTTAAATCAGACAGGAGTTCAGTGGGCCCATCGACCTGACTTTGGCCACTGGCTGACCAGGTAAGAATGCGAAGTGTTAAATTCTTTTGCTCTTGAATTATTGTTTTCTTTAAAGTGAAAAGTTCCTTGATATTTTTTACATTCTTTATTTCAGAGCTTCACACTGATATCAAAAGTATTGAAAATTAGAGGAGGTGAAAGAGCATCCCTTAGTCTGTAATATTAGGGGACAAAACCATCCTGAGTGCTAACCTCTTAGTACTAGCTTTGCCTACACTGGGTTCGTCATTACTCTCCAAATTTTATAATGCTAAGTTTAAGTAAGATGTTGTTTTTTCAATAAACGTGTTCCCAGTGACTAATTTTGGATGAAGATTTCTGATGATTAATTAGTCACCAAGCGTTTTTGTGCTAGGCAGTGGAGACAGAAGTAAGAACATGCCCTGCTCTCCAGGAGCTTATATTTTAACATGGGAAACAACATTTGTGTGTGTAGATACAGATATATGTCTGTCTACATATGTCTACATATATACCCATATCTGTCTGTCTTTCTATCTATTTTGGGAGGGATACAGAGCACACGTTTATATTGATCTTGAAAATTTACAAACCTTTACATGTATAATTTCATCCTTATAGCATCTCTCTCAGGTAGGTAGTATATTATCCATACTTTACAAATAAAGCAGCTGAAACGTAGAGGAGATAAATGATTTGTTTAGTCATTTAGCTAGTCAGTGTTTAGTGCAGGAGCTGACTTCAGATCTTTGTGATTCCATGTCCAGCTCTCTGTCTGTCATGTTACAAGGCCTCACTGCTACTGTCTGTGCAACCCATACAGAGGAGATGAACAGCGACCTTAGATGGGAAAGTCCTAGGAGCTGGGATGACCAGGCAAGGCTCCTGTAAAAAGTAGTATTTGAATTTAGTTCTGAAGGAAGTCAGGCATTTTAAGGGCAGCCATGAGGAAGAGCAACAGTTTTGGCATAGAGGCCGGGTAGTGGAGCATTGTGTGTGAGTTGTAGCAAATAGGCCAACTTGACTGACCATAGAGCAGGTGAGTGGAAGGGAGTCATGTAAGGCTGCTGTGCCAGGAAGGGACCAGATCAGGCATGACTTTAAGTACCAAGGGAGTTTGTATTTAATTTCAGAGATAAGAGGGAGCCATTTAATGGCCATGTTCAGTCAGCATCCTTCTTGGTTTCTCTCTATCATTTGGCATTTTGGTCACCTACTCCTCCTAGATACTCTCTCCTCCTGGAGTTTCAAGATCCTGCTCTTTCCTGGTTTTCTTCTTGCATGTCTACCCTCTGTCCATCCAGTCTCTTTTGTGGGTTCATTATCTGTAGCCCACCTTTGATTTGTGCTTGTACTACTATGCTTATATCCCTTGCTATGTTCTCCTTCTTGATGACCTTCATTCCTAAGGGTTCAGTTATCATGTCAGTATGGATAACGGGGCAGTTAGATGGTGCAGAGGATACAGTGCCGGGTCTAAAGTTGGGAATACTTCTCTTCCCTGCCTCGGACCCTCACTAGCTGTATGACTTGGGCAAGGCGTTTAACCCTGCTTGACTCAGTTTCTTCATCTGTAAAACACAATGGCAAACAACTCTAAAATCTTTGTCAAGAAAACCCCCAGTGGAATCACAAAAAGCTGTTCATGACTGTAAAACAACTGGATGACAACCGCAATGATAGTGCAGATGGCTCCCACATCTACATATGCAACCCCAGGTTCTCTCCTGAGCTCCAGTCTTACATTATGAATTGCCTATTAGACGTTTCCAGCTGGATGTCCTGCAGGCATCTTAAACTCTTCATGTTAAAATGGAACCATTGTCTTCCCTCCATCTTCAACCCTTCCTGATTACAGGCTTCACTGTTCTATCTAAGGGCACCACCGTTCATGTAGTTGCCCAAGTTCAAACCTCAGATTCATCCTCATTTCTTCCCTTTCCCTCACCGCCTCCCCCCACCCCCATATACAGTCAGTCGCCAAGGCTCTGTAATTTGCCTCCACCACCTCTCTCAAATCCATCTCCTTTTTTCTGCTCATCCGACCATCACTTTATTTCTTCATCATTTTCATGTGGACTTCTGCAGTAGCCTGTTTGTTTTTCCTGTCCCCATTCTCTCATCTCTTCTGTCTATCCTCCACATGGCTGTCAGGTTGAGACTTTTGAAGCATGTCTGACCTTGTCATTTACCTGTTTGGAAGCTCCAGTGGCTTCCATTTGAATGGAACATCAAGTATAAATTCCTCCTAATATCTAATAGTATAACTTACTGTATGCCCGGCATCCTGCTAAGCAGACTATTATCTCTCAACAGCCCTTGGAGGTAGGTGCTTTCCTTATCATTCCCATTTTATGGATGAGGAAACTGAGGCAAACAGTTTGAATGTCCTGCCCAGGGTCACACAGTAAGGATCTGAGACTGTAATAGAACTCAGGTCCTCTTGACTCAAGGTCTGCTTCTCAGTGCCCTGTGCCACCTTACTGCCCCAGTGCCCCAAACCTTGACAATTTGACAGCAGTCGCTCTCTCACCTTGTACATTATTTTCCTTGCATTTTGTATCCCAGTCAAGCTGGCCCGCTGCCATTCCTTTATGTGACTTTGGTGCTCTTTCTGAGCTTGCCATAGGCCATCCCCACTCCCTGGAATGTAAGCTTTTCTCGTCTCAGACAGTTTGAAACCCAAGTAATTCATGTCACCTCCTGCAGGAGACTTGTTCCTTTTTGTCCCTGTTTGCTAGATACCTCAAGTTGTAAAATTACTTTGTATAATGTGTACACATGAACTTGAACTGCGCAGACACACACGTTGTATTGTCTTGTCTGTGTTCATATTTCCTTCCAGTAGAGTTTCCAACACTATGGTAGGGCAAGGACTGTTAGATTTTTGTTTTTGTATTCCCAGCATCTTCTGCAATCCTAGGAAGTACATGAGGTGCTTAATAATTGTTTGGTAATGAATGTGGACTAAACCTCCATTAATAATAGTATTCATTATGCTGAGACCTCTTTGACTTCTTTGGGATCATCTGAGCTGTCTTCCTGGGTCATTTGGGAACATAATGGACATGGCCTTTGTAGCACTTGTGCCTAGAGCCATGTAGGGCACATGGTTGTTGGCTAACTGACTCTGGAATGAGCTAACAAAGGCCTTTTGTTTCATTAGGTCATTAATGAGATCCTAGGGCACAAATGAAGATAATTACATCGTTGGTTGTGGAAAACTCAGTGAAGGATTTAGTTGGCAATTTAGACAGCATAAGGGGTGCTTTAGAAAATGAAAGGCTGGCCTAGGGAGGTGTGCAAGAATAGGGAGTCAAGGAGAATGGGGCTACTGTTGCCTAATCCTGTTCCCCCATTTCTGAGTATGAACAAACCCCTCTGGACTATCTTTCCTAGGTCTCCCTTCCTCTTCCTTTTCTGTCCTTTCTCTCTCTCTCTCTCTCTCTCTCTCTCTCTCTCTCTCTCTCTCTCTCTCTCTCTCTCTCTTCATCCCATCTGAAGATATTTATGAGTTGGGAATGAGAATGATAACCAGAGCTGGTGATAATCTGGTTATTCAGGTCTTCATAATTTTCCACCCTCTCAGTCTCCCTTCTTACATAAGAGAGAGAGAGAGACTAGGAAGTAGTAAGGGTTAAGGGTGGGTAGGAGCAAGGTTAACATGGTCATCATGGAATGATTTTCACTTTGTGGTGTCCTGAACAAATTAACACAGATCCCCAGTGGGTACAAAGACCAGACAATCCAGGTTTTTTGATATATACCCATAGTGAACTGGTGTCCCATGATTCTGGGAGCTTCATCGCTAAGGAAACTAGAAACCACTCAAATCTGATTTACAGAATTTTATTTGATAATAGTAAGATATAACTGGCAAAATAATTAGTAGTACCACTCATCTGTAGTGTAGCAAGCTGAGATATAGAATAAATGCCATATTTTCTTGGAGTCTTCCTATTTGTAATAATTATATATATGTAAAATACAAAAACATACGCATACACTGAGGTTTCATTCTTTATACTTACATTGATAGCACCTAACACAGTGTCTGGCACATAGAAGCTTGATAGTTTTGTATACAAGAACATAACTGTCATTTATATCACAGGGGAAAAAATTATATTAAGCAACTTCAGATTACCAAGTAACAACAAGCTTTTGGAGCCTGACTTGTCCATAAAGACTGGAGATGCTATTGATAAAAGTTTTTATTGTTTCTGCTGAGACCATATAAGCTCTGAGGTTCATTATCCCAACTCCCACTCCTATAGACCAGTGTGAAGTCCTTTGTATCTTTCCCTCTAGGTTCCAGGGGTACCCCTAAAGAGCTAAAGGAGATTAATGCCATTGTTTTTTAACCTCCATTAGCACTTAAAAGTGCTTCCCCCCAAGATCATCAGTTGAATCATTTAATCAGTCCCAAGATTTATCAGTTGAACCATTTAGTCAGCCAGCCTTAAAGTGTTTTAAGAAAACAGTATTTATGAAGGTAGTCCAATAAACTGTCATTAACAGAAATCTGTGTCACATATTTTCACAAGTACTTGCAGTCCCAGGAATGGTGGACTCAAGCTTATTAGAGCACTTGTAGCATAGAAGTGACCCACTGTTCTTGGTTTCTGGAAGTCATCCCTTTCATGGGGTGCTCAAGAAGCATGGTGAATCTTCTATACCTGATTTTTCCTTGGCTCCAACAAACTACTGCTGGCCTAGGGGAAATACTAGGATGATGGGCAGATGGTAAATCCAAAATCTCCTGAACTCTTCGGAGTGTGCAGGTTTCTTTTCCAGTCAGAATAAGAGGCAAGAGAGGAGAGGCCTATGCCAAGGTTGGAGTTGAAATCTTTCTTCTCTCATCACCAATTGATTCTACTTCAGGGTTTAATGAATGAAACTCTTGTTCCAATTTTTGATGATTTTTCTAAAGAAAAGAGTTTCCCTTATTTTTTTTATTATTTATTGTGTTATACAAATATTTTATTAAGGAAATAGTGAACAGAAATATGATTGTGTTTTTGGATATTGTTATTTGAGCAGAAAATCTAAAACAATTTATTGAAAATATTGAATATTGAAAAGTAAGAAAACATTTTAAATGTGTGTCTTAGCCACTAACATGCTACCGTTTCTTAGAAATGTGGTAATTAGGTTATGCTTGGCAGTAATTTGTGGCATTTTCTGTTTCATTACAGTTCTGATCATAAAGCTGAACTCTCTGTTCTGGCATTTCTCTCCCTCATCATGATCTTCATTCTGGTTCAGAGAAGATGCTCCCTTGTTTCAAAAGTAGCAATGGCACTGGGGCTCTTGGGAGTCTATTGCTACCGAGCAGCATTTGGAAATGTCTTTTTGCTATGGCAACGAGACAACAAAGATATTTCTAAGTAAGTTCATAAGCAGATATGTAAATCTTGTTTTAGATCTATTTTAATGACTTGTGTACTGAAAAGCATTGTGCTGTTGCTTATGATGTCAATTTAGTTCTTAAAAGTTACGTATTATGTTTTTCACTAATTGTAAGAAGGTAAAATTGTAATTAACTGCAACTCAGCTAACCATTTTGCTTTTTAGGAAGAAAAGGCAAGCTGATGTAGATTTATTTAAAAAACAAACATACAAAATCTCCCGATTTATAGGGTATATTATAGAATCAACGGGGCAGGGGGGAGGGGAGAGAAACTTTGAATTGACCTGAAAATTTGAGTAGTCAGAATTCAAGTTTGCCATACTATAGTGCTTCCTGTTATCTGGATTCTAGAGTAGCCAGAGAGTAAGGTGGATTGGAGAAAAGGCACTTCTCTATAATTGAAGGATAAGTACCCAAATCCTCATCTTAATTGTGTTTGGAAATCTTTCTGAAATAGCACACTTCCTAACCTTAGAAAATGCTCAGCGTAATTTAATCTTTTCTTGATGATCCAAGGTTATTATTCAGAGCACCAGATACCCTGTCCTATAGATGAAGATGTAGAGGGCAAGTATTGATGTAGATAGTAGGAACTCAAAGTTGGGACCTTGGATATCATCCAGTCTATCTTGTACTTAAACAGTTAGCTTATCTACAGCAAAATTGAGAATTCGTTGTTCTACATACTTTCCCAGACCTCTGCCATAGGGGAACCTACTGCCTCCCAGGGCATCCCTTTCACTCTGGGATACATCAGATCATGGGAAGTTCTTCCTTATATCTAGCCAAAATATGCCTCTGTGTGCTGTAGCGATTGGTTCTCATCTTGCCTCTGAGATCAAGCAGATGTGAACATTTCTAATTCCTCTCTTTCAAGTTTCTGGAGGTAGCTATGTCCTCTGTGAGCCTTCTCTTTGCCAGACTAAACTTCCATAATTCTTTACACTTACCCTTGTGTGGAATGGTCTCCAGTCATCTTGCCTTCTTGATCATCCTTCTCTGAACCAGACCTTGTGAGCTAGGACCAGCCTCCTCTGTGTGAGGTGTCCCACACCTGTTGTTTTTTGTGATTCAGCCCTCATTTTCTAGGACCAGTGACAAATGTCACAGGGTGATGTCTTCTCTTGTATATCTTCACTTGCGCAAAGTCTTCAGCCTTACTGTCCCTTCCAGTCATTGAAGTTCAGTGGTGGTTTGATTCCTTCTATTTCCACTTTGCCTTGTGGTTCTAAGAGATCTGGACAGTTTTCATTTAAGATTTCTTGAAATAAGATGTGTGGGTTCTTTTTTTAGTTGTAGTGTTTGACAGTACAATGATCCTTGGATTTTTTTTCCAGCTCAGTTTTTAATTGTTGTAAGGTGGCTTACATTTTCTTTTATACTTTTAGTCTTTTAAGTTTGTTTTAGTATTTCTTATGCCTCATAAAGTCATTAGCTTCTCTTTGGTCAATTCAAATTTTCAGAGAGTTTGCTGCTTGGACAAGGTCTTGTACCTCTTGTCCCAGTCTGTTCATTCTCTTTCCAGTTTTTACATCCATAGCTCTCATTTCATTTCCAATATTTTCCTCAAGTTGTGATTTCATTTATAAAAATGTTTTAAATTCTTTTTTAAATTTTTGATTCATTTGTTCCAGGCATTGTAATTGAGTTTGTGTCTAAGATGGGTTTTCTCTGGAAGCTTTGCTTATAGATGTTTTGGAGTCATCCTCTCCTTCTAGATGTATATCTTGAGCTTCCCTGCCACCATTTCAGCTCTTCCTTGAGAGATTCTTTTTTTTTTTGTTTGCTCCGTTTTCCAGCCTGCAGTTAAGAAGTATCCTTACTTTCAACTTGATATCAGAGCTGGACTCTTTGGTACTTATCATGGGAAGATCTGGGCTGGTCTTGTTGCAATTTTCTTGGGACTAATGAATATTGTGTTATTCCAGGAACTCAGGGACATCCTGGAAACCACATTTTCAGTGGTCTGAACCAGAGCAAAGTCTGATTGCTGTCTTCTAGTCTGAGGAGAACCATGTTTAGTTTAAAAGAAAAATAAATATAAACTTTGTTTTGGATATGTTCAGTTTTATGCATCACCAGGGCATTCAGACAGTGATGTTCTGCAGGTAACTGGGGATATAGGTCTGAGCTTTGAAAAGCGGAGAGACTAGATATGTAGATTTGAAAGTTATCTGTATAGTGCTCAGAGTTAAAACCATTGAAGTGGATAAGATTGCCAAGGAAGAGACTCTAGAGAGGGAAAATATCCAAGGACAGAAAATTCTGGGGATCATTAACAGAATGTAAACTCCTTGAGGGTAGTGATTTTTGTTTCTGATTTTGTATTACCTAGCAGGCACCTTGTAAGAACTTCTAATAAATATTTATGGAACTGAATATCCATTTTAAGGAATCTGGAAAAGGACAAGAATCAAGAAAAAAGAGAAGTGGTTAGTTCAGAAAGACCTCTTACTGTACAGTTGTGAGACTACTTTGAAAACTTGGAACATAAAAGTTCAGCAATCCAAAGGCAGCTTGGAATTTCTCCATCCAGAAAGCCACTGATTGCCTTAATGAAAGCACTGTGGCAATTAAGACATAAGCAGAGGTTTGCTAATTACTGATTGCTCTCATATCTGGGAATATTAGCACCAGATAAACAAAGGAAGTCCAGGGAGCTGTAAGCACTTGGTTAGAAGCCAGAAAACCGGGTAGCCAGAGCAAATGCCCTGGAAGTTTTAAGTGCTTTAAGTGAGGCAAGCCATACAGAAAGGGCCCAAGATTCAGGAGGTGTGGAAAGCAATTCCAGTAAGTTGCACAGATTACACCTGTACCAAAACCATTTGGGTTTCTTTTAGAAGTAAAGACCAAATTACTCAACTAGAAGAAAAAATATTCCTTGATAGGATAAAGATTATCTAAGAAAGAAATCATGAAAGAAAAGGCTGTGAGGAGGTAGATAGGTTTTAAACAACACTCATTGCCCTTTGCCTAGGCTATTATAATAGTCTTCTAACAGGTCTTTTCTTGTCTGCTTTTTGTTTTCTTTATGCCTTTAATAGTGCTCTTATGCTTAGTGTGGTCACATCAATCTTCTGTTCATAAATCAATCAAAATTTATTTTAAAAGGAAGTAAGGAAATTCAGAATAGCCAGAGTTCATACTCAGGCTAATGAGCCAGTAGGGAAAGTGATTTAGTATACTCTAATGGTATGTTAGTGGACCAGAAAAGTTGTTTTGTCTTCCCAGTAGGGATAGTCTGCTTGCACTATCTACTTCATAGAGTTGTTGTGAAGAAACAAGCAAAATCTTGGTTAACCTCAAAGTGGTTGGTATTGACAGGCCCCACCTTTATTAGCAGCAGCTGACATGTGGGAAAAACTCATTTATCTGACCTCACCTTGGGTTTCTATTTCTAGGCCTCTTTGTTGTTTTTTTTTCTTATAGGTTTAGAGAACCTTCCACTTTCCTTCTGTAGGTGATGTTATATAGAAACACATATCTTAAGGGGTCTCTGATCTCTAATAATTTTTAGAACATTCAAATGAGAATACAGGGTCGTTCCTGCAACCAAACTTCACAGTAGTTCTGTGTCAAAAGCCATGATGGATATTATATATCATAAATTCATTGTTTGGGGGGATACTAGGGGATTCTCTGACAATTTCCTTCATTTATACCTTGTTCAGTTGACAGCCAGTCAAGCCAGTCACCATCCCAACTTTTCTTTTTGGCTCAGTCTCTTGGAAGACAATTGCTGCTTGTGCTCGTGCTCATAACAGTTTCCTTAGAGGGACCAAGGTGATAAAATAAGGAACCCCAATCCTGATTTCTGAAGTGCTAAACTGGAGCCCCACCCAGGTACTGAACAGAAATCTTTAGGGTTTATGACCTGGCTGAGGTTCTTCAAAGTTAGCAGTTCACATGATCTTTTTCATGAGCCAGTCATCAGTGCAGTGCTTACCCCTGCACAGCTTGTTCTAATCATCTTAGTAGATGAAAGTAATGTAGAGGTTCCCAGCCTCTCCATCCCTTTTGGGACCCGGTGGCAGAGATTAAATTGGGTCGTTTCCCGTTATGTAAAGCAAGAATGTATTAGAGCTTTCTTGCTTATCCTTAATTTCTTCTAATAAATCTTATTGGTGCCTTTAGAAGCCAGGATGTCCTGTGGAATCCGTTGCCTAACAAAGAATGGAGCAAGAATTTAGGAGGAGAGGATCATTCTTAGGGGTTTTGTTTTTTAATCATTTTGAAATGAGATGGTTGAAGGGTGCCAACTTTCAAGATAAAGAACTAAGAAACTAGTGAGTCAAGTAGTTCCTGACCCAAGTTGGGCTCTGAGAGAGATGTCTTTAAGCAGGGCCCATCAGCCCTTGACTGCCAAGACCTGCAGGTGTGCCAGGACCAGCAGGGGGCAGCAGCGGTCTGATCCACAAACCACGGGAGTTCAGCCCATGAATGGCCAGAGAGATGTGAGGTCAGCAGAAGGAGCAGTGAAGTCTAGAAAGCAGCAGACTGGGGTCAGCCACAGCAGAGCCAGTGGAGGCTGAGTGGCCAGCAGGGACTGGAGCTCTTTGGGAGAGGGTCCCTGGGATGAGGCTGCCGCAGCCTGCGAGCCTCAGTGCCTGGTGATGCCCTTGGTAAAGTGAACTGGTCCTTTTGTTTATTTTTTTATTTTTTTTACCTCACATCCCTCTGTGGCATCTCCTCAGCTTCTGCCACATAACTAACAGTTTTTCTCTATGTGTGAAAGAGGGATTAGATTTGTTCTCATTGACCCTTGAGGACAGAACTGCAGCCCCTGTGCAGTTGCAGGAAGGCAGATGTCATGAGAAAAGATCTCTGGAAAAACTAGAGTCATCCAGAAGTGAAGTGGGCTCCCCATCTCAGAACGTCTTCCAGCAGAATTTAGATCACCATTTTGGGACGGATGTTTTAGAAGATTCCTGCTTTGGGCAAAGGTTGGACCAGGCGACCTCTGAACAACTGCTGACATTTCTGCGGCACCGACTGTGTTCGGTACAGTGCTAAGTGCTTTGCAATTATTATCTCACTTGAGCGTCACGACAGGTCTGAGAGGGCGGTTCTATTATCGTCATTCTCGTTTTACAGATGAGGAGACTGAGGCAGGAAGTGAAGTGACTTGCCCAGGGTCACACACATACACAATGTCTGAGGTGCTATCTAAATTCAAGTCTTCCCAACTCTTGCTTGGTGTTCTGTTCACTGCACTACTCAGCTGCCCCACCTCTGACATACTATAGACATTCCTTATTTTATTATACTTTACAGATATTGTAGGGGGCCTTTTGTTTTTACAGATTAAAGGTTTGAGGCAACCCTGCATTGAACAAGTCTGTTGGCACCATTGTTTCAGCAACACATGCTTACATCCTGTGTCTCTGTGTCACATTTTGGTAATTCTTGTAATTTAATTTGAGACTTTTACATTATTATTATGTCTGTTGTCAGTGATCTCTGATGTTACTATTGTAATTGTTTTCGGCTCCACAAACTGCGCTCATACAAGACAGAAAACTTCATCAATAAATGTGTGTGCCCTGCCTGCTCCACCCACTGACTGTTCCTGGTTCTTTCCCTTCCTTTGAACCTCCCTGTGCTCTGAGACACAGTGTTGAGATTAGGCCAATTAATACTCTAAAATGGCCTCTGTATTCAATTGACAGGAAGAGTCAGTTGATGCAACAAACTTCATTGTTGTCTTTTAATAAATTGCCACAGCAATCCCACCCTGATCAGACAGCAACCGTCAACATCAAGGCCAGACCCTCCACCAGCAAAAAGATTATGAGTCACTGAAGGCTTAGATGAGAGTGAGCATTTTTTGGCAATAAAATATTTTTAATCAAGGTATATACATTTACTTAAAATATTATTGCACACTTGATAAACTAAAGTATACTGTAAGCATAAGTTTTATATGCATTGGGAAACTAAAAAATACGTGTGACTCACATTATTGCGATATTTGCTTTATTGTGCTGGTCTGAAACCAAACCTGCAGTCATTTCTGAGGTGTGCCTGTAACATTGCTATAATACACAGTATTTTTTGTACATTAGAGAGTTGCAAAACAGTAACTCTGCAATTCTAATTATAATTAGTAATTCCGTGGCTCACCCCAGGGCCTGAAATTGCATCATTTATTATCATTTAAGGCATTTTGTTTTTCATATCAGAATTGTGGAACCAATATAGTGATTTTTCAGATTACTTGTGGCAGACCAGTAGAACTTCATTTTTAGTTTGCTGTGGTCACAGATATTACCTTGAATCTTAAGATCCAAGTTCCCTCTTCTTCCATCTGACCCTACAAACAAACGCAGGGTATGGAGTGTAGTGGGATATTATTGCTCCTGTTTGACTCACATACAAAGAATGTCCCCTGACCGTGGGCCATCGCAGTTGATTCTGTGAATTTGTTCTGTGGAGGGTGATTGTGTTCAATGTTTCCTTCGATGCAATTAGAATTGTATGTTACATATGGAAGTAAGTACTTGAATTTTGCAGAAAGATGTTAATAAGTCTAATTTGTTCTTCTCTCTTTTAGGGGAATTATTGAAGCTCGCTTTGTATATGTCTTTGTTCTGGGTATTCTTTTCACTGGAACCAAAGACTTGCTTAAGTCCCAGGTCATTTCTGCAGATGTCAATGTCAGGAGTCGAGGTTTGTGGGAAATATATAGCGGATTAGTTCTTCTAGCAGCTTTATTGCTCCGACCTCACAATCTTCCTGTTTTGGTGTTTAGTCTGTTGATTCAGGCTGTAATGACAAAATTCATCTGGAAGCCCTTGAAACATGATGCAGCTCAGATTACCATAATGCATTATTGGTTTGGCCAAGCATTCTTTTATTTTCAGGTATGTGACTGCCACCAGGAGAAGACTCTTTGCTTTTATGTCTTCTGTATTTTAGAAGTCTGTCTTTTTTGGTTGTCTGTTTACTTTTTTCATGCTGTTGTTTGCATTTTTTTTTAACTTGGGGGAAATTATTAACAGTATTTCAGGTCTTGAAGTTGTAGTCTTTGCTGAATGAAATAGTTGTTGGTCAATATATGGCATTACGTATTATATGTATTGTAAAAATATTTTATTAGTGTATTTTGTTTTTTATATCACCTCAAATTCCAAATATGCTCCTTACTTTTCCCCTACTCAATGAGCTGTGCCCTTTGACACAGAATAAAGAGGGGAAAAACTTTTCAGCAAAAACTGCCAGTAGAATCATCTGCTAGTATATGCATTGTTCTAGGTCTGTAGTCCCTCACCTCTGCAAAGAAGGGAGGAAAATACATTTTATCAACTCTTCTCCTAGACCAGGCTTATTCATTATAATTATACAGTGATCATTTCATTTTTTGTTCTTTACATTTACTTTGTTGTCATTGTGTAAATTGTTTTCTTGGTTTGGTATACTTCATTCTATATCACTTTATATGACTTCCCATGCTTCTCTGCATCTTTCATATTCATTGTTTTCTTATGATGTGGTAATATTCCACTAATGGCAGTTACTTAGTTTCCAATCTTTGCCATCATAGAAGGTGATACTATGACTACATGAATAGTTTGGTGTATATGAGACCTTTCTGTTCTGTCTTTGACTTCCTTGGAGGTGTGTGTGTGTGTGTGTGTGTGTGTGTGTGTGTGTGTGTGTGTGTGTGTATGTGTGTGTACACATATATGATTTCTTGGTCAAAGGGTATGGACTTTTTAGTCACTTTTTTATTAGCATGATTCCAAATTGGTTTCCATATGGTTGCACCAATTCACAGCTCCACCAAGAGTATTTTAGTTTACCCGTCTTTTTGTAACTCCTCCAACATTGACTATTTTCATCAGCTGTCATTTCTGCCAGTTTCCCAGATGTGAGGTGGAATGATAGCTGTTCAACAAAATTCATTTTACTCAGCTTTTTAATAAATACCTGCTTGGGCATGGCATTAACTACATAGAGATGAAAATCTGTAGCTCTGCCCCTCGAGGCCTTTAATCTAGTTGGGAAGATTTATCATGTACACAGGTAAGTATAACACAGCTGAAATAAGATAAAGGCAAAAGAGAGCTCCAATATGATGGAGAAATGTGAGGAAAGAGATCCATTTGAAGTGGGGCTGGGGAGGATCATGAAAATCCTCATGGTGAAAGTGGTACTTGTTCTAGCCCTTGGAGGAGAAGAAAGAGAATTATCTTTAGGAGTGCATTCCGGATGTGAGCTTATACTGCATCAAAGGTAGAGAGACCAGATTAGGGAATAACTAGAGTCCATTTGGACTGGCAGTCAGAGTGTGGGAAATAGTGTAGAAGTAAGGCTGGAAATAGTATAGTAATAGTCTTGGAATCAGATTTTCGAAGGTCTTTAAAGACTCCAACCTACGGAATTTGTGGTGTATTTTGTTGAAATGAAGGAAGCACAAGGTGTTGGGTTTTTTTCCAATTTATTTATTTTTAGTTTTCAACATTCATTTCCACAAGATTTTGAGTTTCAAAATTTCTCCCCATCTCTCCCCTCCTCCCACCCCAAAACACCATGCATTCTGATGTTCCTGTCCCCCAGCCCCCACTTCTGTCACACTCCTCCCTTCCCTTATCCCCATCTTCTCTCTTCTCTTGTAGGGCAAGATAGATTTCTATATGCCATTTGCCTGTATTTCTCATTTCCCAGTTACTTGAAAAACAGTTCTCAACATTTGTTCCTAAAACTTTGAGATCTAACTTCTCTCCTTTCCTCCCTCCCCACCCATCCCTACTGAGAAGGCAAGCAATTCAATATAGGTTATATACGTGTAGTTTTGCTAAAGACTTCCATAATAGTCATGTTATGAAATACTACCTATATTTCCCTCCATCCTATCCTGCTCCCCCATTTATTCTATTCTCTCTTTTGACCTTATCTGTCCCCAAAAGTGTTTACTTCTAATTACCTCCTTCCTCTCTTTTGCCCTCTCTTCTATCATCCCTTTCACCCTCCCACTTATCCCTTCTCCCCTACTTTCCTGTAGTGTAAGATAGATTTTCATACTAAATTGAATGTGCATGTTATTCCCTCCTTAGTCCAAATGTGATGAGAGTAAGCTTCACTTTTTCCCTCTCACTTCCCCCTTTTCCCCTCCATTGAAAAAGGTTTTTCTTGCCTTTTTTATGAGATAATTTGCTCCATTCCATTTCTCCCTTTCTCCTCTCAATATATTCCTCTCACCCCTTAATTTTATTTATTTATCATCCCTTCCTATTCAACTCACCCTGTGCTCTCTTTGTGTGTGTGTATAATCCCTCCAACTACCCAAATACTGAGACAAGTTTCAAGAGTTACAAATATTATCTTTCCATGTAGGAATGTAAACAGTTCAGTTTTAGTAAGTCCCTTATGATTTCTCTTTCCTGTTTACCTTTTCATGCTTCTCTTGATTCTTGTGTTTGAAAGTCATTTTCTATTCAGCTCTGGTCTTTTTATCAAGAATACTTGAAAATCCCCTATTTCATTGAATGACCATTTTTGCCCTTGAAGTATTATATTCAGTTTTGCTGGGTAGATGATTTTTGGTTTTAGTTCTAGTTCCTTTGACTTCTGGAATATCCTATTCCAAGCCCATCAATCCCTTAATGTAGAAGCTGCTAGATCTTGTGTTATCCTGATTGTATTTACTCAATACTTGAGTTGTTTCTTTCTGGCTGCTTGCAATATTTTCTTCCAGCACATCAGGGCAGTTTTCCTGGATGATTTCATGAAAGATGATGTCTAGGCTCTTTCTTTGATCATGGCTTTCAAGTAGTCCCATAATTTTTAAATTGTCTCTCCTGGATCTATTTTTCAGGTCAGTTGTTTTTCCAATGAGATTTTTCACATTGTCTTCCATTTTTTCATTATTTTGGTTTTGTTTTGTAATTTCTTGATTTCTCATAAAGTCATTAGCCTCCATCTGTTCCATCCTAATTTTTAAAGAACTGTTTTCTTCAGTGAGCTTTTGAACCTCCTTTTCCATTTGGCTAATTCTGCTTTTTAAAGCATTCTTCTCCTCATTGGCTTTTTGGGCCTCTTTTGCCATTTGAGTTAGTCTATTTTTAAAGGTGTTAATTTCTTCCGCATTTTTTGGGGTCTCCTTTAGCAAACTGTTGACCTACTTTTCATGATTTTTTTGCATCGCTCTCAGTTCTCCTCCCAACCTTTCCTGCACCTCTCTTACTTGATTTTTAAAATCTTTTTTGAACTCTGCCATGACTTGAAACCACTGGACATCCATTTGGGAAGTTTTGGGTGCAGAAGCCCTGAGCCCTAGGTCTTCCTCCGTTGGCATGCATCAATCCTCCTCATCCGAAAGGGTGGAAGAAAGTACCTGCTCACTAAGAAAGTAACCTTCTACTGCCTTATTCTTTTGTCCTTTTTTTGGCATCTTCCCAGCCAGTCACTTGACTTTTGAATTCTTTTTCAAGGGGAAGATATACTCCAGGGACCTGTAAGTTCTCAGTTCCTCAAAGGTAGCACAATCAAGGGAGAAGAGTTTATTCCTCTCCTGGCCTCTGCTTTGGTCTGTGAGCAGGATTTCCTCTCCAGAACCTCCACCAGTTCCACCACCCTAGCACTCCTTGTCACCCCCAGGTAGCCACTCAATGCTTAAGCATAAGGTTTTGAAGCAGAAGAGTAAGATGAATCTAGCAGTTACATGAAAGATAAATTAGATTGGATAAAAGGGCTACAGGAACCAGGGAGACCAGGATCCTAAGTTTTAGAGCTAGAAGGGCCTTGGAGGACATGCATCCCAATGCCCTGGTTTCACAGATAAGGAGACACTGGTAAGAGCCAATCAAGTTCAGTGAATTTCCTGGAATCACACACATAGCAAGAATTCAGAAGTTTTCCTGACTCCAAACACAGGGTTCTTTCCTACTTCATGCTGCCTTTTGATTCAGATGCCATTTCAGTGTGGGACAGTTCGGGAAAGGCAAGCATATTTCCTGTCAAGGTGAAAAGTCCAGTGTTCTGTTCAGTACCATCTTATGTTGGGTTCATTTCTTCTTCCTCCTCCTCTTTCCCCCCACCACCTTTTTCTCCTCTAGTCCCATGCTACTCTGCCCTGGTCAGACTGCATCTGTAATAGTATGTTCAGTTCTAGATGCTACAATTTTATCTTGAGTGAAAAAAAAAATGGATTGAAGCCTTTTTTGACCATGGGAGAGCTCTTTTTAATGTGATTTATTCAATACATTTATCTGGCTCCTAAACTTGGTAGCTAGCTTCCAAATCCAGAACAGATTTGTTTGTGTCTTGTTTGTGTCTGGCTGTGACAGTTGTCCAGATCTCATTTCAAAACTCTCAGGACAGGAGATTCATGTCCTCCTTGAGCACTTTACATTTATGCACATTGTATTACACTTCACTATCACGCCTTAAGACACTTCATATTCCATTGGTTAACAAACTTTGCTGCCAAGAGCTCCTGCAATGCGGCCAACTCCGAAGTTGTCATTGCCAGTGAAGCTGGTTTTCTCTGGTCTTATCTAATTTGGAGATGGGCAGTGTTGTTTCTTCTTTTACTTGGACTTCTAAGACGGTGAAGATGGACTTTGATTCCTACCAAAATTCTAGAAGGAAGTGTTTTGCAAACATTTCGAAAAGGGGATGGGTTTTAATGTTTATTTATTTATTTTTAGTTTTCAATATTCATTTCCACAAAATTTTAACCAATTTCCACAAAAAATTCCAAATTTTCTCCTCATCTCTCCTCCCATCCCATAATGCTTTGCATTCTGATTACCCCTTCCCTCAATATGCCCTCCTGTTAATCACACCTCTCCCTTCTTTTATCCCCTTCTTCTCTCTTCTTGTAGGGTAAGATAGGTTTGTGTACCCCATTACCTGTATTTCTTATTTCCCTGTCACTTGCAAAAACAGTTCTCAGCATTCATTCCTAATACTTTGAATTCCAACTTCTCTCCCTTCCTCCCTCCCACCCATTCCCGTTGAGAAGGCAGGCAATATGGGCTGTATACGCGGAGTTTTGCAAAACACTTCCATAATAGTCATGTTGTGTAAGACTAACTATATTTCCCTCCATCCTATCCTGCCCCCCCATTTATTCTAGTCTCTCTTTTGACCTTGTCCCTCCAAGGGAGTGGTTTTTACCAAGAGCCAATTTAAATTCATTAAGATTAGGTCATGCCAGGCTAATATGATTTCCGTTTTTTTTTTTGCCAGGGCTTCTTTACTAGCTGGCAGCTCAGGAGAGTGCCAAAGACATCATTTACCTGTAATTTGGTGAAGACAGTCTTTGTCAACAATTTGAAGATACATATACTACATAGATAGGCACGTTCAGACTGGTTGAATAGCAGATCCAAAAGGTAGTCATGTAGTGATAGATTTCATTTTGGAGGAAAGTCTCTAGTAGAATGCCTCAGGAATCTGTCCTTAACCCTGCACCATTCTACATTTTATCAGATAAAGAAATAAACAACATAAAGACATAGACAGTATTCTTATAACATGCACAGGTGATATAAAGCAGGGAGGGGTAGCTAGTTAGATTTTTCCAACTGGGGGAATGGTTCTAAACTTGTTATTTAGTCATTGTTGGGATTTCATGGTAAGGAAACTCACTCCAAAGTAGAATAACCACAGTTCTGTAGTTGATGATCTTAGAGAGTTGCCTGACAGGTCAGTGAAAGATTAAGGAATTGGCCCAAGGTCACAGAACTTTGTGACCCTGAAATTGGCTCTCTTTCCATTAGCCTGTGGTGCCTCTCAGAATGACAGAATTAGGATACAGAAGACTTCAGAGCTAGAATAGATTATGAGCTAAGTTTCATTGCAGACTAAATTTAATGGGATCAGTGCAAAATCCTAGTTCCTAGGACTTAAAACTAGAAGAGAAGCTCAAAGCTCATCTTGTGGAAGGACCTCAGACCCAGAGAGGCTCAGAGAGTCACCTAAGGTTGCACTAAAGGTAAAAAACACACTCCGATTTCAGACCTTGGTTCTCAGACAGAGAGTTGGATTCTCTTTCCACTACACCTACACTGTTCTTTTTTTCTTGAAAAATCAATTGTACAAGTGCACTGTGATGGAAGATAGCAAATAGGTCTTAGTGCACTGGAAGCTTAGTGTGAGTCAGCAGTTTGATCGAGCCAGAAAACTAAGAACATTTTAGACTCTCAGAGAGAAGCAGAGTCCAGAAACAGATTATTGAGGGTCCCCTGTCATCTAGTGAGGCAACATCTGGAGGATTATTTGTATTTAATTCTGGGAGCCAAGAGTACCCAGGGTGGCATATGGGATGGGCAAGGGATTCAGTGACAGTCTATATGAGAAACACTTGAAAGACCTGGGGACATTTTTCCTGGAGAAGAGCATAATGTGGGGGCACATTATGCCTGTCTTCAGATAGTATGGGAAGGGCCCTCATGTGTGATCTCATCTGTGGAGAGAGCATATACAGCATATGTGAAGTGCCTTACAAACCCTAAAGCACTTTAGAAACACTTGCTGTCATTATGGCAGAAGGATTCAACTTGTTCTGCTTGGCCCAAAGGAAGAAATAGAAGGAAGGCAGGACAGGGCCGTGGACTTGATGTTAGAGAACCTGGTTTGAATCTCCCTCTGCTACCTTCTACCTCTGTAACTGTCCAACCTTTCTGAACCTCAGTTTCCTCATCTGTAAAATGAGGTCCTTGGAATGGGCCTTGAGAGGTAGTAGATTCCCTGTCACTAAAGATTTGCTTTCAGTGGTAGCTTTAAGTGGATGTCATAGAGCTATAAGTGGATGTCCTTTTGAGCTATAAAATGAGCTTAATGACCTCCATTGTGTAAGGTTCTTTTTGTGTATTTCTGGCGAGAATAAGCTGATTAGAGAGTGAAGAAGAGGAAGAGCGTCAGCTGATTGAGGGTTTGAGCTGTGGTGTCTGGAACCATCAACAGAATCATGAGGAGGAGCAAGTTCAGCTCAATGTGTATTGAGTGTCAGGGTTTTGATGTGCCTGGGAAGCTGCTGAAATTTTTCTGAAGGTCTGTGTTTAGAAATCATCCTCTTAGAGATGGTCCTTGGAGTTGTGAGAGCAGATATGATAATCCAAAATACAGAGAGAAAAAAGAAAGAGTGCCAAGGACGAGATGATCTTCTAATAACCTTCTTGGATCTGAAATTCTTTTTTTAATGGGACAGGATCCAGTATAAAACTGTCTTCATATCCACCCATTAATCCATAGTCTTTGTTTAGGGATGATCAGCTGTATGTCCACCTCTTGTGCTATTCAACCCACGTTTCCTTCTTCTTGTCTGAAAAGATAGATTGAGAGACCTTTTCCCAAGTGTGCTGAAATCTAGGTCTACTGTGTGGTCCACTGAAATCTT
This sequence comes from Potorous gilbertii, assembly GCA_028658325.1. NCBI lineage: Eukaryota > Metazoa > Chordata > Mammalia > Diprotodontia > Potoroidae > Potorous > Potorous gilbertii. Next base: position 233,316,349 of record CM053772.1, on the reverse strand, counting down.
GCATGTAAAATCAAGTGTCCTTTAGTTCTTTAATTACTAAGAGACAATGTACTTGCTTTTCATAAGAATGTGTGAATTAATTATACACAATCTGGCATGTTCTATCATGGTTCCAGCCTTAATATTTTTAGGCTTTACTCAAGAAGCAGCTAATAAATGGTGATCCTTCTCAGTGGAACTACCATGAGATGTTAGTTAACAAATGTGTTCTTGGTTTTTATCCTCAACAATTAATTCTAGCGAATGACAAAGATTATTGTCTTACTATTCTAATCTCCACATCAGCTACATTTAGTTTAAAAAGCAACTATTGAACATGAGTAATCTTAAATATCTAGGAATTCACTGCGTTATACTGTAAAGAGTTGTAGATAGAATTAATCAGTTGCTCAGTTCTGCTAGATCACCCTGTCATCCCTCTGAGATAAGATAGGTGGATTGATTTTCTTCTAGATTTGTATGCAGCTTTCTGACTTCAAGTGCACTTTCACTCATGCTTTCAGTTGCTTTTATCTGAAGAAGGAGAGGGAAGATAATTTAAAGTCCTACTTTAAGAGGTAATGGCTATTAATAGGAACAGTTTTCAAAATAATTGGAAATTATAAATGGCCATATGGAAACCTGCTCCAAATTTAAATGCTGATTTTACCCAAAATCCTACAAATGGTAAAGATGGAAAACAGTTAATGTTGGAGGACTGTGGGAAGATAGGCACACTAATATATTTCAGGTGGTGTTGTGAATTGGAGCAATCATTCTGGATAACAATTTGGAATTATGCAAGAAAGTGACTAAACTGTTCCTACCTTTTGACTCAGAGATCCCATTGGTGGGAGATCTAAGACAGAAATAAGAGTTCCATTATAAACCAGAATATTTATAGTAGTATGTTTTGTGATAGCAAGGAACTGGAAACAAAGTGAGCACCTATCATTTGGAGAATGCCTCTATTTGGAAAATTGTGTATATATGAATGCAATGTAGTGTTATTATGCAGATAGAAATGAGAACTGTGGGGAACTTGGAAGCCTGGGAAGATTTATATAAATTGATGTAGAATGAAACAAGTATAGGATCATAGATTCAGAGCGGAAAGGACTCTTGAAGAACTTTTAGTTCAACTCTATTGTTTAAAAAAATTCTAATGTTTTTTCCTTTTACATCACCTTTGTGAATATACTCACTCCCTCTCTTTTATCCTTTGAGGCACTACTTATTACAAAGATATGAACAGAAGGAGGAAAAAGAGTTTAGCAAAATCAATCAATAAATCATGTTTGACAGTATATATATAATATTCTATAACTATAAACCCCCAATTCAGTAAAGAAATCAATTTTCTCAACTGTTCTCTTGAGCCACACTCATATTATAATTATCCAGGATTCAGTTTAGGTTATTTATTCTTTATGTTCCTATTGCCATTGTCATTATGTACAGTTTTCCTGGTTCCATTTTCTTCATTTTTTTTTTCAGCTCAAATGAGTTTTCTCATGTTTCTCTGACTACAAATATAATGACTAAGGTGTAAAAGTGAAACTTGCTTTTTAAGAAATAACTGAGCTATAATAGAAGTGGACTCTATGTAAGTTCCTGAGGGCCTATAGGTCATGTAAGGTATAAGCCATTTGAGGAATTTAGAGTCAACAGCAAAATTCATGTGATCATGGAATCTAGGAAGTGAAAGGGATCTGAAAGATCATCTGGTTTCCAAGTTCTGCCTACAGCATGAATTCTCCTACGATTTCATGTGATAATCTCATTTCTACTTAAATACCATCAAGGAGGTGAAAGTCACTGCTTCATGCAACAGTCTATTCAGTTTTCTGAATGTTAGAAAGTTCTTCCTTATTGGAGGTGGAAGTTGATTTCCCTGTAACTTCTGTTTCTGTCCTGGAAGTATGGTAGTCAAAACCTGTCCTACCCTGCTTCTTGGAGTCACTTAGATGTTTGAAGTCAATGATCATGTCCCTCTAAGTCTTCCCTTGCCTGAAATTTCCAAGATTTAATTGAAAAGCAGTGTTTCCCTTGTTCCCCTTTAATGACTCACATTTTTATAGCCCTTAGTATTTTTTGAGGTACTTTTCTCACAAGCCTGTAAAGTCGTTATTATAGGTATTATCCTCACCTTTTTGTTTTTGTTGAGTCATTTCAGTCTCTCTATTGACCCCATTTGGGGTTTTCTTGACAAAGAAAATGGGGTTTGCCATTTCTTTCTCCAACTCATTTTACAGAGCTGAGACAAACAAGGTTAAGTGACTTGTCCAAAGTCACATAACTAGTAAGTGTCTGAGGCTGAATTTGAACTCAGGGCCAGCACTTTATCCACTGTGCCACCTAGCTCCCCACTGTACAGATAAGGAAATTGAATTTCAGAACATAAGTAATTTGCCAAGTCAGAGAGAAGTCATAGACACAAGTATTCTAACTCAATGACAAGGCACTTTTTATTTCATCACGATGACCTTACTGAGAAGTTTTAAATAGGTTATGGTGATCCACAAATGCTGCTTTTTCCATGAAACTTTCCCAGATCTTTTAGCCAGTATTGACTTCTCCCATTTTCAAAGCACTTTGTACTTTCCTTATGCGCAAATAATGCACATCACATTTTGTATTATAGTTATGTGAGTTGCACATCTGATTTCCCTTTCTATACTGTATATAGGCCCCTTGACAATAGGGACCTGGTTTTATTGTATTAGTCTTTGTACCTCCGGCAATATTTAGTACAGTGTCATGTGTAATAAGTCTTAATAAAAAGTTTAATGAATAAATACGTAATTAAAATTTGACTGCTGGCATTAAACCCTCTAAGCATTGTGTAATCTCTTAAAATGTTTCACTAAATTAATAAATTTAATATATTACTAGTCTAACCTGCCTTTTTTCTCCTCTATTTTCAGGGTAATTCCAATAATATTGCCACAGTGGATATTTCAGCAGGCTTTGTTGGCCTAGACCACTATATTGAAGTACCAGCTATGTTCCTCACAGCCTTTGCAACATACATAGGACCTATTCTTTGGGCCATTCACTTACTGTGTTTTTTGAGTTCAGAAAACAACAGGTAATGACTATTTTAACTACAAGTCTGGTGATAAAGTAGCTAGAATTAAGAATAAGACTTGCATTCCCAGAATTATGTGAGTTAGAGTTGTTGGGAACCTTAGAGATATCTAATCTGGAGTCCATGAACTTGTCTTTTTTAATATTTTAATAATTCTATTTCTGCATGATTGGTTTCCTTTTTAATCTTATGAGTTTTATTAGAAGCATTAAAAAAAAAAAACATTCTTAGAAGGTGTCCATAGGCTTCACCAGATTGCTAAGGGGATTCATGACCAAAAAAAAAAAGGTTGCAACCCTCCCAGCGGAGACAAACCTTATTTTATGGGTGAGAGAAACCAAGCTCAGGGAAGAGAATTAAATTGCTCAAGATCAGGGATAGGCAGTAAATAAGTGGAACCAGGATTGGAACCCAGGTCTAAGTCCAGTGATCTTCCTTCAACATGCTGCCTCTCCTTTGCCTTCGTAGTAGTACCAGGGAGCCCAAAAGATTTTTTTTTTCTCACACTAGTTATTCATGTCCATTGTTCCTGACTGTACTGTAGAACAAGAAGGAACCATTAAGCAACAAGGGCTTGAGAGATTTTCACATATGAAATATTCAGGAGTGGTAGGGGGAGGTACTTTGGTACCTTCAGGATTGGATTGTTCTCCCCTGAAAGAGCTTTCCATGAGAGCTCTTGGCTGCGTCCTAGTCTGTTTATATCTGTCATTTCTTTGGCCTCAACATTAGTTGGCCTGACTGCTAAGTGCCGAGGAGACGATACGTACTCAGCTGTCCTCACAGATTTTGTCCTTGGGCATCTGGCTCAATGGTGAGATTCATTCTTACCCTTTCTGGAGCATCTGACTTTGAAAGCTACAAAATCCCTGGTGACTCCTGTAGGGAACCTTCTTAGGTTCCTACTAAGAGCTGCCCCAGGAGAAATGCTGCATGGACTGTGCCAGCAGCTTGGCATAGATCTGTAGTAAATAGAGTATCTATGAGTAAAGGAGACTTGATTGTGTTTTTAATTGTGTTTTTAAAAAACTGTAGTTTAAAAAATTCATTGATGTTCTTTTTTTATATCACTTCCTATTGATTCTCCATCCCTTCCTCCAAAATGAGTACAGTCAGATCAGATCTACACTTGGCCCTGTCAGAAAACATCTGCCTTGTTCTGCTCCTCTAATCCACGAACTCTGCCAGGAGGTGTGAGGCACACTTCACTCGGACTCCTTTGCCCTCATGACTGTTGGTGGCATTGATCAGAGGTCTGGGGTCTGTCAGTGTTATTGTCCCCTGTGATACTGTGGTCATCGTGGACATTGTTTTCCTGATTATGTTTATTTCATTCTGCCTCGGTTCTTCCTAAGTTTATCCTAACTCTTCATAGTCATAATTTCTTATGGCAGAAGAATATTTCATTACATTGGGCAGCTAGGTGGTGCAGTGGAAAGAGTATTAGTGCAGGAGTCAGGAAGACCTGAGCTCAGATCTCACCTCAGACACTTGATACTCACTAGCTGTGTGACCTTGGGCAAGTCACTTAACCCCAGTTGCCTCATCCTGGGTCATCTCCAGTCATCCTGATGAATATCTGGTCACTGGATTCAGATGGCTCTAGAGGAGAAATGAGGCTGGTGACCTGCACAGCCCTCCCTCTCTCAAAACGAAGTCATGTGCAAGTCATGTCATTACTTCTCTGATGGCGTGGTCTTCCTTGGCAATGAAAGAAACATTTCATTACATTAGCATGCTGTTCTTCACCACTGGGCATTTACCTTTTTTCCACCTCTTATCTGCTACAGATATTTTTGTATATTTGGGATCTTTCTCTCTGTCTTTGACTTCCTTGAGATATAGGCCTAGTGGTTTTGCTTCTCTGTGTTAACTAAGTCAACAAAGAAAAAGCCATTGAGTGACGTTGCATCATATGCAAGGTACTGTGCAGATTGGCCTTGGGAGAGTGCTCGAGTAGTACGAGACAGTTCTTTGGGTCTTACCCACTGTACTGGGTGCGTTCACAAGAAAAACAATCTTTGGGTACAGAAGTAATCAGGAAAGACCTCGTGGAGTAGGCATCATCTTGTGGCAGGGAAGATTTGAATTGGCTGAGAGGAGAAGAAGAATATATTTCAGGCTAGAGAACATGAATTCTTCCATCCAGGTCTTTGCTTAGAGTCAGTTGTGTTTAGAGACCAGTAGGCGCACACCATTCTGTGGAACAGTATAGAAACTGGGAAAAAGGAAAGTTAGAACAGTAGATTGGAACCACATTTTAGAAGACCCTGAATGTCAGTAATCAGTTTAATGAAGCAAATATTTGTTAGGTATTTAACATGCTGAAGGCACTGTTCTAAGAACTAAAAATAAAAAATGACATGGTCATCCCTCAGAACTTCCTACCTAGAGGGGAAGTGTTGAGTAAGTTTCTCCATCAGGGAACTGATGTGACTGCTTCAGCATTTTGGAAAAATTCCATTTCACAAATATTTATACATTGGGCACTGTGCTATGTTGTGGAACAGAAAGGCAAATGAAAGAAATAACCCCGCAAGGGTTAAGAACCACTTGTGTAGTTCAGGGGATACATTATACAAGAAATCTACTAAGTCATTTCAGGAAGGAGAAAGTGCTAACGTTTGGGGAGATGAGCTCATGGCATTGTGGATGCCAGCCTTCCCTGCCCTTATTCCTATCCCTGTCCCCTTAGGAGGACCAGAGGCAAGGAGTGAGGGAGACAGCTTTGGTTTCTGTAGGCAAAATAATAGTAACTTAGGATTATATCTATCTCAGCTTCCCTTGAAAAGCAATATCTTCTGAACTGTCTCTTTGTAATTTGTCTTTTTATTTCTTTACAATTATATAGTACAGGCAGATACAGTAATGCCTTCTGATAATAGTATATTCTAGGTGGAAGAAGGTAAATGCTGCCCTGTGCATTGGGGGGTATGAATCTTTTTGAGGAGGCTTCTTTTACAACTCCTCCTGTATTTTCTTCCATATTTGGGTTTAGGGGAGACTCATTGTACTTGATCGAGTTGGTCTGTTATATTCCAGAGGATAACTGACTTGATTTTCATAGGCTTTATTACAGGGTATTGAGAAGGACTGGCTGTTCATCCCAGCTCACATTTTTCTAACACTTTAAGGCATATGTAAAGCAGTTTCATGGCAACCCTGTGGGAGAGATGATGTGTATACATGTGTGTCCACTCCTCCCACCACAGCATTTTGGCAGAACAGTATTTGGCTAGTTGAAGAATATTAGGTCACATGGGCCTGCCCTGGGCCATCTCTTCACCCAGGGCCCACCCCTGCACATTTTTGCTCCTGACAGAAGGCACTAGAGTGCTTGGCAGCTTAGGACACAGACTGCCACTAAACATTTTTCCATTCTGATTGTGACCATTTTGGGCTGAGAATCGAAAGGCCAATGGAGAGCTTTTCCTCTGTGCTTTGGTTTTGGCTTTCTCAGAGCTGTAATAGAGAAGTTGCTGGAGTGAATCCTAGGATTTCAGAGTTGAAAGAGACCATAAAGGGCATCTGGGCTGGTCCCTTCCTGAAGACAAATCCCTTTACAATATTCTTTACTGATATTCAGTCTTGCTTCTAATTAAATACATTTAAAAGAAGAAACTCCTGATCTTTCAAGGCAGCCCATTCCAAAGAGTTTCTGAATATTTAGTTAAGGGTCAGATGTTTTTAATTTGAAGACAAAACTGTTCACAGACCTCGACCTGCCCTATCAGATTCCCCTGGCTATATACCTCCTTTGGAGGGGGCAGGGGAAGGCAGGGGAAGGTTAATAAGAAAAGGTCTAGATGGCACAGTGTTCTACTTTGCAGATGACACACACTGGATGACAGAGTGAGGATCCAGAAAAGTCTTGGCAGATTAGAGCCTTGGGCTGAATCTGCTAAAATGCCTTTCAAGTATGGATGAATGGAAAATCTTACACTTGGGTTAAAAAATCAAATTCACAAGTACAAGATAAAGGAAGCAAGATTAAACAGCAGAAAAAGTGCTGAGGGTTTTTAGTGGACCACAGATTCGGTTGGAGCCACCAGTGTGATGGGGCAGCCACAAGAGCCTGTGTGATCATGGGCTGCCTTAAGATAGGCATAGTTTCCAGCAATGAGGAGGTATAGTCCTAAGTCAGACAACATCTCAGGTGTTAGGTTTAGTTGTGGATGTCATTGTTTAAGAAGAACATTGGGGAGAACCTTCGTAGTGTGGTAGGTACACAGAGTTAGGAAGACGCAGGCTCAAATCAGGCCTTTGACCCAGATTATTGTGTGCCGGTTGAACTCCTTGGTGCCCCCAGAGCAGGTGCTGCACTGCTTTCTTGAAAGGAGTAACAGCCGTCTTCCAGTGAATTCACTTGAAGTCACAAGTCCTGTCCACAAAGGGGACATTGATCAACTGGAGAGAGTTCAGAGGAGACGGCTAGAATGGTGGAGGGCCTCAAGTCTGTGTCCTTCAAGAATCAGCTGAGGTGACTGGGGATCTTTAATCTTAAGAGGAGGAGAATTAGGGCACGTGAGAGGTCTCTCTAGATTATTGTAGGCATCATGTAGCAATGAAAGGGAGGACAGAAGCAGAAACCAGTTGTGGCATGGGGAGAAGAGGGTGAGTTGCAGATAGACAGACTGAGGCCTGATGTAAGGAGAAAGCTCTCTGTGCTAGAGCGCTACACAGATGGGGTGGGGCAGGCTGCCCTGTGTGTCAGGGGGTGACTGAACACTTTTGGACTCCATTTTAAGGAGAACTTGTCTTAGGTAGAAATTGGACTCGAAACCTTGATGCCCCTACCATCGCTAACTTCTGTGAAGGACACAAGATGCCAGGATGTTAAGAGCTTGGTATGGGGTTACTGAGAAGGAAAGGGAACGTCAGATGTTCACTGGAGGCCTCAGGTGAACCCACAAGCTTCCAATATGTGGCACTATTTAGGAATATCAGCCAGCAGCCTGAGGATAAGTGTTGGTCATTTTGAAGGCTGAGAGCGGGGCCTGGAAGCCATGGTTGAGGAAACTTGGAAAGAGAGCTAGATCTTGTGAGGCACAAATGGCTCTGGTTGTAGGTTGCGGTGAGAGGCATTTCAGTGTCAGGGTGGTTTCAGTGGGCATGTAGAGAAGAGTGAGTTGGGGAGCGCCCAAGTAAATGAACAATTGGAGAACTCATCTGCATGTCCAGACCTGGTGGGGGAAGAGAAGTTAGGCTGGCAGTCATCCATCTGTTCCCTTTCACCTTACAGCATATACCAGCAAGGTAGGAGTAATATATGCTACAGGGTGTGACCAGGATCTTAACGTGGTAATGGCTATGTAAAGCGGAGAATGACCAAAGCTAGAATGGACAGCCGGGGCAGCTGGTTAGAAAAGTCTCTAAGATAGCTTGTTTTGTCATATAGCATGGCAGAAGCATTGGTTTCTGAGTTCTTCCTGGCCTGGGCTTGGGGGCAAGACTTTGGTCTCCTCAGGGTTAGGGCATGGTGATTGTTGATTTTAAAACTCAGATGTCTGAGTGGGATATTGAGTTTGGCAGGGGATTCGTTGCCCACTTCCTAGGAATTCACCAAGCAGTACACATGGGCAGGAACCCAGAATCTAGTTCAGGGCTCAGGGCCCAAGCAAACTACCTTCCACTGCCTCCCCTCTTTGTCTTACAGATGGTTTTCCACCAGCTTTTGTTTTCTCAAAGCAGAATTTTGCTTAATCTGTTTCTTTCTAAAAGAAAATTTTTTTAATGGAAAATTTGAATCAGTGTATTCTGTTCTCTGGTTGATCATGCAGGTCATATGCAAAACCACTCATGAAATGTGAGAATCATCTGCCTGCAAACGGAACAGTCCAGAATTGGGGCAGTAGACAGGGGTCAACAAAATCATTAAACAGCCTCCTGTGTGTGAGATCCTGTGCCGTGCACTAAGGACACAGATCCTGCCTGCAGAGAGCTTCCATTCCACCAAAGGAGACATATCCCATGCAAGATAGTAAAAGAAAATAGAAGACAAAAAACAACAAGTTAGTTTAAGGAGGGAGAGAGCCCTGATAAGTGGGAAAAGAGATCCGGACAGGTATGAGACCTGAGCAGAGCCTTGCAGGAAGCTAAGTAGTCTAATATGAAGAGGGTATTCTGGGTGGAAAAAGCAGTCTCTGTAAGGCATAGAAACAGGAGATAGAATGTCAGATTTGTGAACAGTTTGGCTTAGACGTAGAGCATGTGAGGGGAGTGTGGAATGACTTGAAAGGCAGGTTCCAGGTGGATTGGGAGGGCTTCACATGCTAGATTGAAGAGTATGTATTTTATCCTAAAGGCACTGGAAGCTCCTTTAACAGGTGTGAGGTTAACTGAAATGACTCTGAACTCCTTCCCAGCTCTGAAATGTGATTCTGGCAAGATTTTTGTGCAAGGGAATGGCCCTCTGAGATGGATGCCTGAGGAATGTGATTTTGGCAGCCATGTGGAAGATGGAGTGGAGAAGGGAAAGACCAGTAGCAAGGAGAACAAGGAGAGAGCTCACAGCCATTGCATTGATCTAGGAGAGGGAGGAATAATGAGGGCCTGAAAAGGTTCCTAGGGCTGTAAATAAAAGATGTTGTTGAGGTAAAAGTGACAAATTGTGACAGCTGATTGGGTTGGTGGGAGAGGGGAGAAGGAGTTAAGGATGATTCCCAATGTATGAAACTTGAGAGTGACAGTGCCCTCAGCAAAAATAGGGAAATTTAAAGGACAGTGGGTTCAGCAATTAGTTCTGTTTGGGAAATGCTGAATTTTGAGGTGCCGGTCAGACATCCTGGTGGAGATGGTTCAGCAGGCAATTGTTGTTGATATTCTACAGAGAAATGAAAACAGTTGTTAAGGGCAGCCCCCTTACCCCAGCGTGAGCACTTAGTAGTTACTAAGAGACTTAGCATTATTTTCCTGGGAGGTTTCCTGGTGTAGCCTTTCTAGCAATAAATTTGGAGACGAGAAGGATGCCAAACCCAGTCCTTGGAAAAGACCATACTATGGGGCACTAACTCTTCTCCCACTCTCTACTACTTCTGTACAGACTCCGTTGTCATTGTATACTGTTTGGAGTGGAGAAAGGGAACTAGGGATGGGAAACAGCACGAGAGCTTCTTTGGTTCACATTGTACAGAAGGAAAACCTTGCATTGATATAGAAGGAGACATGTCGCTATTTCTCTCTTTTCCATCTCCAGCCTGGCAGAAAGAACCTTAAGAAAGGGGAGGAGTGAGTCTCTGTGCACTCTGCCTAGGCTAGCACCTTCATGTACTTCTGGAGCATTGGGCGTGGGAGATGTAGCAAGGAGTCCCCTGTAGTATCCCAGAGTCACCTTTCTACCTAATCAGTGCAATTCAGCAGAAATGACTAAGCAGCTACTTTATGCTAGGCATTGGGGAAAATAAATAAGTCTTTGAAAAAGACTACTGACCAACATTATCCCAGACACATAGCAGAGATGGAGCTATTTCCTGCAGGAGTTAGGTTTTATAGAAGGCCACAGCAGTCACTCTAGTATATAGAATTAGGACATAACCCTGAGACTCTACTGCTAGGCAGGAGTTTCAGAGAGGAGAGGCAGCTGGTGCTGTAAATACGTGAGAGTCACATAGTTACAACCAGCCTGCCTGTAAATGATCTCGGTTATTGTCACTGAAGAAGTACAGGTCCATCCCTTTGCTTTCCAGCCAGTGCTGTTTGTTTTCCTTGTATGACTAGTTGGAGAAATAAGGTATGTTCTCATAATAATAACTTCTGTGTAAATACAGCATTTTAAAATTTACAAAATATTCTCCTAACAATTTTATGAAAAAGATAATGCAAGTATTGTTATCTCCATTTTGTAGATTTTGTACACTTGAGGCTTGGTGGGGCTGCTGTGCCCTTGGCTATGCATCCAGTCAGTGGCGATTGGCTTTCCCATGGAGGAAGAGCATAGCGCATGTTAAGATTCTAGCAAAGGTCGAAGATAGAGGCTAAGCAAGGAATTTTGGGGTCTCCAGAAAACAACTTTAGGAACATGCTTCTGGGATTGACAGTTTATCTCATGAGATAAATCAACTCAGGGAAGCGTTCTTTTTAAGACCCAGTACACTAGTTGTGCCCACCTTGTCAGCTAGCTGAACCTTGCACTGAAACCCTGCCTCCAAGGGCAAGGCTCTTTTTACTATGGCTCACCACCTCTCATGGATTACATTGATTCATTGAGTCTTTAAGTGATCTAGCAGAATACCAGAGCTGGAGGAGGGTTAGGGCATCAGAAAGGTCAGGGTGTTATGTAGGTGGTAGGACGTTGGCTGAGTCTTGAAGAAAGACGTACTAACAGCGAGATCAGTCTGGCTTCAGAGGTAGTGAATTCCCTGTTTTCTGTCTTTTGTTGGAATGTAGAGATTGATGATTCACATAGAAGTTGGACTAGATCAGGGGTCAAATCTAATTCAAATTGGAATTTTGTACATCAATGAGCTAAGAATGGTTTTTACATTTTGAAATAGTTTAATATTTAATTTCAAGTTTAACTTTTAAATTAAATTTAATATTTAAATTTTATATCAAATTTAAATCTATTTTCTATTTTGTTGTTCAGTAGTTTCTGTCATATCCAACTCTGTGGCCCCATTTAGGGTTTTCTTGGCAAAGATACTGCAGTGGTTTGCCCTTTCCATCTCCAGCTCGTTTTATAGGTGAGGAACTGAGGCATACAGGGTTAAGTGACCTGTCTAAGGTCACAGAGCCAGTAAGTGTCTGAGGCCAGATTTAAACTCAGAAAGATGGGTCTTCCTGACTTTTGACCTAGCACTCTATCAGCTGTGTCACCTAGCTGCCCCCATATTATATTTAGTACACTAAATATATTTAAAAACATAAAGACCATTTTTAGATCACAGGCCAGGCCATAGCAAAGAAAACAAAACAAAACAACCAGAGGGCCTGATGTGGCCCTTGGACTGGTTTGGACTGTGGTTGGCTGACTCCTAAGTCTAGGTGACTTCTAAGATAACTTCTAAGTTGCAGATTCTGTAATTCTAAGATTGTTAGATTAGGCAAAGAAGTGGGAAAAGGTGTTCCAGAGGGAAGGTGAATATGACACGTGTATAAGAATGTGGTAGAATTTTATTGCATTGTAAGAAATAATAGGAAACGGCTTAAGAGAAACTTGGGAAGACCTGTATGAGCGGATGCAGAACGAAGTGAGAAGCAGGAGGATGTTGTATCAATAAAGACAATACAGTGAGGACAAACAGCTGGGACAGACACGAGGCTCTGGTGAGCTTGGTGACCAACCCCAGCTCCCAAGGCTCATGAGAAGCTGCTGCTGCCTCTTAGCACAGAGGGAATAGGGATTCAGTGCAGGTGGTTGTGTTTTCAGCGCGGCCAGTGGAAGAATCTGTTTTGCTTTACGGTTTTTGTTGTTCAGTTGTTTTTTCCTTCAGTCATGTCTGATCTTTGTGACTCCGTTGGGGTTTTCTTGGCAAAGTTTCGGAAGTGATTTGCTCTTTCCTTCTCCAGGTCATTTTACAGATGAGGAAACTGAGGCCAACAGTTACGTGGCTTGCCCTGGGCCACTCAACTAATAAGTGTCTGAGGCCATATTTGAACTCAGGTCTTCCTGACCGCAGGCCTGGCACTGTTTCCACCGCACCACCTAGCTGCTCATATTGCTTTACTGTAAATGTTTTTAATAGGTGTTTTGGTTTTCTTCTCAATGAGGGGGCAGAGGGGAAAAAGTAGAACTTAAAAGGCAGATTATTTTGCTGATTGAAAAAAATTAGAATTTAATACAAAAGTAATTTAAATTTTGACCCATTACATTTCAGTTGATGTGAAGACCTGGAATGGCATGAAATATTCATTTAGAGGTCAGGTGAAATATCAGGACTGAAAATGTAAATTTTGCAGGTATCTGGCCCAGGAAGGTAGTGGAATTCTACAAAGCCTTGTTGAATAAAGACTGTAGCTGAAGCCGTAATATTAAATCACTTTCACGTAGCACTTCTGAGATAGAGTGCTTTGTGTCAAGTACTTCCTTCACTCCTCCCCACATCTCTTTGAGGTGGGTACAAGTATCACATTTTGCATCTGGTAAATGGGGAGAGTGAGGTAAAGTGATTTTGCTAGGTTACACAGCTAGTAATCAGCAGAGCCCAGGTTTTTCTGATCCCCAGGTCCAGTGTGCTTTCTACCGTGAGAGAAGCTCAAAGGACCCCCGACTGACCGGCTGAAAGGCCTATAACTTATTGCTGAGGGTTGTAGACCGTGCCGCATGACTTAAGTTATATCGCTCTATAGTTTCTGCTCATCCTCTTATGGCTCATGGATCAGTGGTTTGCCTAGAGGATGGATTTTCTCTCTACATGGTAAGAACTTAAAAAATGTTGTTGACTGACTGCCCAGCAGCAACCCCAACTCCTGCTAGCCCAGGATTTCCCTTGTAGCTAGCCTGCTTCCAGTCAAGGTGTAGCTTTGTACTCAAGCTCACTGACAACCTATCCTCAAGTCAGCATTATTTCAGCCTACCTAGATGGCAGAGCACGTTATTGACTGGCCAGCTTGGATCCTAGTAGACCCTCAGGGACCAGCATGTCTCCATTTTAGACATAGAATCAAAGGCTTCTGTTTCTCCCAGAGAATACAGATGAGACACGATGCTGGAATTCCTAAGATGCACTCTGAGCTTCCCCAACCTAGGACCATCTAGATCAATGAAGCAAATCAAACAGAATCCTAAGTAGTTAGGGGGTGTGGTAGACAGAGTGCTAGCCTGGGAATTAGCAGGACCTGAGTGCAAGTCCTGGTCAGCTAACCTCTCTCAGCATTAGTTTTCTCAACTGTAAAATGAGGATAATGATAGACCTCCTCCACAGGTTATGGTGAGAATGAAATGAGATAATATATGCAAAGGGTGTTAAAGTGCTGTCTAAATATTGTTGGTTGTTGGTTATAGAAGAGTAGAAGGGGATCTCAGGGACTTCTAACCCAACCCATTCCTGAAAAAGAACTTCCCCTTCCCATTTGGTCATACCAGTGTTCCGTGAGGGAAGCTCCTCCCTGTGGGGCAGCCCTTTCCACTTGGGGCAGCATTTCACTATCTGAACTAGTTTCCCTGTGCTCCTTTCCCCCACTGTTCCTAGTTCTACTCTCTGAATCCAGGCAGAAAATTCAGATCCCTTTTCCACACTTTCTCAGGTACCTTGCCCAGGACATTCTCCTGCTCATCAACATTACAAAGAATTCTGATCTCAAGAGTCCAGGGAGGCTTGGGTTCAAATCCAACCTTTGACACTTGTTAGTTGAATGACAATGAGCGAATCACCTAACCCATCTACTGATGTTCTGTACTCATTTTCTTCATCTCCAAACTCCAAAAGACCCATAGTCTTTACCTAAAAGGATTATTACCAGGATCAGATGAGATGAAGTATAGAATACTAAGCAGACCTTGGAAGTGTTTTGTACGTCTGCTTCGTCATGATAACATTTTATGATTGTCCCTAAATTGTCGCTCAGAACTAAACTTGATATTTATTCCACGTGTGATTGGACTGGGACTACCTTCAGCCGAGTTTCATCTCCCTCATTCTGGCTAAGGCCAGGTTAAGTTAAGACTGCTCTTGTCACATGATTGACTCAGTAACTTGACAGTACACTGAAAAGCCTATAGTTTTTTTTTCAGAAACTGCTGTCCAGCCATTGCTTCCCCACCTTAAACTTGTGAAGCTGACTTTTTGAAGCCATGTTTATTTGTGTCTGTGTATTTATCCTTATAAATTTCATCTTATTAGGTTTGGCCACACTCTTAAGACCAAAACTAGCAAGAGGTGAGGGTAGGAGTGTTAGAGAGGGGACGTTACTCACAGATCAGGATTCTTTACTTCATGAAAGATTCCCTTCAGAATAGGAAAGTAATTTAGTATATCTAAATTATGATTTGATTTATATGGACCTTTTATGTATCATTATATATATTAAATATTATATATCATTTATATAAAGTCAGGTGATCTGATATTCTGGTATTTTCTTAAGAAAGCAACTTAATATATCAGTAATATTTGAAAATTTCTTCCATTAGATGGTTGCATTTTTCTTTTTTATCGTTTCACAGGTTTAAGGCAGCATGCCAGGCTTAGTTTTCATATTTTTCTGGTAAATCAGGAAATCTAGAAAAGAAAGAATGGCTGTCTTCCCTATGCCCTGCTCCTCTATTCACTCACTATGGTCAAGTCATTTAACTCATCTGTGTTTTAGTGTTCTTATCTGTAAGATTGGGCCATAGTCAATATTCTCTCTAAAGCCCTGTAAAAAAAATTGTAGGATTCAGTAAGTTTAAACGAGAGTTGTAAAAAATCATAGATTCTCTCCTCTAGAGAATTCTGTGTAGGTAAGTAGATCTGATTGTAATGGATATCTGCAGGAGTCCAGTACTGAAGTATATCCCTTCTCAGCTTTGTTGGAGTTGACCTTGGCTCACATTCACTATAAGTCATTCATTTATTAAAATCTAACGTCATTACAGTCTCTATACAGTCTAATATATAATCTGGGACTCTCTGGGAAAGCTTCATGCAATGGGGAGGCTTGAAATGAAAGTTAAAAACAAGAAATAGGAATTAAACAAAGGGAATGGGGAGTTAGGGCATTCTAGTCAAGAAGGAGCATGGTAAGTAAAGGCTTAGTGGGACCAAATGCCTTCCAGTCCTCAAGTCTGAGATTCCATGACTATGAGTGGCAATCAGATGGACATAAACAGAAGAACAGTGAGACATTGATTGATTGGAAGCATTTGAAGGGAGGAACATGGTGCAACGCAATCTTTTATAAAGACTAACTTGGCAGCAGTGTGCAGTATTTAATTAGTGGAGGAGAGAATCTCTAGTTGGGGAAACCCATTCATACACAATTGCAGTTGTCCAGGCAAAACAGGAGAAGGTCTACGCTGGACATTAGGAGAGTAGAAGGAGGACACTATAGTGTATGTTGTCTCTCTGCATCTCTCCAGGTGAGTACCTACAGTAAATGTTCCCTATTCTACCACTATTTCCCAAAGGGCTAAACTAATTAACAAGTCTCAGGCATAGGGACAGCCGTTATCCAGGGACGGAGGCTCTAGATCTGCCCTATTAATAGAGAGGATTCCCTCAGAGCTAAGTCCCTTGGTTGTCTTAGCTTGGACCCAAGAATTCTCCAGGAGAGCTCATCCACCAGGGAACAAGGGAATTTCCTTAAGCTCTGGTGGGTCTTTTTTCTTTTTTTAGGATAGTGCTAGCTTCTCTTGGGGCCTGTTCTCTTCCTCCACTTTTGTGACTTTTAGAAACAACCCAGCAATCGCTTGGAAGGAGTTGTGTGTACTTAGTCATGTTCTTGGTTCTGCTTAGTCTTCTGCTCATTCCCTCTCCTGGAGAAAGCATGGTATCCTGGGGAGAAATTCTAGCCGCCCTTTCCCTCCTTCTCTGTCTTCGCCCAATTCCTTAAATTCTAGTCTATTGTTATCTATTGTAACATTATACATAATGTGATTATGCATTGTGTTTAGCTAAAAATTGACTTTTCCCAAGCATTGCAATCCTTTGCCTATAATTACTAATCAATATCTTAGCCTACTTGTGTGTGCAATACTATATATTCTTTGACCTTCATCTTCTGCCCATTTGCAGGTTTCCTCCTTATCTCCTTTTGTTATGTGGAAGTGCAGCCCCAAAACCCACCCGCTTATTCATCCTTTATGCTTTGCTGGATTCTTATCTTCTTCATTGCTCTTGTTGTTGATGGTACCCATTACTGGTCCCACTGCTCAGTGCCACGAAGCTGAAGAGCAGTTAATTTAGATCATCTACTTGAGAGGAAGATGTGCTTACTACTGGATAATACTGAGCCATAAAGCATGTTCCAAAAGCCAGAACCAGGGTTGTACCACTGAGAATGGAAGAGAATAAATGAGATAGGCAAGGAAGACTTCATAGAGCTGTGTGACTAATTGACAGTTGGTAAAGAGAGAAGGAGGAATTTAAAATGACCTTGGAGACTAGTAGAATAACTAAACTATGACTATTAAAAAGTTCGAGAGACATAGTTTCTGGGTAATTTAATCATTTTATTAATATAGCCAACAGGTTATTAATAAAAGGATGGTCATTTGGCTGTCTCTCTTAGACCATAGATTCTTAATGGTGGTGGGGTCAGTTTATGTGCCCTTCAAAGAGGAAGTATTCCTGAGGGATATCTGATCACCTCTGATTGGTTAACACAATGGGAGGTGGATTGTGTTGGGGGTATGTGACTTAAGACACTCAAATCTTGGCCAAAGAGATATCAATTTCCATCTCACCTTTGATAATAGGGAGAATCAACATTTTCCCAGGACCTGTCTGAGCAAACACAGTGAGCAGGAATATGCCTATTAGCCAAAACTTAGAATTTCTTTTACTGTCTGAGTATGGCTCAGCCTGGGTAAATCTTTAAGAGAGATTTCACACACTAGTTGGTTTCTGGATGCGGAAGTAGAAAAGGGGAAAAACTTTTTTCCTAATACAATAATTAATTATTAATTAATAAATATAATAGAGAAATATTTGTTTCTCACAATACCATTAACAAGATAAAGGAAGCCAGGAGCAGGAGCCTATTTTGGGAGAAAGATGAGATTTTGGTTTCATATGTGAGTGAGGTGAGGGGTGAGATTTCTTCAGTATTTTGATATTTTGTTAATATGAGTGAGTCAGTATTCCCTGCATGAGTGCATAACACAATCCAGCTGTGCCTTCTCATCCTATGTAGTTCATATCCATTTCTTTCCATAAATCCTGCACAAAGAATGGTAGAGGCCTTCCTCTTGTAGAGACTGGTGCACGGGCTGACCGTCACCCCACATTCTAGTCATTTTTTGATGTCTTCTTTGACATTTCTTGTTATTTTTAGTAATATCCTACAGTCTACCATGTTCCTTTTCTTTGCCCACCTTGGTCACCTGCAATTTAATCAATGATTATGGGTTTTCATGATTCATAGCTATATAGTATTGCAGAGAGAATGTTATATTAAAATGATGGATTTTGGTGGAGGGAAGACTGTGTTGAAAGTGTTACTCAACTCTCCATCCTGATACAATCTAAATTAATCTTTTGTTCCTACTGCCCATCCGTAATACCTATCAAAAAATATGTACTGATAGATTCAGTGGGATGCATATTCAACTGCATGGCATAATCTAGGTAATAAACTCTCTTCTCCCATTTGGGTTTCCCTTTGTTCAGTCTTAAACCCAGTCTCATCTTTGATTGGCCTTGGATCAGAGGAGGCTGTGTCCCATCCCAGGGCTCCGGGTACCCAGCACAGTGCCATCTGCGTCTATGTGAGCATCTGTGTAGGGAAACCCTCTTCCATTTATTTGGCCTTTCATTTATTAAGCACCTACTATGTTCAGGGCACTTTACTGAACAAGGAAGGGTAATAATTAAGGTGAAAATCAAACAGCTCTTGCCCTTAGTTAGCTTACATTAAACTGGGGGAAATACGTCATGTACCCAAAAAATACAGAGAGCACCGACAGCTGGGCAGGTCAGGAAGGATTCCTTGGAGGGGCGTGCTGCCTTCCAGGAGCGAGCCCATTCCGGTCATGCCTAATGGAACAGAGGCACATGGTCCTTATCTCTAGCTGCTAGAATCCTTGTCTTCCTTCCATGAAACTATTCCTGATCTCCCTCACCTTCAGCTAGTGCTCATTTTTATTTAGACTTCTTTGAATGTGTTCTATCCTTTCCCTTCTGGGAAGGGATAGAACTACGACTTTAATTTTTGTCTCAGTATTCCTGGCACTTACCACAGTGCCATGTACACAGTAGACCCTTCATATGTGCTTGTTGGATTGCATTGAGGTGTCTGGAAAACAAATCCCTGATTGCAATTAAATTGTCACTTTGCTCATGATTTTCTCTCACATGTTCTTAATCTTAGAATGTGCCGCACTTCTGGGTTTCCTTTTTCTCAGTGCCATTTCTGCTTCTTCTCCTAGGCTATAGGCAATCAGGTACTGAAGAAGTAGGATACCAAATGTGGGGAGTCTACTCTCTCAGCAGTTATGATAATAGCTCACTATTCTGTTCCACTTCACATTCTAGCCAGGGGGGAGTGTCCATTTTCATTTGTAAAATGCTCTTGAACTGATGATATGATCCAATTGCCTCACCTCCAATTTTTTCCAAAGGCTTGCTTTCACTGCTTTTTGCTATTTTGTGAGGCAGTGCTATTCATAATCTTCTATCATTTTTCATTATAATCTTTTGCAAATGACCTTGTGCTCTAAACTGGTATTATACACCTGTAGTTATTGAGTCTCTTGGCAAAGAGATTAAGTTGAGGCAGCCTGGACTCTCTTGGTTTGCCCCTTTGGTGTTGTGTGTGTATATGTGTGTGTGTGTGTGTGTGTGTGTGTGTGTGTGTGTGCGCGCGCGCGCATGCGCATTTGTGTATGTATACACATTACTACTTTTCAGAGCTAGCAGTTGATTTAAATAGGTTTAAGTAGTGAAATTGGATGCATTTTCTCATCATCTTTATGCTTCTAATCAGCCAAGGATTTTTAATCTTAGATACCTAACACCTAAAGACCTAAAACACAGATGATTCTGAAATGAATCCCACATTAGCATCTAGTCATTTTTTTGCTCTTTAAGATGTAGTCATTTCCTTTTGTACATGGGATAGTTCTCAGCAATCTTATCAATGGCTTCCTTGGGATATCAGCTCATTAGGTTCAAGGGGTGTGGACATTTTAGTCACTTTATTTGTGTAATTCCAGATTGCTTTCCTATTTGAGGCTGTACTCAAAACTGTAGCAATGATCAGCTATGAAAAACTTAGCTACTCTGATCAATATACAATGATTCCAAAGGACTCATGATATAAAATGCTTTCCACCTCCAGACAGAAAACTGATGAACTCTTGAGTGCAGATAAAAGCATTTTTTTTTTGCTTTTTTTTTTTGTTTGTTTTTTTGGCAACATGGCTAATATGGAAATATGTTTTGTATGACTTCACATGGGTAATGGGTACCATACTGCTTGCCTTTTCAATGTGTGGAGGAGGGGCTGAAGGGAGAGAATTTGGAACTCAGAATTTAAAAATGAATGTCAAAGAATGGTTGTACCATTTCACAGCTCCAACAATGTGCCTATCGTTCCACAATTTCTCTTAACATTGATGATGGCTGTTTTTGTCATTTCTGCCAATTTGTAGGTCTGTACAGAAGCTTTCAGTTTTATTTAATCATAGTAACTAATTTTTTCTTTTGTAATTGCCTCTGTTTCTTGTGTAATTAAGATACATCTTCTATCCATAGCAGGGAGAAGTATATGATCTACTTCTCTTCTAATATTTTTATAGTAATGTTAAGGTCACATATCCATTTAGAATATATTGTGGGATGTGGAATAAGGTGTTGATTTAAACCTAGTTTCTGTCAGACTGTTTTCCAGTTTTCTCAGCAGTTTTATTCAAATAAGGAGTTTTTTCCTAGGTAATTTATTGAAACATCGGTGTATTGAGCTCTGTTGGGGGTTTTTTATTTCCCCTTGTCTCTAGTCTGTTCCACTGATCTGTTTCTCTATTTTTAAACCAATACCAGAGGACTCTGAGGACTGCTGCTCTCTCTTCTTAAGAAAAGAGTTCATTACATTCAGATGCAAATAATTCACAAGCCTCTACCTCTGCAATTCTTAATTTCTTTACCAGCATTTTTTGCCATCCTCCTTGCCATACCTTCTCACTGGTATTGCCATGTATCAAAGTGTAGGTTGCCTTTGTTTGTAGTATCTTGACAGATTTTCCATAGAATGTCTTTGTGTCTCTAATCTCTTAAACAGATGTTGGTACGTAAACCAGTTATCTTCCTTCCTCACAAGAAGTGTTTCAAAGAGCGATGAATATATCTCTTGAAATGTGTTTGCTGCTCTTTAGCATGTGATAAAACTAACTGTATCAGCTGCTTTGTTCACCATTCTAGGATCATCTGTCCATCATTACCTCATTGTTGGTTTAATTTCTAGCAGAATGTCAGTTTAGTTGTGATTCCAGTTTTAACCAAAAGCCTCATATTTATTTTACCAATGGTTGTTACTATTTCTACATAACATAAAAACTGTGTTTCTTACTACCCCATTGCCCACTTTTTGATTAGCCCCTCTACAAGAAGCTGTCCAGGACTGAGTGCCAATTTGTAATATTTTTAAAAAATTCTATTTCATGTTCTGCCCTGGCTGAAAAATGAACAACCTAATGACTACTTGTAGCTGATGAGCCTGTCCGTATTTAACTTGGGAACATAGTTTGTCAGTGGAACTATATGCAGTTTTTTCAGCTTTGTGGAATCTGCCAGAGTTTGGAAAACTCAGAGTGGGACATCCATCAGAGATCCTTCTAGGGAGAGGTAAAGCCTTGAGATCAGACGAGTTCTCTAAGGAGGGCAGTGGGGAAGAGGAAAAGATTGAGCCTTTTCAATGCCCATATTTAGAGATCCAGAAAAAGGGTAGTGAAGCAGGTTAGATAAGTGATCAGAGAACTGGCAAAACAGGATAGTGCTGCACAGTGGAAGCTAAGGAAGGAAAGAAATAGAATGGGGAATGAGAATTCAGGAAAATTGAATGGTTGGATTTTTTTTTAATAGAGGAGCTTATGTCTTTAGTTCAACAAGAGCATAGTACCTCAGTTTAGGTGAAGATAGTTTCCATAGAAGAGCTGGATAAAAGCTGCATGTTGAAGGGTCAGAGGAGGCAATAACATGAAAAAATGAAAACCAGTGAGAGCACTTGCCTGTGGTGCTGCTAGTTTTTCCATAATCACTCCCTTTCACTTTTCAGATCTTTTTTTCTTGAAAGCTTCTGACCCAGTGGAGAAGATAAAACTAAGCCTTTTACTCCTCCTTTACTAAAATTAAACTCAGACTTTAATCCAGAGAATTTCTTCACTTATCATTCTCAGTCTGCCTTCCCTGCATGGTGAATGTGCCCACTGTCAGGTTCTTTCATGCTCTCTGTTGAGCTCCCATTTTAAAAGAATGTGTACAAAAGGTAGCATCAAGGGCCCGCAACCAGAGATAAATACAGAAGGATGATACAGTCCTATAAGGTTAGCACAAGGACGGCTAAAACCCAGGATGAGCTAGGCTGAGGCTTGGCAGAAATGCTGAGGACGACAGAGATTTGGGAGCTTTTTGGAGGCAGGAAGAATAAGGAAGGGCTGAGTTCATGCTTGGGGTTCATGGGAATGTGGCAGTAGGGAGCACAACTGTACAGCTTGGCTTCTGTCTCTTCTCTTAATGAAAATGGTTTTTACATTGAAAAGGAGAGGGAAAATAATTGAGGAAATTGAAACCTGATATAAGTGAGGACAGAGCACTTACTATTACTCAGTGCTTTCAGGTCAGCTGGTTGGGCAGATTACCTTCAAGGGTAGTGAAAGTGTTAGTAATGTAGATTTACTAACTCACTCTTCATAGGACTGAGAATAGGGAAGGTCCCCTAGAACTGCAGATTGGCAAACATCTGTACCAATTTTCAAATGCAGGAAAAAATTGGATTCTGCAAATTCTAGCCATGTGAATTTGATGTTGATATCAGGGAAGATTGTAGAAATCATTCTTAAAGGGCTAGTTTGTAAGTAATTGCAAAGGAAGGCAATGGTCATGGTTCATTAAGCATGCTCTCATTAAGAAACAGTCAAGTCAAAATAAAATAATTTCTTTTTTTGACCAGGGTACTCTTGGATCAAATGTCAGATGTATAGAAAACCTGAATTTCATTTCAGCAAAGGTTTTGACCAAATCTCATACCATGTCCTTCTGGACAAGATGGAAAAATGGAATTAGTTGAATAACCAGACCCAAGGAGAGATGAATCTATTGAATTGATTAAAGAATTTATGTTAGCCAGAGGGAGATTAATAGTGGCAAGCCACAGGGATCTGTCTGGGATCCCACTGTGTTCAGCATTTTTATCACTAGCTTGAAAGATGACAGCACATTTGTCTAATTTGTAAATAGCATAAAGCTGGGAGGGGTAGGTAGAGCCTTCAGTGACAGAATAGGGATCCCAGGTCTCCAAGGACTTGAATAATGAGTAAAATCCTATTTAAATTTGAAATTTATTACAGATAAATTTGAAATCCTATGCCTGCAAGTATAGGGTAGGGGCAAGATGGCTAAACAGTTTTGGGGTTTTTAAAAATTATTTTATTTGTTTTCAGTTTTCTGCAGTCACTTCCATATGTCTTACATTTTTTCCTCTCTCTCCCTCTCTTCTTCCCTCCCTCCCTGCTCCTTCCCTGAGTTGGTGTGTGATCTTATATAGTTTCAACACATACATTCCTACATTTTCACCTTGGTGACTAAACAGTTTGTTTAAAAAAAAAAAAAAAAGACGAGTTTGTGAAACACAAACTCAATAGAAGTTAACCACCAGAAAAAGTGATGAGTTTTACTTCTGTACTTCAGAAGAGCCCTTATTTGGAAGCAGCACTTTCACTGATGTACATTAGCTCCTTGGTGCCTTTATTGACAGTTTTCATGAATTGCTTTGGGCAAATATTCAATACTTAATATTAAACCTTCCCATGATTAGCTAGGCCAGTCAATTTAACAGCCAATTATTAAGCTCCTACCTTGGGCTTTGCCTTGACCACTGGGGATACAAAGTAAACATGAAACAGCCTCTACCCCAAAGGAACATATTTCCTGGGGGAGGCAGCAGAATACAACGTATGCACAAATAAGCACAATACAAGACAAATTGAGGAGGGAAAGAACACTGATAACTGAGAAGTATCCAGGAAGAGGAAGAGCTGAGCCTTGAAAGAAGACAAGAAGAGGGGGAGATAAGAAGTGAGGGCATTCCAGGCATGGGGATAGCTTGTGCCAATGTATAAAGGTGCAGATGGAGTGTCAGGTTTGGGGAACAGCTAGAGGTTCAGTTTGACAGGAATATAGTTTGTGAAATAAATCTGAAAGGGTAGGTAGGAGCCAGATTTTGGAGTTTTAAATGTCAGGCTAAGGAGTTTGTTCTTGTAAGCAGTAGGGAGCAGCTGAAGGTATTTGAGTAGAGGAGTAACATGGTCAAAGCTTTGCCTTAGGAAAATTATTTGGCAGCTGTATGGAGGAGTGGTTGGGGAGGAGACATATTAGAGGCAGGGAAACCAATTAGGAACCAATTGTAATACAAGAGAGAGAGGATAGGAGCCTGGTGACCATGGGAGAAGAAAAGAAATGTGGTGGGGTTAGACTTGTCAGCTGATTGTCAGATATTGATTGGATAAGGAGGAAAAGTGAAAAATCAAAGACTGCCAAAACTATGAACCTGGATGACTTTGTGGATGGTGG
This sequence comes from Potorous gilbertii, assembly GCA_028658325.1. NCBI lineage: Eukaryota > Metazoa > Chordata > Mammalia > Diprotodontia > Potoroidae > Potorous > Potorous gilbertii. Next base: position 233,291,917 of record CM053772.1, on the reverse strand, counting down.
TGCTCTCAACAAAAATAGTAGAAATAGGGATATTTAGAGGAAAGAGAAAAGGGTGGAGGACAGAAAATGAATTCTGTTTTAGGCACTGAGTTTGAGTTGCCTGTGAGACATTCAGGAGGATTTCAAAAGACACAGTACATCACTGCATTTAAAGTCTGCCCAGGTTGGTAGGACTTGCTCACATAGTCTTTGGGATTCCCGGGTCCCTTCTATGATATGAGGAGGCAGGTGTTTCTTTAAACTTTGTTAATAGGAGTACCATGTCCAAAGCAAAGGTAGTACTTCTAAAGAACTTTGCCCTAATTGGGTCATATTGAGAATGTTATTTGGATCTTGTGCTGCATTTCAAGAAAAACATCTATGAGCTAGAATATGTCCAGGAAATGGAGACTGAGTTGAAAGGATTCCAACGCGTTTTATGGAAGGAGAAGATGTAGGGAGGACTTCATGGCCATCTTGAAGTGTTTGATAAATTGTCATATAGAAGAGGGGTTCGGCTTATGTTGTGGGTGGTGAGCCCTATTGGATAGATACAATTACAAGAAGATGAATTTTAATTTAGCTTGAGGAAAAAAAATTCCAAGAATCAGGGCTTTTCAGAAAGTAGGTGACTGCTTAATGAATTCCCCTATACTGGAGCTGAGTCTAGAGGACCACTTGTCAGGGAGGCTGCAAAAGAAATTTGTGCTTTAGGTAGAGGTCATGCTAAGATGATATCTGGGGTCTCTTCCAACCCTGAGATTGTGTCTGTCTGTTTTCTGTGGAGAATATGGTATGCAAGCAAGATGTAGTCTACAACTGGTATATCGGTGGAAAGACAGTGAGTGTATAAGGGACTGCAAATAAAAATGGAACCTGTTGCCATTGAAGGCAAGAAGATTTCTCATGGTTTATTGCCCTTCCTTCTGATCACCACTTGCAGTCTCTCTTCTCGTTACGTTCTCTCCACTCCCTAGGCCTCAGCACCTTCATTTGCTTTTGGGAGCTTGGTGACAGCTTGGACTAATTCCCATCCCCTAATCTGTGCATGTGCTCAGCTGTGGAGTGGGGGCTGCTGCTGTGTGGGTCACCCTTGGGACAGAGGAGGCCTTCTGGCACTCGGTCACTAGGATGGTCCCATCATGTGCATGTTTTTCAGCTGCTACTGAAAGTTAGCTTATTCTAACTGATGCCAAATTCCTCAGACTCTGTATCATGCTTTCTGTTGTATCTTGTAGTTCATAATGCAGATGATTCAATAGCACTCTTAGCTTGTTCATCTCCTTTTCAACTCATTCCTTTATTTGCATGTTGGTGATGGTTGTGTATGATCTCTTAAGACTACTGCATCTGGATGGGTGCTGTGGATTGTTACTCATTGAAATTCTTGTTTTATTTACATGTGAACTGGGGTTACTTGTCCTGGCTTCCAGGGTAGCTGACTGCCTTCACCCTTGGGCATGTTTTGTTTTTTAAAAAAACATTGGTGGATTTAGTTGCCTTTTTTTTATTTACTGTGTTTCTGCAGCATTCAGTTCGGTGTTCCCTGGAGCCTCAGGGTTTTATTGACTTAGGTGGTTTTGGTATGTGAAAATCAGTGTCTCGTACAATAGAGTTGCTGCTGCACCTTCTTCAGTCTTCACAATGTGAAAGTAGATCTTGGGAAGCCTTCTTTCTATCATTCTGTAAAATATTCTGTAGTTCTTCCCAATTTGGCGGTACTTTCGATATGTACTGCTCTACCTATTATGTGCCTGACCCTGTGCTAAGTGCTGGAGTACAAAGAAGGGTTAAAACCTGGTCTCAAGAACCTCACGCTCTTCATGGACAAGATATGTCAATAACTACGAACAGACAAGCTATCTACAATTGAAAATAAATCACTAGAGGAAGGCAGTACCTTTGTGCATGAAATCTTTGTGTCAGAGGTACCAGGCCCTAAGGACCTCTCACTTACTTTGCTTTTTCCCCCTCTCATCTGGGGGAACCTGAGGCTCTAGGAGCTCACATCTGCATTAGAGAATGGGCCATTTTCCCCAGAGACCTGCCCTATATTCGGCCCAGCAGAGGGGGAGGCAAGGATTCCTTTTTCTACATCATTGTTTTCCCAGTCTCATGCCAGAGACTCTCCTCCAGTCTGTTTTCCAGTCACTGTTTACCCTCATCTCTCCTTCAGTCCTACCAGGTGTCTAGGATCCCCAGTTCCCACCACTTTTACTGTCCTCCAAAGCCCTTCCAGGCATGTGTGGGTGACTCTTTTAAGCAATTTAAGTTATCTTTTGCATTTTACTGTTACAGGAAAATCACCCTGAAGGGTAGACTGGCTGGGCTAGCTGGGCTAAGTTTCTATGCCTGTGGCCATTTTGCCTTCAGTTTTTGAAACCTTTTGTCTTATACCTAGGTTCCACAGCACCCTCCCCCCACCCCCCAAGAATACTCTAATTTCCTCCAATAGCAATCTGAATGACTTGGTTTTTGGACTAACTGTACAGTCTGTGTTCTCCTCTGAATTGGCCTTATTTTGCCTGTTCTCTCTGCCCTCCCCCTTACCTTCCCTGAGCAATGGGCCTTTTGTTCTTGTTAGTCCAGGGGCTCTGAGGGCAAATCCTGCTCCCTATTTGTCTAACACCTTTCATCTTCCTCCCAGGCAGTTGGACTGGATTATACAAATTATCCCAGATTGCTTCTTGAAAGATCTCCAAAAGGCAGAGGTGTGGAGGTAGGGGAGGAGTGGTCTTTCCTCCCCCTCCTCCCATGCCCATCCCCAGGTTTCCTGGCCTGTGGGAGGCCTGGGGCCTACACCAAGCCTAGCGCCATGACTCAGCCCTTGCTGTCCGCCAAATGCTAGTCCGACTTCCCCCTCTCACCTTGACCAGATTCTTGCACTCAGGCAGGTGCTGGTCCACCGTTTGGTATGTAGGAAGAGGGATCTCCATTAGGGTAGGGATTTGTAGTCTGTACCACATGGATATATGAAAAACCATTTTCAAAGGAAGAGATTTAACAAAACCTGTCACTGTTTAATGTGGACTTGTATAGATTAAGATCTTTTTACACTATACTGTAGTATGCTAAGCATTGTAACCATGATCTAAGTAAAACAATCTTTAAAAGACTCATTTATAGCTTTTTAAACTTTGAACACAAGTATGAGTTGTATATCCCACCATTTTGTTAGGCTATGTAAGTACTAAGATTTAGTTCTCATTGGCATGCATACTGTGCATGTTAGCTTAGCTTTTCTCTTTGCCTTGGGAAACATGCTTTCCTTTGTTTAAGTCTGTCATGTTCATCCATTAATCCAATTTCTACCCTGGAAAATGACTTTCTGATAGCTTTGGTTTTTGTGGGATCTGACTCCAAGACTCTTTTCTACCTGAGCATCAGTTGTAACAACAGGATGGTCAGTTAACTTTGGCCTTTATAGAACATTAGACTGCAGGATCATTGATCCCTAATATTTTAAGATAATTTTAAAATCTCAGAATAAATTGGAGAAAGACCAGTCTGAGTGAGTGACAATTGAATTACTGAATAATTTTAAAGGATTACAGGTTAATTATTTTTAAGCAACTAACCACTAACATTGTTATTAAGTCATGGGGTCTATCCTTAAGTAATGGAGAAAAGTCCTATGTAATAATCACATTAATTGTTAGTATTCAAGTACATGATACCAAAGTACTTTAAAAGTCTGTGTTCCTGACCTAGTTAAGCGTTTCTCCTAAATTCTCATTTACACTATTATTTGGTTTAGCAGATGCTTTTTTAATGATACTTACTGCAGAAGTGGAATTCGACTTCACCCAGGCTGTTACCATGAATTATCATAAATTAGAAAAGTAAAAATTAATAGCCTTCCTTGGGCTTATTTGTGGAAATTAGATTATTGATTACTTTTTAAATAGCTGCGTTTAAGATAAAGTGTGTGTGGTATATAATAACATTAACACTCTTCATGGTTTTTTCTTCATTAGCAGGAGTTCAGCAATGAGTCACGCCTGCTTCTGCTATGCAGTGATATGTTCCATCCCTGTGTCTGCGTACATCATCCTAGTGACATCCCTACGTTACCATTTATTTATATGGAGTGTGTTTTCTCCAAAACTTCTCTATGAGGGAATGCATCTATTACTCACAGCTACTATTTGTGTATTTTTCACAGTCATGGACCAAACAAATCTCATAAAACCTTAGTCTATTAAATATGCCAGTACTTTTTAAAAAGCCTATTAATTGCTGACTGGATTTGAGTAATGGAAGATAAGCTTAACTACTAAGAAGATCATTCCAGAAAAAGATAAAAAGTTATTTATGGCTTATGTGTTCTGACAGTTGTTTTTAAAAAAAAATCTTCAACTTCATTGACTTCTGTACTTGAATTTAGATTGACTCTAAGTGATTTTTGGTGTTTGAGATTGGGTAGGGGACAGATGAGGGGAGGGGGAAGAGAAAGACTCTTTGACCATTTAAAAAAGTCCTACTTTTGTTCCAGAATATTAAATTTGATTACAAACCATGACTCTTTTCCCTTCATGCAAATCAGTTTAAAAAGTTCTGTTTTTGTTAATTTACTGTATAGATGTTATAAATATGACTCAGTTTTGTTTGTTGATGAATGACAATCTTAAAAAGTTTTCAGCTTTATCCAGTTGCTCAGTGCGCTTGACTCTGAGGAGCTTAAGAAGTGGAGGGAGAAGATAGATCCCCACTTGGAGTGTGGTGCATGCGAAGCAGATGCATCTGTCTAACCAACCCTGCTGTGATTATTCATGAGATGGCCCAGTCATGAGCATAACCATATGACTATCCATGAGCATCAGCAGGCGGCTGAATTCCTGAATTGCAGTCACAGGACGTCCTAGGCCGAGAAGATAGAGTAGGAGGAAACTGAAAGAGAGGAAGACCATCTGATTTTTTCAAGTGACAGGTGCAAAGAACCAGAGAAGAACCATTAATGAGGAGGATGGTGCCCAGCATTGCCCTGGGCTGGTTGAAGGTCAGGGAGGAGAGAGGATGCTCCCTCCTACTCCTGTTACTTAGGGTGATGTCCATGAGCGAAGTCTGCTCACCTGAGGGGGGACGGTGGTCCTACCAACACTTGGAAACTTTCCTAGAGAGAAACAAGGACAGGGACAGTGAGATGTGGCAGTTCCTGTGAAAAGACCTGAAGGTTTCAGCATGAGTCATCAATGTGATATGACAGCTACACCCTCTAATGTGGTCTCAGTTTTCATCATTAAAAACATCCTGTCCAGACTTTCACAGGTCACAGCCCCTCTGTCTTCTGGCTTGGGCGACCTCGTGCATAAAGCACTGAATCTGGAGGCAAGAAGACCTGAGTTCAAATCCAGTGTGTTCCTGAGCAAGTCACCAGTTTCTGTCTCCAGCTTCCTCACCTGCAGAGTGGGGATGATGATAGCCCCTCCCTCCAGGTGGGGTTGGGAAGGTCAAATGAGATAGTATTACAGCACTGTATAAATGCTGGTGATTATGTTGTTTTTAACATTGTCACATGTGGGGTAAGATGGCCAGGAAAGCCACAGGACTCAAAAACTTGTTCTGTAACGATTGATGGGCAGGATTGGAGATACCCTAGAGAAGAGGCTTGAAAGGTGACAGGCGTCATCATATAGTTCAAGGGGCATCCTATGCAAGAAGGATTAGGGGAGGGAAAGGTGTCTAGTTCAAGCTCCTGGAGACTGAGACCCAGGGCGAGTCAGTAACTTGTGCAAGGCCGCAGGTAGTCAGCAGAAGAGGGAGGATTGAAACCCAGGTCCTCTGATGTCAGAGGCAGTCTTTCCCCACCATTCCACACCACCTTCCTGGGCCAGGTAGGACTAAACAGATGCAGTTTTGTTAACAAGGGGTCCATTGTTGGGGAGGGAGCTGCAACTTCAGAGCTGGGATGTTGAGGGGGGGTCTTATTAGTACTCTTACAGACAAAACAGAACCAGAGATACTAAATGTGATTTGCCTATGGCCATCGTTAAGTGGGCTGAACTGAGATAGACAGACAAGGGACTTATTGGGTGATTCCTGAGTGTCAGGCTCTGTGCTGGGTTAGTGAGTTCCCTATCTTTGGAGGGCTTCTAGTGGAAGGTGGAAGAAGATTTTACCAGGATGTTGTGGAGGTTATGGGATAGTAACTAAATGACTTTTCCGGTCTTTTCCAAGTCTTTCATATTCTAGGATGGTTCCCCAGATTGGACTTGGAGTGACTAAAATATTCCTTTATGGGAGATGTTCAATAAGGTATTAAAGATATTTATATTAAAAAATAAAAATACAGTTTCACAAAACTTGTGAAGTTCAATAAAGGCCGACTGAGCATTTCTCTAAAGCTTTGGGAACTAAGCTTCTTGGCTTTGCTCAGAGCAGGCAAAAGTGCTTTCCTTCCTTTGGGTTTTAAATGGAAACATCTTCAGAGAATGGAGGAAAACAAATAGTGAGATTTGATAATACATAGAATTGTGTGAAGCACACACCTAGTATTGTGACTCAGCCTTGACTTGGTATCCCTGACTGGTCACCTCTACTCTTTTCAGTAGGATCACTCTCCATGAAGGACATGGGGCAAGGATACTGGTTCTGGGAGTCAAGACCAAAGGGTTTGGTCCTACCTATCTTTCATTATATTAAATTGGCAAATTGCAAGTGTGTAAGTAACTAATAACCTAAATTTATCTTTAGCCTTGAGATTTTGTATTGTGTTAATGAAAAATTGGCATCCAGTCATAAGTCAGCCCTCCTCCAGCAGGGAGAGATGGGCTCTGACACAGGGGATTCAAATTATTAGAAAGAAATTGAGCTGGAGATGGTTCCATTTGGTACTTACGTTCAATTCCTGAGAATGAAAAGCTTAACTTCATATGACTGTTTTAGTGTATGAATGTCTGTTACATGTACTTGGAATCATTGGCTGACAAGTTGTAAGAGCAAAATCACAGCCCAGAAAAATGTTGACAGGGCAGAATAATGATATCAGCATCTCAAGTACAAAAGTCTGTTTTGAGACAGTTGGAGTCATCCTCCTAGGCAAATATAACAGCCCCAGAAATTATCAACCTCACCCAGAGTGAGTGTGCTAGTATGGCAGGGGCAGAGGTGGAGTAGCCTAGCTACATCAAATTATTGTGTATTGAACAAGTAAGAGATTGCTTTGGTGCTGGTGACCTGGAAAAAACCAACCCCATATTCTAGGAAAGTCAGAACAAGTTTGCAGTGTCATGATGTAAAGCAAACCTGCACACAATAATTTGGGGTTTCTCTTCTCCATTGTGTATGTTTTTGCCTCCTGCTAGTTCCCTTGCCCGTCCCCCTGCTTTCCCTAAGATTGCAGAGGACCAGTCCTGTCTGAATAATGTTTCCAGGAGGGTTGGAGATCACTAGGGAGATTGCACTGGCCTTCTGGGTAGTAGGAAAGAACCTTAGAAATTGTCTGGGCTGCTTTGATAATAGCAACTCAAATTTAATAGTGCTTTAAAGCACTTTCCTCACAGTAGTATCACCATGGGGATTCACCTTTCAAGACATCTGTCTCCAGATTCCCTCTCACTAAATGCATTTCAAAGACAGGCTTTCCCTTTCCTCATATTTAGTAAATGGGGGTATGAGGTGGGGGCAGAGGATAAATGGTCTACATTTAATAAAATGATAAATGTAAAGTCCTCAAAGAACCAGTTGTATAAGGGCAAAGCAGCCTTAATTCATTTGAAGAAATTCTGGGGGTTATCTTAGCCAGCTTGCTCAGTATAAATTAGTGTGTGATACAACCATCCCTAAATTTAATGCAGTCTGAGGTTGTTAACAGAGGCAGGATTTTACAGGATCAAGAGTCGGGTAATATTTTTGTCCCATCCCATACCCTGGCCAGACCATACCTGGAATATTATATTCAGTCTTGGAAGCTGCATTTTAGGAAGGATGCCTAACATAGGGGAGATGAGCATAGTGAGTGTGTTTGAAACCTAACATGCTGAGGGGACTATAGATGTTTCACACAGAGAATAAAAGACATCAAAAAATGTGAAGGGCCATCATGGAAAAGGGAGTAAACGTGTTCTGCCTGGCCTAGATGGTAATAGGAGCAAAGGGCAAAAGAAAATGGGGAAGATCAAGGAACCTAAAATTTTATGAGGGAAGACAGTCCAAGAAAAGGAAGATGCACTTAGGGGTGAAATTTTGATTAGACTCTTGATCGTGAAAAGGCAAAGAGTGTCTTTAGGGACCATTGTGAATGCATTCAGAACACCTTGTCCAACTTAGTTTTTTTTTTTTTTTAATGCATAAAGATGGAAGCAAGAGCAGATAACTGAAGATGAATACATAAGAGTGGTACAGTCATGTGAGAACAGTGCCAAGAGGATTAAAACTCAGAAGATGCTGAGTGTAGAAATGAATGCTAAGTCCAACACAAAGAACAGAACACAGTGGTAGGCAAGAAGAACATCAAAGAAGGGATAGGACTATTGCTCATGGGAGGGGAATGAGGGAGGAAGGTTTGGAACCATATGTGCCCCCAGGGAGGGAAGTGAAGATGAAGGACTTACAGTGGTATTTGCACTTTTTAAAGTGGTAGCTTGACTTTTTAAAACTACACTACTGCAAGTATAACAGCAAACATGAAAAGATAACTTGCAGGAGAATTCTAGCAAGAGGTATTGAAAGGGTACATCAGGCATAAGGCAATGAACCTGCTATGTGGGTATATGTCCTGATGAGGACTCCCACTTAGAATGGCCAGAAACACTCAATATAGTTCATCCAGTGGGTACAGGAAAGACTTGCAGCAAAGACAAGAGAAGGAGGGTCTTAAGGTGACTTCTGGGAAGTTGAATTAGTCTCTCAGTGTACAGCGATGACTTAGTCTTCATCTTGCCAAAGACCCAGAGCTCAAAGGGCTTAGAGGTCATTTAATCCAATCTCCTCATTTTACTGATGAGGAAACAACCCCAGAAAAAATTGAAATGGTTTGTCAAAGATTACATCGATGGTCAGTAGTAGAACCAGGTTTTGAACCCATGGTTTTTGATGCTAAATCCATTACAATTTTCACATCGCCAAGATGGTAGATGGAACAAAACATTTTTTATACAACTCTTAAAAGTTTCAATATTTCTGTTACCCTATAACTGTAGACCTTTCTGGGAACAGTAAAGGAAGGCCATGACTGGAATTATTTGACGACCAACACCCAACTTGAGCCTTGTTTTCTCTAGCAAAGAGAATGATCTTTTGTCTAGTGAGAACTTAAAGATAAACAGAGTTGAAGTGCAAGAACATGAGGGAATGAAAAGAGAACACCCTGATGCCTTCAAATAAGGTCAAGTCTTTAGGCTGGGACAAACTACACCCCAGGGCAATGAAATACCTTGCAGCTGTGATTCCTGAACTACGGAATATGATGAGAGAGGGACAGTTATCCCAATTTTGACAGGATGACGAGACCAGCTGATCAGGGGAATGCCAGGGATAAAGCTTACTTGTTTTAGCAAAACATTTTACAAAGTTGCCTATGCTGTTCTTAGGGGGAAAAATATGGGCTAGAATCTAGCCTGAATTCTTTTATTAAAAGGATCTGTTCAGTGAAATATTCAGTCGAAGGGCTGCACTTAAGGACCTAGAGGGTCACATGGGGCTTCGAGGCCATAGCTTCTGCACCGCTGGGCTAGATGATAGTAAAATTAATTGAGAAAGGAAGGGAAAAATAAATGCTTGTTTATTAAAGTTCCTACTATATGCCAGGCAGTGATGAGTACTTTATAAATATTATTTAATTTTATTTAGGTGGATTTAGAAGTAGTTGAATGGCTAGCTCTAAAGAGTAGTTATTAATGGATCTGTATCATTGGAAGGAGATCTCCAATGAAGTGCCTACAGGTCTTTCTGTGGTCCTGTGCTGTTGAATATTTTTATCAATGATTTGGACTCAAAGGCATAACTGGAAAACTCATCAAATTTGCAGAAGTCACAAAGCCTGGAGAAACAGTTAAAACTTTGGTTGGCAAAATTGGGTCCAAAAAGATCTTGACAGAATGAAGGGATTTGGTACTGTGGGGAAAGGACCTGGATTCCAATCCTGCCTCTGATGCAGGTCACAGCCTCAGCGTGTCTTGGTTTTCTTAATCTGTAAAGTGAGGCTGCTTGGACAAGATGGCCCCCAAAGTTCTTTCTAACCCTGAATCTAATAAGGGTTGAATCTAATAAGATTAAAAATTTAATAGGGATAAACAAAGTCTAATGTGGATTAAAAAAAATCTTCATAAGTACAAGGTAGAAGAAATGTGTATAGTTAGTTACCAGTTCTTGTGAAAAAGATGTGGGGGTTTTAGAATACTGCAAACTCGATATGACTCAACAATATAGAGCAGGAGAAAAGCAAATGCTTGAAGAGAGGTATGACTTCAAGGATTAGAAAGGTGCCTGACTCTTCTCTCCTGGTCAGACTACACCAGGAGCATTTCGTTCAGCTTCAAGAGCCACATTTTAGGAGGACATTGATAAACTCAACAGCGTCTAGAGGCCATCAACCAAGATGGGGAAGAGGTTATATCATGTGAGGACTGGTTGAAGGAGTGTGTGTGTGTTGGGGGCAGGGATAGGGGATGGCATTTAGCCTAGAAAAGAGATGACTTTGGGGGAGCATGAGATCTGGCTTCAGTTATTGAAAGGACCATCCCATGGAAGAGGATTTAAACTTTTTCTTCATGACATCAAATGGCAGAACTAGGAGTAATGGCTAAAGGCTACTGAGAAGTAGATTTTGGCTCATTATCAACAAAAACTTGCCAGCAGCTAGAGAAAGGAACAGGAACTGTGATTTCATTGATATAGGCAACTCTAAGAGTTAGTTAATACAGGACAGCACCTACTCTGGAGCTTGCAGTCTTAGAGAGTTGACCAGGCCCCTGAGAGGTTAAATGACTAGCCTAAGGTCACAGAGTCAGTATGTGTTGGGGACAAGGCTTAAACCCAGGTCTTCCTGACTCCCAAGCAAACTCTCCATCCACACACAGCACTGTGCTGCCTTCCTAGTCCTAACAACAAGGGTTAGCTAAAAGTGAAATTAGTTGCCTGTGGGAAGTAGAGTTCCCTTTCATTGGAGATCTTCCAGAAAGGCCGAATAACCTTGTATTGGATAAGTTGTAGAAAGGATTCTCTTTCAGATATGGGCTGAACTAGCTGTTCTTGAGGACCCTTCCACCTGAGACTCTGACATGCTCTAATTCTCTGATCCTCTCTAGGAAGGCATAGGACAGGGAGGGAAATTCTACTAATTAGAACTAACCCAGAAGAGTGAAATGGTACGGGTCTGACTAGATAACCACTGAATGCCCTTCCAGATTGGAGAATCTTGTTTGACATTTCTGTATGTTACCTGTAAAATGAGTTACAACAATCAAACCTCCAGATTTACAAAAGGCATTCCATTTCTACCAAGTAGCGAAATGCCCCTGAAAGGACAAACTTGCAGATCATAGACTGTCTGAGTGACAGGAAAGAGCATAAAAACTTCATCTTGGGAAAACATAAAGTGAGAGAAAGTTACCTAAAATATGCATGAAAAGCAATGGATTCAGTTTGGCCTAAGAATTGTATCTTGGCATCACTGTTGATTATTCCCTGAAGACATCATTCCAATGGATACTCTTCCATGAGTGAATCTTCTCCAACACTGACCTTCCTAAAGAAGGGACCTCAATCTACCCTTTTGTTTTTTACCCTCAGACTATAAGCTCCCTGAGGTCAGGGACCTGATCTGTTTCTTTTCTGTCCCAACACGGGTCTGAGCAAACAGGTAACTGATCAACCCTGGTGGTTTGGCTGATAGCAAAGGGCAGTGATAAAAATCAGGGAGGACCATGGCTACCAGCAGACTGGTGTGTGACCAGCTTGATATGTTTTTATCAGGAAAGTCAGTTGCTTCTTTCTGTCATGGTCAAGTGCTTTTGATTTGCTCTGAGTAACCTTAAGTAGACTTATTTACAAACCTATTCCATGAGGAAATTCAGATGAACTGATTTAAGTCTCATTTGAAAATATTTTGAAATAATTACTGAAAGTTTCTCCACTCAGGTAATTAATAGGAATATTTTGCTTGTCCAAAGTACACATTGTCTCAATTACATAAGTCATTCACTTGGGGGGAGGGGCAGGGAGAAGGAAGAGTAATATTCATGACATCATAGATTTAGAACAAGAAGGAACCTTTTAGTCCAATCTCATTATTTTACAGATGAGGAAACTGAGACCTAAAAAGCTTGTGACTTGACCAAGGCAACATAGTTATTAAGAACAGTGTCATAACTTGAACCCAAGCCCTCTAATTCCAAATCCAGGATCTTTTCATGGTACCATGTTGCCTCTTAGTTTCCACTGAAAACAGACTTTTGGCAAAATACGTGAGGTGGGGATGGTAGGGGGAGGACAAAGTGAAGCAGGAAGAAGGGTACAGGGAGCCAGCAGCTGCTTATGGATAAACTGGGGTTTCAGTTGGTGCTGCAGGGCAAGGAGGAAAAGTGGTTTTTTGGGGGCATGGTGGGGGGAAATGATCAGCTGAAGGTCTCCATCAAGGCTGCTGTGGTTTGCTAGGGTTGAGTGAAGGCTCAGATACTCTTGCTCTGTGGTATTCCTGTTCTCTTGCTCTGACTCAATTACTTTCAGCTGGTAGGTGGAAACTAAAGCAATTTCCTATTCAATTTTTTTTTGTCTGTTCAGCAATTCCCATCCTTGATAAGTCAATGGTTACCGGGGGCCATCCTGGTATAGTCCATGAGATCCCACCATCACGCCATGAGTGGCACTCAGCACCTGAAATGCTCCCTGGAAATTACAGAAAATACAGTAGGTCTGCGAGATCACAAGGTCACCAGGAAAGATCCAAGGGCATCGGGGCTGCTCATATTAGATGCACTGTGCTTTAAAACAGGTTTTATTAATCCTGAAATGACAAAGTATTTATTGACATTATGCTGAGGATCAAATGTCAGATCAAAAGGCAAAATGGAGAAAAGGGCTTCTTTGAATGGTTTCACATAGGTAAGTAGGTTTCCCTCTCAACCCAGAGACCTTAAAAAACCATTTAACATGACTTAACATTGAGTTTGAAACACACAGCTCTGCAATACCAACAAGTTCTTCTCTCATCAGCATCAGAAAATCCTTCAGAGAAGTCAAACTGTGTCAAAGAATCATGATCTTTTAATACCCATTTTATTCCTGAACCGAATGAGAATCTCTTTAACCATTTCCAGCTTTATAGGTGTCCTGTATTGTCAATTACAATACAAAAAAATAGAACAGAATCAGGCGAATATATTTGGAGTGTATGGGGATAATATCAATTGGCAGCAGGTGGGAGCCTTCCTCTCATATACAAAAAATAGTTACAGAGATATAGAAATGATTTATCCTTATTCACATGTTAGAAATAATTCTCCATTCAAGTCTCTGTGGCATATTCATTTTCTCAGGTCTTACTGTGTTATAAGATGAAAGAATTTTTTTTTTTGGCCAACAATAACTGGACAGCACCAAAGGATGGCACTGAAAATGTGCATCCATTAACCAATTCCCTCTAGGATGGAACTAAACAAAGAGAAAAGATGGCATAGCAGCAAGATTACAATTATGTCATGGTTGTGTCAGATTCACCAGATAGATAACTGCCAAATCTAAACTCCACTTTATTCCGGGGTGATACCACTGGACATGGTTAATTCTTATCTCGGCAGCCTGCTTCTAGTTGGGTATGGCAGTTTGTGTAGAGTCTATAGATGCTATACATTAGCACAAATGTCCAACATTTTGGTAATTAGAAGGGGTTCCAAAGACCTGGCCTTGTGTTTCACATGTAAAAGCTACTTTTTGCCCAATTCTTCTGTCCTCTCCAAGATCTCATTACTCTAAACTCCTACCATGAAAAGATTGGCTTTCTCCTCCCCTCTTTGGAAGTCTCCCTTACCACCATATTAAGACAATACAGCCTCCAAACTGTGGGTCAGAAAATTAGTGCTACTAAAAAGTAAACACATTTTATTCTTATTCTGGAGCCCCCTGATGATCAGAATGCAGTGGTAAATATGCCTTGATATTCCTAGGAGTAATAAGAATCACAGCCAGACCTGATAGGTCACATTTGCCACTTTGATTGTTAATACAACATTGAAATCCAGTTAGACAACCTTGTTTGGTGTACATGACAATGAATAAACAATCACTTTTGATTGGTATAAAAAATGAAATAGCTGGTAGTTTATCTGAATTTTTCATTCAAACAAAATGATACCCATTGCCTACATCAAGACTGTTTCAACTGAAGTGGTTCCCCAGTAGCTTTCATTACCAGGGGTCTCAGCCACAGGACTTTTATTCGACCAATCTTTTTTTATGAAAGCCTAGCTTTTCTGGTAAGTTTACTTTCCCAAATCTCTATATGACATCACCTGTTACTCTAATTCAGCTGTTCTGTATTTAAATAAACAAGATATGAATTTGAGTTGAGAAATGTCACTACCACCTCAAACCATAGCATGAAGTTTAAAAATATTAATTTATAAAGGATGAATTATTCAATATATACTTGCTGACACATATCTAATATACTTCTGTGCCTTTCATTGATATCATAAACTTTTGGAAAAATGACAGGGGAAAAGGCCCATTTGAAGAAAAGTTACAATACTGGTATTATTAGCTGAATAAGTATAAAGCAAGGATTCTAAAGAGCAGACAGAAAAGATGCTATAGAGTGGGATGGACATGAATAAAAAAAACCATAACTTCAGCATCCTTAAGCAATCTGGAGCCAGAAGTCTAACCACGGAGAACAGTCAGACCGATTCCTTCCTTTTCCATGGGGTTTCCCTGAGCACTGGTCTTTGGGACAGTTGGAGTTTCAGAATATTTGGAATTTTTATTCTCGTAGCAAAACTTTTAAAAAATAAAATGTTGGTATTCTGATTCCATACTAACCTCCAAAAAATACAGCTAGGTGTTTACAGAGCTAACAATATTTTGCCTTTAAAGTATTATTTGGCATGATTAGCCCCATGGGCTTGTATGAACCAAATTTCTCTTGGGCCCAGAGAGGAAAGAATAACCCAAATAGTCTGTCAAGCTCCTCTTCCTATCTTCTCCCTTTCCCCTAGATATCCATCAGGGCAGCTGCTGAATACAGGTTTTGGCCAGCATGCTTGTGCTATGTGATGGCTCTCTGAAGCAGAGAACCTGTTCCATTTATTCTCTCTAACCAGCCCCATGATTCCCATTAGGCCATCTGGAAGAACACCTTTTCTGATGCTGGGTTCTGGAGCCAAGAGGGGAAAATCAGTCATGTCCAGAGTTTTGGGTTACTAGAGTTTGCAAATAAGTAGTAAACCAAAAATAAGTATATGCTATCCCAAGAAAAGACTAAAAAAAGTTTTACACATTTTGATTTCAAATTTGGAAAGACTCATAAGGCATTTGACAGTTTAGATTGTACAAATTGTGCACATCAAAAACATCAGAGGAAGTGAAATAATACTGAGATTTAGCACTTTATGTTAATACTGCATGTATCCTTTCTGAGTCACTGGGTCCAGACCCAACTCAGCAACCTTTCCAAAATTGTATTCCTCTCCACTTCATACCATTCTTAATATATTAGGAAAAGAGTATTACTTTTCTTCAGGAAAAGATTACCCTACAACTAAACATCAAATCTACACTCTGCCACGTCTAGCAGGGTCTACATAGCTCAAAATACAAGGAAGTTCTAGCAATCATCCAACGATCTGATTGATATAGCCAGCCAAACAGGGCAATTGTGGTGAAAACATCCATTTTGGAGTTTTAGCAGGCATCCAATGTTTTTGATCAATATAGTCAGCCAAAAAGAGTAATTGTGGTGAAGTCATCCATTTTGGGTAGCTAGCTAGCTAGCTTAACTGTTAAGTTGAGCAAATCCACTGGATAATCACCATTTCCCTGCTCTACCTCACTCCTACTGCCACTTTGTGACATGAAAAAGAAACAGGCCTTGTCTTCAAGGAGCTTACATCCTATGACCACCATGTCCTAAATTTATGAAACTGTGATACTATCCTTGCATGGTTCATTGATATCCTCATGATGTCAACAGAAGTTGATGAAGACTTCCCAGCACATTGGCTTGCACCCCTTAGAGCCTACCTGAGGGAGGACATGGGCAATCAAAGACAGATTATGAACTTTGTTCTTGGAGGGAATAACCACATCAAGGAAACCTTACATCTATTTGTGTATTTGTGTATTCCCATAGTTGTCACCGCTCTCTACTTCCTCAAATGATCATTAATATATTTATAAATTTGTATGTTGAATCCTAAGGCCGTAAGTGGCCGAAAGGTTACTGACTTGTGTTGGTGGAATGAGTTTTCTTACCTGTGAGTTCCCTATACCAATGGAACTCAAAGGTCCAGTCCCTATCCTCCTCCCTGTTATATTCACTCAGTAGAATATAAGCTCCCTGTGGGAAGAAGTTATTTTTAACTGTCTTTGTATCCCCAGAACCTAGCCTCGTACATAATAGGCACTTTGTAAGTGCTTGTTACATTGGATTTTTGTATGCAAAGCATAACCAATGTGAACAAGAAGGTGGATATACAATAAGTATATAGACAATGACCAGAGGAGATGAGTCATTTTCCTCTAACCTCGCAAGCAAATTGAAGTATAAATTTGAATCTATATTGATAAATTCCATAAACCAAATACCTCTATCTTTTTTGCGTGTCTATAAAACACAAAGTGGATACTGACCAATTATCTATCTGACTAATTTGATGGATACTGGCTGACAGCCAAACATCAGTTTAATGCTAATTGGTCTGAATTAATGTGCTCATCTACCAACAGGATCAGAATGAATGAGTTGAAAAACAAAACTCTCCTTTCTATTGTGCCATGTAGACCACTTTGGAGTAGAGGGGAGTTGCTTAAATTTTATGGTGTTTCCTCAGTTTTCTATCTGGCTTTGGTACTTTGTGAACTATCTGCTTCACCAGGACCACCTCTACATTTGTGGGAATAGCATTTTCAGATTCCTGATAGGGATTGACCATGATGATGCTATATGGAATACAATGGAGCAAATGTCATCAGCAGGGGGCATGTAAGCTGACCTAACCTTTAAGCAAAGATAGCCCCAGTTTGAGATGATAGGATTTTAGAGTTGGAATCATCCTTTAGATGTCTTCTAGTCCAACCGTCTCTTGGACAGATGAGGAAATAGGCCCGCAGAGGGGATGTGACTTACCCATGGTCATGTAAGTAGAAAGAGGGCAGAGTGAGGATTTGGACCCAGGTCCTCTAACTCCAAATCCATCACTTCTGGCACCCTCAAGAAGTATGATCTGATTCCAGGATCCCCAGGTTATAGGTTACTTCAATATCCATTCATTTTAAATATTTTTTTAAATTAAAAATAAACTCCATGCACCACAAAACATAACATCCCCAACTCCTTCCCCTTTGCTTGATTAATGTAAATTGCTGCTATTAGCATTGTGGCCATGAGGTCCCAAATGAGGATTCATATTTTCTTTTGTTTCCTCTGCCATCTTAGCTGTGAGTCTGCCCATTAGCATGGAGGACTGGGGATTGAGCATTCTCTTTGGGGACTAGAGTAAGACCCCTGTGGATAATAGGATCATAGGACTTTGAGCCAGAAAGGACCTTAGGAATCATCTAGTCTATCCATTTTACAAATGAGGAAACTGAGGCCCAGGTAGGTGAAGTGACTTGCCCAAGGTCACCCAGGTAGTAAGTAGCAGATCTCTGATGAGAGCCCAGGTCCTCTGACTTCAGTACTTTGATTCCAAATCCGGTGCTCTTGCCATACTATCCTGATTCAGGTCAAATGATGCTTCCTCCAACATAACATAGCTCAAATTATATCAGTCTGATGTGATAGGACTTGTCTTTAAGGCCATTAGCCCTGTCTTGGCACACCAATCTCATAGAGGGGTCCTGTGATATTTTATCTGGTTGGCAAGATTAGAATACTAGAGTTTTCTGCCAACATGTTCTCTTAGAGTTCATATGTGTGTGTCTGCCTGTATGTATATTGACATGTCATTTGTAATATACATATACATACATTTACATACATATCCTGTTCACTTAAGATTATGAACTTCACAGCAATTAAGGCTATTTAAGGGATATATTTTAAATCAAGTGCTGTAATATTCAAGACGGTCTTTACAAGAAAGACTGTGACTGCAATTGTCTAAAATAGGATTGAATTGTTCATCTGTGTTAACCAAAAATAAGCTCTGCGTTGCAGTAAAAAACCCAGAACTGGCTTCCAAAAGAGGAATGTATGAGACCTCGTGTCAGTGTCTACACACACAGACACACACACACACACACACAACAGTCAACTTGAAAAAGAAAAAGAAAAGAAAAGATAGGCTGGATTCAGGCAAATAACCCACTGAACAGACCTGCTTGATGACTTTCACAATAATGCATTTCTGACTGAATCCCACCTTCTTTTCCTAAACCGTTTTGTGCGTAGATAGCCTTTGACTCTCTTTTAATTGGAATTCTCCAATAGCATTTCATTTTTTTTTTTTAAGTAAGGAAACCCCTGCTATTAAATTGCAATAAATTTACCAAACATTTTCACCATTCACTGGAAAGCTTTTACAGTAAGAAATTGTCAACAAAAGCAGGCACATTCGTGTACAAAAAAAAATGTCGTTCTTCATTTTTCTTTTCTTTTATCTTGGAAAGTGCAGGTTGGCTTGTGTATCCACCTCCCAACAACCAAAGTGTAACTCACGGCACTCTGGGGTGAGGGTACAACCAAGTCACACAGCAGGCTCCCGCCAGACCGGCAAACACAACAGGACCCTCTCTTCCTTTTCCCAGTGGAGGGTCCGATGTTTCTTGATGCCGCTTCGAGTTCCCCCTACCGCTACCTTGCTCTTGGCCCTCGGGTAGCTCGGCGCTGCTGCCGGGGCTTCCCCTTGACCAAAACGATTCGCCAAAGAGAAATGTGGTTGGATGAACCAACCTATAAACATTTATTGTAAACTTTAAAACGGAATCCGGATATCGAACAGACACAGAGGAGAGGAGGGAAGTCCCCAGACATAAAAATTGAATACAAATGTACTCCCTTCTTGGTGCCCATCCCAGACATCCAATTCCACAGAAGTGGCCAGCAGCCACAGCTTCTGCTCCGACAGCGGGACGAGTCTAGGAGCCGGAGAGGGGACGGGCAGAGGCTGGCGCCTGGGGTCCCGCGCCCCGGGATCCCCGGAAGATGCCAAACTGGAGAGAAGCTGGTCTCGCTCTCCCCTAGGGGCGGAGGCAGTGGCCCACTACGCCCCTTCCCCCCCAGCCTGCCCACAAAACGCTTCGCCGGCACGGATTTGGGCTTGAGGCGGCCAGCCCCTGGGGTGGGCTGCGGAGAGCGTGCCTCAGCTGACCCTTCCCGGCTCCCGGGGGTAGACGTCCTCGTGGGGAGGCCGGCAGCAGTAGGGGTAGGAGACTTGGAGCTCCGGGTCTGAGGGCGAGTAGCCGGGCAGCTCCACCGAGGGGTGTCCCCCGCAGCGCACCTCCACGCCCGCTTCGTCCAACGCGTGGAAGACGCCCACGTTGATGTAGGAGACGGCGTGGCGCGCACCGGGGAAGGGGCCGCCGCAGCCGCCGCCGCAGCCGCCGCCGCTGAGGCCCGGGGAGGGGAGGTCGGCCTCGTCCGGGGAGAAGAGCGAGCCTTCGCTGGGCCGCTGCAGCAGCCGCCGCCCGCCGCGCTTGCCTCGCCGGCCCCGCCGCTGCTGCCGGGACGCGGGCGCCTGGGGGCGGGAGCCCGGGCCGCCGCGGGGCCGCCCGCCCCGGCCGCCCCTCCGCCGGCCCCGCCGCCCCCGGCGCGCCTGCGACGACTTGTAGTTCTTGACGAGGAGCAGGTTGACCAAACCCAGCAGGCATTCGAGCGAGTTGAAGACGGTGGAGATGACGAGGCCGCGCTGGTAATCCTTCAGCTTCTCACATTGGGCCGACGCGGAGCTGTCCAGGGTGCTGCGGACGCGAGCGGGGGCCGGGGCCAGGGCCGGGGCCGGGGCCGGAGCCGGGGCCAGTGCTGCCGCCGGGGCATTCTCGGAGCTGTCCGGAGGGCTGCGGGCTCGCGCGGGGGCCGCGGCCGGAGCGGGGGCCAGCGCCCGCGGCTTCACACAGTAGTGCGAGTATTTACGCTCCACCAGGGACACGGTGTCGCCGTCGATCACAGCTCCGGCGAAGGCGCTCAACACCCCGAGCATAAAGACCAAGACTCCGAGCAGGAGGAAGTTCTGGCTGCCGGGGATGGCGGCGGCAGCCCGGCCCTCTGCCGCCCCGCTCTCGGGCTCGGCCTCCGGGCCCCCTAGCGCGCCCGGCCCGGCCCCGGGCCCGGCCCCGGCGCCCGGCACCGCCCCCGCGGGGCTCTCGTCCCTGGGCCGGCAGCAGAGCAGGGCGGAGCCGAGCAGAGACAGGCCGGCGGCCAGCAGCAGCCCCGAGTAGAAGGCGCCGGCGGCGGTGCCCAGGCGGAAGGGCTCCCCGCGGAGCTCGGAGCCCAGAGAGAAACACTTGAGCCCCACGGCGGCGGCGCTGAGCGCGCAGGCGAGCAGAAGGCCGGAGGAGAGCGCGGCGCAGGCTCCGCGGACGCTCCACTTCATCGTCCGCGCCCGTGCCCGCGCCCGCGCCCGCGCCCGCGCCCCCGCCGGCCCACACCCCGCGCGGCTGCTGCCCCGGGCGCCGCCGCTGCCGCCGCCTCCCTCCGCCTCCCCCGCCTCCTCCCGGCGCGGTGCGGCCGGACCGCCTGCCGGCTCCTCATCCTCCCGCGTCCTCCCGGCCCGGTGCCGCGGCCGCCGCCGGGGGCCCCATCCTCCTCCTCCCGCCGCCGCCGCCGCCGCCTCCCAGCACGGCAGCCGCCGCAGCCAGGCTCAGGGAGACCGACGCGGCGGCGCCGAGCGCGGAGAGCTGCCCCCGCCCCCCAGCACCCCCTCCCCCCGAAACTCCCCCAGTGACAGGGCCGCCCCCAGCTCCTCGCCCGCCCGGCTCTAGCAGGGAGCCCTGACTCCCGGCGCCCAAGCCCCTCACTCCCCCGAGCCCCATCCCGACCCCTGCGCCCCTCACGCCCCCAGTCAACTCGTCACCGACTCCCGGCGCCCCCGTCCCCGATCCCAGGGCGTCGTTCGCCCCATCCCTATTGGCCCGGCCACCCCGACCCTGAGCCTGTCTCCAACCTCCCAACCCTCCACCTCCGCCCTCACCTTTACATCTCACCTCCACCCCCTCATCCCCACGCTTGTGAGATGGCTGAAATTGAGTCCCTCCGTCCCACGGCCTCGGGACGAGGGGGTAGAACTTGTCCCGAAGCCCAGAGAAGGAAGGGGTGGTCTCCTGGGATTACTGTGCCTGGAGCTCTGGGGCCTCCCTGATACCCCACCCCCTCCAGGGAGCTGGAGCCAAAGTAGGAGCAGGAGCGGGGAGACCGCTTGGGTCCGCTAGTAGGTTGGGGTGGCATGGCCTGTTTGAAGGGAAAGTTATTTTGATACAAACGAGGAGGTGTTCGTCTTGGAACAGGACCATGGATCCGTGTTCCTGGTTTGAGCGGGTATATCAGAAGGAAAACTGATAGATGGATGTGAATAAATGGGAAATTGCTGCTTTAACTCAACTAAAAAGGACATTTCTTTGTGAGGCAAGTTATTTCTTTCGACGTAATGGCATCTTTTGAGACCCAAAGAGACAGATCAGGGCTTGAGATTGAAAGGGAAGAGCTGCAGAGTCCCTAGCCTTTGAGATTTCATGGTCTTTTCTGGGCACTGGCACAACAAGAATAAGTCAATATGCTCTACTCAGTCGAGAGCGAGGAGCGGAAAGAGAAGAGGAAAGGAGACATCTAAAACTCTAGAGACAGAGACAGAGGCTGAAGTCCCTCCTGCCCAGAACCAACAAGGAAATGTCTTGAGATAATTGGAATGGTCCACTCTGCCCTCAGAAGTAATACCAATGTCAGGGAGGATATTTTACATGACACCCACACAAAAACAACACTGCCAATCCTTGAGAGGTTCTTTTTGCGGATGACATTCAGCCCCAAACAGGACAAAAACCCAGTGAAATATGGCCATCCACAGGGACCAAATGAATGGAAAAAACCTATTGCCTGGTTTATGACAAATAACTATATGTAGATATAATCTATCAGTATGTACATTTTGGGCAGGCACTGCATATGGACTATGAGTCGGCCTCATAATTGAACGAGAGGAAGGGAATCAGGCTAAATTACCTTTGGAAAATGAATGTTTTAATGGTTATTTGCCTCTAATGACTGCAAGTCTTTCTCTCTCTCTCTCTCTCTCTCTCTCTCTCTCTCTCTCTCTCTCTCTCTCTCTCTCTCTCAACAGTATTACAGTAGTCTCCCAATGATACTCGATGATTGTAAATTATGCAACACTATCATCTCAGAAGAATCAAATTTGTAGGTGTGCCAAGAGGCAATGAAAAGTCCTTCAAGGATGTAAGAAATTTGCCCCATATTAGCAAGAGTGAATTGTGCAGAAGCAGCATAAAACATACTCATCATTAAGGACATGTAAGATCAGAAAAGGATGTGGGTTGACCATGTTGCAACAGTAAAGAATATAATAGATGCTGAGTTTCAACATTGCTTTTGTCTTCACAAGGTCTCCAGCTACTTGAATAGAAACTTAATGGGGGCGGGGAGGGTATGGAAAGTCATTGATAAGGGAATAAGGATGAAAAGGCATAAAGGGATTGTGGTCTGTGCCAATAGAAGGAGATCCCAGATCCATTGAGTTGTGGAAGTGTTGTTATATTGAAAATATGTCATAATCTAATAATATGTGTCATGAATAATATATATCATCATGTTCAGCTTGTGATTTAATCACTGTAGAGTTTATTGCTCTATTTCTAGCTCAGGAAATAGGAGGAGTAAAGCACCCAAAAAAGTGATGAGTGGGAAAAAAATCATGAAGTTTGGGGAGAAAGGGGCTGGAAAGAAGTCATGTATGAATCTCAGCCTTCAATCAGAAAAGACCTGGGAAAATCCCTACGGCACTCCAAGCTGTCAAGGTCGTTTCCAGGGAGGGTATGCTTGGCGCATTTAAGATGCTCCCATGTTCATCCAGATATGGGGTATGTAGATCTTTCTGTCTGCAATTAGGAGGATTATAAAACCACACACGGAGTTGCATTCAGTAGTCTCCTCTGTATTTTATAGGAGGACAGGACCCCAAGATCCTGAACAAATATGGCTTCCACCCTTTTCCTGGATATTGATGAAGTTTGGTCAGAAGGGTTATCCCTACAATATGAACTTGCAGAATTCACTCTATTTTCTGCAGGGGCCATGTATATGTGAATATCTGCAGATAAAACTCATCTTACTCAGGACTTCCTTGGTCTCCTATGAAAAATGATGAAGCATTGGGAATTTGGAAATCAAAGAAATCAAAATTCTTCCACACTGTAGTGTGGAAAAGGAAAAATCCGAGCCAGGCATGTGTAATCTGACACCCTTATCATGCACAATCACACTCATGTACTCTCTCATGCACACACTCACAAACGCAGATTTCCCACTCATGTCTGCTCCACTGACAAACATGATTACATTCAAATAATGTCACACACACACATACATGTTCACAAACATTCCTACACCCAGGCACACACTCATGTTTATATTCTCATGGACACACACTCACAAGTAGAGTCACTCCCATACATATTCACACGCATTCATCCACTTAAGCACATACACATTCAAACTCATGCAGTTGCCATGCGCTAGCTAGCTCAGTGATTATTCTGTTTCCGGGGAAACAGCTCCACAAGGAGCAGTAAACGGGGGCTGAGAAAGTGTCTTCCCAGTTGTTTCCCACAGAGACTACTGTTCACATTGATTGAGGCTGGGGGAAGGTAGGGGATTCAACCCTGTATAGGATGAGAAAGGCAGAAAGTGCTTCTTGACCCTGGCCCCCCCAACCTCCACCCCCTCTCTGGGCTAAGTCTCTGTCAATTGATGGGAAATTATGTGGGCGTGTACCTGGCCCTGTTTTTGGAAGACCAAGCCAAGTCCCTCCCTCCACACCATCTTAAGGACCCCTAAGGATCCCCATCTGCCTTAGGCCCCACTTCTGCCAGCCCTGAAAAGTTGCATTAGAGCCTCTAACCTTGTCTGTCAGGCAGCTACAGGGCATAATTTCAGGGCCTTCCAAAGGATCTCCGTGCTGGACCAAATCCCTCCTAACTCCAGGAGCTAGAATTCCCTCTTTCTGGAGTCAGGATTGCTTTTTCAGTCAGAGCATGAACTGAGGAAACAAGTTCCCCTGGGAAGAGAGATGCTGTGAGGAGCTAGTGTCAAAGCTTGACCTGAGAATAGGTGAGTGTTGGATTCCAGGAGCTGGACCATCTATGTCTGGGCACTGGGGAAGTGGAGATACTCCTCCCAGGGGCCCAGAGGGAGGGGGCTTCTGCTCCCAAGGAAGGCATTTGTCTGAGTGTCAATTCTATTTAACCTCTCCTAGGAATTCCCCCAAGAAAGTCCACTCCAGTGACTCCCCAGTGCCCTCAGTTGAGACAAGGCCTGGAGAGCCTTATCGAGGGTCTTCATCTCCCTGCCTTCCATTAGGGCCTGGTACAGCTGTAACTGTTTGTCTCGACACAAGAGTCCCTGGGAATGGAGACGGTGATGCTTTATGGTCTCAATTCTTGCTGTTGTGAATCTGCCACACAGCCTGCAGTGAGCTCTGGGGGCAGCCCTCAGGTTCTGCCCTAAAACCATTGCAACAGCAAAATCACTCCTTACTTTAGACAAGAATGACAACATTAACCTTCACCCTCTCAATTAATCCTTGAATGATAAACATCAAAACCTTCACATAGCACAATATCCCTGGATTAGACATGATTGCAGAGTTTTCCCTTTCCCTTCACAATTTATCTTTTTTTTGGGGGGAGGGAGGCAAATATTCCAGCTAACTGACATACACTGCCTGGAGGTTTCTTCAACATATTGACTTCACAGAGGGTCAGTACAGTCTGCTGTTTGCCATTGCCTCTTTCCACCAGTACTTCTAATTTCTATCTACCCATACCTAGCAGCTGGGCAGCTGGGTGGCACAGTGGATAGAGTGCTGGGTATGGAGTCTGGAACACTCATCTTTGTGAGTTCAAATACAGCCTCAGACACTTCCTATCTGTGTGACCCTGGGAAAGTCACTTAAATCTATTTGGGGCAACTAGGTGGTGCAGTGGATAGAGCGCTAGTGCAGGAGTCAGGAGGACCTGAGTTCAAAACTCATCTCAGACACTTGACACTCACTAGCTGTGTGACCTTGAGCAAGTCACTTAATCCCAATTGCCTCATCCTGGGTCATCTCCAGTTATCCTGATGAATATCTGGTCACCGGATTCAGATGGCTCTGGAGGAGAAGTGAGGCTGGTGACCTGCACAGTCCTCCTTCACTCAAAACAAAGACAAGTGCAAGTCATGTCATCATTTCTCTGATGGCATGGTCTTCTTCGTCAGGGAAGGATGAACACACACCCCCATACCTAAATCAGGCTGGCTTTGGGGCTTCCCCTTTCCCTATCTTGCTTTCCCACTGTTGGATTTTTATAATCCACTTCTGGATAATTGCATTCCATTACTGACAGATGCGCAGCAAGCCATAATAACAATAACTCATAATTTATAATTCATACTCCTAGAGCCCGTTAAGGCTTACAGAGCACTTTTCTCCTCCTAAGAGTCATGTAAAGTAGGTAGATTAAGAATTCATCCCCCTTTATAGATGATTAGCCTGAACCTCAGATAGGTTAAGTGACTCACCTGGGGTCATACAGCTAATCTGTTTCAGAGCTAGGATTTGAACCCAGCTCTCCTGGCTCCAGATCAGATGTTCTTTAACATACCACTTCTCTCCTTGTATTTTAAGCCAGACCCAGTTCATGTTGGAAGGGCCTCATATGCCTGATATGGAGGTGTAGGAGGCTCTCAGCAGGAAAAGAAGGCTTAGACAAGAGATGAATTTCTGCAACATCAGAATTTTGCAGAGGCTGCAGTCCAGGAGGCAATCATTGGACTAAAGGATTTCTAAGTCATTTCTCCTACCTAATCTCAGTTTCTTTAACTATAAAATGGGGGGGGGGTGGGCAAAATGATCCCTAAGGACCCTTTCGGCTCTCATGTTCTCTGTTCTAAGTCAATTACTTCTGGGAGTAGTGCCAGAGTATTTGGACAATGTTAGTGAAGGTATCTGTGAGCCTGAGTCCAGGAAGGGAGCAGAAATATGGCTGTGAGAGGTATGATTGGCAGGGCACACACACTCTAGAGGGAGGGGAATTCATGTGACTGATTGCAGTGGATCATTGCTATCTCTATGTCACCATTCTCAGCAAAGGATCTCTGACTTATAGGGGCTGCTCCCTGTTGTGAGGACAAGATCTCTCCTTAAATGCAAGAACTTTGATTATCAAGCTTGAGAATCCAGAATGTGCTCCTGGACACTGGACTGAAATTCCAATGGCATTGTATAAAACACAATTACTGTCACTCCCTGTAACGAACATGCATGTACAGCCTTGACTTCTGACGCCCACAGGCTTGTCACCTTTCTTTGTTACCTCCTGGCAGCCCTGCTGACCACTGCTCTGAGGTTTATGCTCTTGGTTCAGTTGAGCCAGGATATGCTTGATATATTATTATAGTATTCATACAGTGCAGAGGGATAGATCAGGGGAGCCTGATTAACTCAATGAAACTATTGTTTGGGGTTTTGTATCACCCAGTGCCAGATACCCATGCCCATTAATACCTTGATGAGAGGGTTGAGGCCACCTCCTGGGCCTGGATTCTTGCTGACCCATTGACAGCAACATGAGGAGAAATAATTAAGTATGATTGATTTGAGCAATCTTAGTTTGGGTGTCACTCCCCCTCCTCTATCTATTGGCTCTGTAAAAGAGAGCAGGGAGTCTTTTGTGTGAGATTAGAGCTAAGAGCTGACCTAGCTTCTGGGGGGAATATGATGATGGGAAGTCCTTGTATCCAGAACAGATTCCCCCAGGAAGTCACTATTGGTAGTTGAGGCAGGAACAGAGACATTGGCAACTGCAAGAGGTAGTGGTGGTTGTTGTTCAGCCATGTCCAACTCTTTGTGATTCCATTTAGGGTTTTCTTGGCAAAGACATTGAAGTGGTTTGCCATTTCCTTCTCCAGCTCGTTTTACAGATAAGGAAACTGGGGCAAACAGGGTTAAGTGATTTGCTCAGGGTCACACTACTGGTAAGTGTCTGAGGCCAGATTTGAAACTCAGGTCTTACTGACTTCAGGCTGGGCACTCTATCCACGGCTCCACCTAGCTGCCCAAGAGGTAATGGTAGATTTCAAGAGGTAGTGGTTCATCCCCTCAAATAAATGGCTTCATGAAAGGATGGAGTAACATGACTCATCTCTTGGATAGAACAGTGGGGATTTCTTGAACAATCCTGAAACTCTGGGCACTTGCAGAGCTTACTCCTTTAGAGGAACAAAACACAGGAGAGTTTGGACAACTTCAGTCTATTTGAAAGGAGAGGATGCTGGGACCCTGTCTTCTAGAGGGAACAGAAGGTATAGCCTCTTTGAAGGACAAGGTCCTAGACTGTATTAAGGTCCACAGTATTAAGGACCAAAACATTGTCTTCATTCTCTGCTACTCCTGTGAGCTGTTAGGAAGGCAGAGATGACATAGGGTGTATCGGATCCCTTGTCGTTGCTCACACAGTCATCCTCTTAGTTCATCTCACCTTACTTCAATTATCACAACACTCTCCTCATTGGTCTCATGACTTCACATCTCTCCTCAGTCCAGTTCATCCCACACACGGCGACCAAAGTGATTTTCCTTCAGTACAGATCTGACCACATGACTCCCCTACGCAACACCAGTGGCCTCTGGAGTAAAAAGCAAACTCTTCTGTTGGTCTTTTAAGGCCCTCACCACCTTGCCCTCACCTCTATTTCCAACTTCATTCATTATCCCTACTCTATCACTTCAGCCCCTCATTGTCTAATGGCTCCTTCCCTATTGCCTACACATATGCCCGTGTCTCAGCCATCCTCAAAACCCCTCACTTGATCCTTCTGTCCCTGATAATTATCCTTCTATTTCCCGTCTGCCTTTGGTGGTTAACACCCTTGAAAAGGTCATTTACAATAGGTGCTTTCACTTTCCCTCCTCTTGTTTTCTTATTAACACCTAACAATCTGGCTTCTGACCTCATCATTCCACTGAAACTGCTCTTTCTAAAACAACCGATGATCTCTTAATTGCCAGATCCAAAGGTCTTTTCTCAATCCTCTTTCTCCTTAATCTTTCTGCAGCCTTTGACACTGTGGATCACTCTCTTCTCTATTCTCAGAATACCTTTCCTGGATCTCTTCCTATCTATCAGACAGCTTCCTCTTAGCATCCTTTGCTGCATCTTTCTCCAGATCAGACCTCTGACCATAGGTGTCCCTCAGGGTTCTGTCATGGGACCCCTTCTCCTCTCCCTCTATGCTATTTCATTTGATGATCTCATCAGCTCCCATGAATTTAATTGCCATCTCTCTGCTGGTGATTCTCACATCTATCTATTCTGCACTAACCTTTCTGCCGGTCTCTAGTCTCACATTTACAAACTACCTTTCAGACATCTTAAACTTAGTGTGTCCAAAAGCAAGCTCATTATTTTTCTCCCTAAGCTCTTCCCCGTCCTGATTTCTCTATTACTGTAGAGAGCAACACCATCCTCCTGGACTGTCAGGCTCACAACCTATGAGTCCTCCTAGATTCCTCACTATCTCTCACCTCCCATATCCAAGCTGTTTTGAAGGTTGGCGGATTTTACCTTTGCAACATCTCTCCAACCCCTCCTCTCCTCTGACACTGTCACCACTTTAGTGCACTTCATTATCTCATGCCTGGACCACTGCTGGTGGGTCTGTCTGCCTCAAGTCTCTCCCTGCTCCACTCCATCCTCCTTTCAGCCATCAAACTGATTTTCCTAAAGCACAGGTCCAACCAAGTCACCCTTATCCCCCCTGCCCCAACTCACTAAATTCCAGTGGCTTCCTACCCTGTCTGTGATCAAACACAAAATCCTCTGTTTGTTATTCAAAGTTGTACACAACCTATGCCATCCCTGGCCCCCTTTCTAGTCTTTTTTGAGTGGGGTTACTCCCTACCATTGTCTCTTCAGTTCAGTGACATGGGCCTCCACAAACAAGACATTGGATACTCTTTGTCCTCATCTCTGTCTACTGACCTCCCTGACTTCCTTTAAGTCCCAATTAAAATTCCATCTTCTCCAGGAAGCCTTTCCCAGTCCCTCCCTCTGTTAATTATTTCCTATTGATCTTGTACTGAGCTTTTTTGCCCGTATTTGTTTGTTGTCTCCTGCATTAGACTATGAGTTCCTCATGGACAGGGACTGTCTTTGGCCTCTTTTTGTATCTGTAGTGCTCAGCACAATGCCTGGCACAGAGTAGTCATTTAATAAGTGTTTATTAACCGACTGGCTGCCTCTATGGGATCCAGTCAAACAGACTTTTCTTGCTGTTCATACACATTGTTCTGTCTCCCTTCTCCTTGCCCTTGTGCTGGCGCTGTCCATGTCTACAGTAAACTCCCTCCACACTTCCAACTTATAAAATTCCTGTCCTCCTCCAAGACTCAAATTAAGCAGCATCTTCTGCAATTTTTCCTGGTCCCTTCAAGTATTACCACTATCCCTTTCAAGCTATCCAGTGTTTTTGTTGTTGAGTTGTTTCCATCATATCCAAATCCCATTTGGGGTTTTCATGGCAAAGATGCTGGAGAGGTCTGCTGTTTCCTTCTCTAGCTCCTTTTACAGATGAGGAAATGGAGGCAAACAGGGTTAAAGTCTTTGCCCAGAAGTCTCAGAGTTAGTGAATGTCTGAGGCCAGATTTGAACCCATGAAGGAGGAATCTTCCTGACTCCAGGCCCAGCACTCTATCCACTTTGCCACCTAGCTGCCCCATCGAGTGTTTACCGACTTAGTATTCATTTGTTTTTGTCTACTTTGTGGGAAGGTATTGTTTCATTTATTGTATTTGGATCTGTAGCACTGAGCACAAGGTCCATTACACAGTAGGCCTAGTAGCTTAAGAGATGCTTATTAATTGATAGATCTCCAGCAATACTGAGTTCATTTTTTCTTTTACATGGAACCCTAACCGAATACTTAGCAAATTACCTGGCATATGGTATGTATTTAATAAATACTTTTGGACTGGCTGGCTGACGAACCATTAGGGTAATTCCTATAAGAGTGAAAGTCTTACAATGTCCTCGGGGTGAGTATGGGACTCACTGAAAGGGAAAGGAAGAGGAGAATCATATCAATTTCGAGCTCCTACAAGACTTTGCTTTTTTTGTGGAGTGAAATAAAGAATCCCACTGCCCTTCCTAGAATCCCGGGGGTAGGGGGACAATGTGTAGCCAGCCCTAGAATCCTAAGGAGGGAGATCTAGCCGTCCCCTCTAGGGATCTCCTACTTGTCAGTGCCAGTGGGAGTTGGGACAAGGAACCCCTGTCTACCTGTAGGCTACATCGGGTATAGATTGTACTTAGCCTTTGACGACAAGAGTTCATTCATCTCCTTTCTTCAGTTAAATTTAAAAATTACAGAATTCAGAGTAAAGTCCTTGATATTAAAGTCTTCAAAGGTGAATAAGATGGGTTCCTACCCTCAAGGAGTGTAGTAGGGGAGATCAGACCTTTAAGATTCCTGCCTGGGATCATTTCCTTGCAGATCAAAGTTGCCATGTGATCTTTAGGTGGTGAAATGATAGGGTACATGGAGTGATTGACTAAGAGACAGGAAGGCCTGAGTTTGAATCCTGCCTCAGTTACTAGCTGAGTGACCTTAAGCATTGTCTTAGCTTTAATTTTTCCATCTGTAAAATGGGGGTGACGATAAGATAGTATCAACACACTAATCTCATAGGGTTGTTGCAAGGATTAAAATACTAAAAAAGACAATGTTGTCTACTATTATCATATCCCAAAGGATTTCCCCTAACAATTCCTGAAATCCCACCATTTAAGTTTTATTTCTTTGAGTTCCTACAATCTAGTTTTTTCCCCTATTACTCCACTGAAACCACTTGATGATGATGATAACTAGTATTTATACACACACACACACACACACACACACACATACACACACGATATAAGTGCTAGGCTCTAAGCTGAGGTTTATGCATATTATCTCATTTCTCAGTCCCTCAGTAGTTTTTGACCATATTCGTTCCTTTCTCCTGGATACTCTTCTTCTCTTCTTGGTTTTTATAATGCGACTTTCACCTAGTTTTCTTCCTGATTGGCTATTCTTAAATCTCTTTTGCTGTATCATCCTCCATCCTTGCTATACATGCATATTCCCTAAGACTGTCCCAGGAGTGGATGGTATGGTGGGCAGTATATTGGGCAGAACTGCTCTATCCTCAACCCTCCACTCTTCCCTCTCCACATTTTTTCTTGGCAACCTTGTCCATTGCCATGGGTTCAGTTTTCATCTCCATGAATGTGCACCATGTCTATATAGCTAATTCTAATTTCTCTCCTAAAGCACATTACTCACTTGATATAGTCACGTAAATGTCTCATCTATATCTCAAGCACAACTTGTTCCAAACAAAACTCATTATCTGCTCCTGCCTCAAACTTGCCCTTCCTATCAAATTCTCTATTTCTTTTGGATCTACCACCATTCTTCCAGTCATCCTTGTTTACAGCTTTGGAGTTATTCTTCACTCTTTCATCTCCCTCCCTCTTCCCAACATCAGATCAGCTGACTCGCTTTGCTGATGCAATCTCCACAATTTTTGATATGTCCTCTCTTAAAACATCGCCATTACCTTCAATTTAGGCCTCTCTCA
This sequence comes from Potorous gilbertii, assembly GCA_028658325.1. Classification (NCBI taxonomy): domain Eukaryota; kingdom Metazoa; phylum Chordata; class Mammalia; order Diprotodontia; family Potoroidae; genus Potorous; species Potorous gilbertii. The sequence continues at coordinate 233,259,953 of CM053772.1, read as the reverse complement.
TGGACAATTGCAATGGCCTCCTCCTTGGTCTCCCTGCTGCCAGTCTTCCCCACGCTGGTCCATCCTCTACCCATCTGCCAAAATAATCTTCCCAAAGCAAAGTTCTGATTGCATCAGTCTCCTGCTTAAAAAACAATGTTTGCAATGTCTTCCATTGCTTCTAACGTGAAGAACAACCATAGCTTTTAAGACCCTCTGCAATTTGTCACCTTCTTTCATGGTGTTCTTTTCCATGAACTTTATGCACCAGACAAAAGACCCAACCAGCCTTTTGATGAATTCAACATTTGTCTCTTGCTTCTATCTCAAAAACCTAAATGTTTTTCAAGGTTCAGTTCAAATGCTACCCCATCCTTGTTAGTGTTCTTTCCCTCACTTACCTTACATTATCCTTATTGTAAAGTTTTTCTTCCTTCCTTCCTTCCTTGCTTTCTCAATCACGATTAAGTGACAATTAGTATGTATCTGAGGCTGGATTTGAATTCATATCCCCCTGACTCTAGGGTCAGTGCTCTACTTACTGAGCCACCTAGCTGTCCCTACTCTAGAGTTTCCATAGGATGAAAGCCCCTTGAGGGCAGGTCATATTGTATTTTTGTCTTTATAGTCCCAGCACCTGGTACACTGCCTGGAACAGAGTAGATACTAGAACATTTGTTTCACTGAATTAACTTAAGCACAATCCTTTTTAAACTCCTTCTTTAAAATGCATTCCCACCCCATCTTGTACAAGTATGCCTTCCTCCCATGCACTGACTTGCTGATAACTCCTTCAGTGAGCTAGGTTATGGGCATGGCCTCTCCTCACCATGGGGGGAGAGGGGAGAAGGGAATGACACCGTCTTAAAAGCTTGCTCAAGCAGCCAGAATCATTGTTCAGCCTCCTGGGTGAGTGGAACAGAAAATAGGCAGCATGGCAGCCAATAGGAGCACACGATGACCAAGAAGCTTGCATTACTCATGGTACAACATGACTATGATAGGCTTGTGGTTTTTTAAAAAAATTATTACTACTCCTAATAGCAATAATAACAAAAATAGTAAAATTATTGACAATTGATATTTGTATAAGACATCAAAGTTCACAAAGTATTTTCATGATAAATACTTAAAAGCTTAAAACTGAGGAAAAGAAGAACTATCTGGGGTGGACTGATTCCTGGCACTATCCAAATTTACCATATTTTGTTCATTATCTCATCCTATGAGACTTGTTGAGTGGAAATTAAAAAAAAAACTATCTAGCCTTCACTTCCTACCCCTTGCAATTTGACTTCTTTCCAAACCACTCAATGGTAATGGCTCCTTCCTACATCAGCAGTCATCTCTTTATTGCTAAAGGCAAAAATAGCCTTTTCTTGTGTCTCATATTTCTTGACCTCTCTTCATCTTTTGACCATGTTGAATACCCCCTCCTCATTGGGTGGTTATGGCACTGCTCTATTCTGTTTTTTTTCCTGTCAAAATGAGCAAATCCTTAATCTTCTCTAAAGAATGATCCACTGTGTTCCTCCCCTCTTCATGGACATTCTCCAGGGTTCTGTCTAGGACTTCATCTCTTTCTCTTCTTGCTCTTTCTCAGTGATCTCATCATTTCCCTTTGATCCAATAATCATCTCTGCTCTGACGACTCCCAAATCTCTCTCTCCATCTTTCTTGTGAGTTGCAGCCATACATCTTTTCCACTTAGATATCCCACAAACATCTCAATCTTAACATGTACAGAATACAACTCACTGTATTTCCTCCTAAATTCTCCCCTTCTTCTCTACAGTGGTTGGTGGCACCCCTATTCTTCCAGTAATCCAAGTTTGCAACCTAAGAGTCATCTTCAACTTTTCACTCTCACTCATCTCCCGATAGCCAATCAGGAGCCAAGTCTTATTCTACTACCTCAACATCTCTTGAATCTCTGTCTTTCACTCTTTGCACACCACTACTACCCTAGCTGAGGCCCTTATCAATCATCTCATGGAATATGGCAATAACTTGGGAACTGGTCTCCCCATATCCAGTCTCTCCTTCCTCAATTCCATCCTACATACTGGTGCTAAAGTCAGTTTTCAAAAACGCACATTTGATCATGTTACTCCCCTGCTCAAAACGGCTCTTCATTGTCTTTAGGGAAAAAAACCAACAAATTCTTCTGTTTGATATTGAAAGTCCTTTTCAACCTGACTTCAGCCTGTCCTTCTAGGCTGAGTATTTTACTCAGAAAGTATTTTACTCTTATCCAATCTTTCAGTGTTACAACCAAATTGGCCTCTGTGTTGTTTGTCATAGAGGATGCCATTTTCTTCCCTTTGTACCATTACACAGTATATTCCTTATGTCCAAAATGCTCTGCCTGAATCTGGAACTCTGGGAACCCTTAGCTTTCTTCAAGGCTCAACTCAAACTTTACTTCCTTGAAGAGGCCTTTCCTAGTTCTACCACTTATTAACATCCTACCCTCTAGGAAATCACTTTGTATTTATTTTATACATAATCTACAGTTATGAAGACATATCTCTGATTGAAATATAAGCTCCTAGAGGGCAGGTCTCCTCTCACTTTTGTTTTTGTAATCCCAGTGCCTAGTCCATACCTTGACGTAAAGTAGGCATTTAATAAAATGCATGATTTTTTTTATTGATTCTTATGGCTGTGCCCAAGCTGGTAAAGTTCCCTGGGACAAAAGTTTTCGATTTTAAAATAAAATTAATCATTATCATCATCAATGGGAGATCTTGAGTCAGTACAAAAATTATTTTTCAATAATTCAGAATAAAATTAATTCATTGTTATTATCAATGAGAGATCTTGATACAATATAAGGAAAAAATTCTATCAATTACAGTCATCCAAAAATGAAATCATTTTATCAAAAACTGCTATTGATTGAAAATAGGAGTTTCAGAAAAGAAAGGTGAACTGGAAAAGTAAAAAAAATTATGTTTGAGAATGGATTTAGATTTCTAACACAAGAATCAAAGTGTAGGGGGGCGGAGCCAAGATGGCGGAGTAGAAAGACTCACATTTGCTAGCTCCGAATCCACAGCCCATGGATTCCCTCTAAAAAGAACTCCTGACAAATTCTGGAACAGTGGAAGCCGCGCAGAAACACAGTGAAGGAGATTTCCGTTGTAGAGAGCCCTGAAGAACCGACCACAGGGGTGCCCCGGACCGGAGCTGAGCCCTGCCCTGCTGAGCGCTCCCCTCCCCCGCCCCAGCCACATGGCACTGAGAGGAGTGAGCAGAGCCCAGCGGGCGTCTGGGACCTGAATCTCTGGCGACCGAGAAGGTCCCTCCACTCACAGACGCATAGGTCAGTGAGAGAGACGGGCTGAGAGGGGAGCGGGGGATCTCCGGGACTCGGACCCCCTGGGAAGCGGCCGCTGCGGCAGAGGCTGAGGCAGCTCAGCCAGAGACTCCCAGAGTGGGCTGGACCTCCACCCCAGCTCCACTACAAAGGATCTCTGTATAAACCCCCTGAGAGAACTGAGCCTGAGAGGCGGCCCTACCCCCACCTGAGAACCAGCAGATAAGCC